>OY755214.1:17048554-17594409 GCA_963576765.1 Draba incana | reverse complement strand
AGCGACAGCCAACACCTTCACGTTCTAGCTCTGAAGCTGAGTACAAAGTAGTTGCCAATACTGTTGCTGAGCTTACTTGGATACACAACCTCATGTTAGAACCGGGTTATATTGTATGTCACAGAACGAAATGTATATCGAGCTCAATGTGCTTCGTTCGTTGATGCTTAACCGGGTTAGTTGAGAGGTAAAACTGAACGGATATTGTCACAGTACACAACTGAGGCATTCTTGATGGGACGATGTAGCTCTAACATGAGGTTGGCGTATCCAAGTAAGCTCAGCAACAGTATTGGCAACTCCTTTGTACTCAGCTTCGGAGCTAGAACGTGAAGGTGTTGGCTGTCGCTTTGCTGACCAAGAGATGAGATTTGGACCAAGGAAAACGCAATACCATGATAAGTCATCTTGGTAAAAAGTTTTAAAGGAAACTATTCGGAATGGTCTAAATAATCTTTTTTTTTTATTTAAAGAGAAGAATGGCTATATAGTCAAACCTTGAATGTTCAATTCACTGGGCGGAATTTGCATGTCATTTTCTTCTTTGTACACGCAGCCCCACATGTGTAACAGAACTTGTGGTTGCAATGCCTGTGAGGAATAAAAAAGACAAATAATTAGAGTCAAAGACAAATAATATAAAATCAGTCTCAATAACGAATGTCCAATACCTGCAGGTAATGCGTTTGCACCCGCCATTTTGTTGAACGACGGTCGCACACTGGGGGACACTTCATCCATCCTTGTTGTCTTCGCTAAAGACTCGAAAAGCCCCGCGTCAGATGTCAGGTAAGACTCTGACTTCTTGAACTCATCGCACGTCTTCTTGTAGTGCCATGGAACATGACATTTTTTGCAGAAACACAAGCCCGCACTCTACGCACTTGCGTGCTACTGACTTCTGCCGAGGATCAATGGAGTAGCCCAGTGCGAGGTCGCGGTCCGACATCAAAAAGTTACAAGAGGGGCTTGGGACAATAGACTCTATCTAAAATGGGGATCGCCTTCTCTTTCTTGCGGTGGATCACTAAGATTAATAGCATCATCATCAACAATACCTCTACAATCCTCTAGCACAAGTTCTTTCTTGCAATCCGGTAAGGGCAGAGTACTGTGTCCCCTCGTGCTAGTTCGGATGAGACACAGTCCCTTATGCACGTATAGCAGATACGGTGGAAGCAACCGCTCACCTCAAGTTTGTCACGGGGTGAAACGTGTGCATACCAGGCTGGACAAGTCTCATACTCGGTGTTGGTGTCACCTTCACGCCATCTGGTTTGGGGAAGCTATAGCATCTCTTGCGAGCTTAATGAAAGAATTGATGTCTCTGCGCGCAGCGACGTGCCTGGCAAAGACGTGAATCTTGTCTGAAGAAGAACCACTTTCTCCAAAAGTGTTGCTACAATGGACTTGTTTGGTGCAGCTTTATGTGTTAACTGTCAAACATAGAAAGCACACCATCTGAATAAGACAGATACACACAGGATATTGTATGTCAGATTCAAGAGAAAAGAAGAGACAACTTACGTAATCCAAGATCATGGAATCATCACAGAAGAATTGGATACTTTCCACACCAAGTTCCAACGCCCAATTCAGCCCATAAATTATGGCAGCCAATTCCGCAGCTTCAGGGTGCGCCACAGCACTCTGTTTCTAAGAGCTTTGTTAGTCTCCCATTTCGAGTTATCGTTCGAGTCACAAAGGGGACAGACCTGAACCACCGACCAGCATTGTATCATCCTTAATAAGCTCTTCACTCACCAAACACTTTGAGTATAAGCGATAGGTATGAGTTTTGGTTCCGCCAGGTTGTGGTTTAGGATTCTCCAAGGAAACAAGATCACCAAGCTTCTGCCTCGCCAATTCCAAATCATTATCCATTGCCGGCCCGTAACTTGTGTAGGAAAACAAAACAAAAGTAATTAACATCTGTGGCAATTAGTGGTTGGATTTATAGATTTCATATTCAAATAATTTATAAATTACTAGTCATTACCTTACACAAGCCTAACTAAAATACATGTCTTAACTAAAATCAGAACAATCGTTTTATAATTAGCTGAAATAAACCAAGAGATAATTAAAAATCTGACCTTGAGAACATTAATATTGTGAAGAGAAGCTTAATGGGGGCTTGCAACGAGCTAATAAAGAACAAAGACTTGTAATTTTGCGAGAATCCGAAACCAAAAACTCCCTGCAAAATTACCAAAATCATAAAATATAAATGATCAATCAAAATCATTAAAAAAAAAAAAAAAAACTAACCCAGAACAATGCAATTCAGATAAAGTTTCATGATAACAATCAATCAAAATAAAAACCCACCAAATTAGCAACTGTTGAATCAAAAAAAAATCAAAGCTTTACAATTCGATTATCATGGTGATTAAGAAAAGATAATTACTTGATTGATTTTTACAAGGTTTTTAATCAGAGAGAAAGAGATCCGAAGAAGAGAGAAAGAGAGAGAGATGTCGGTTTTTTTTTTTTTTTTTTTTTTTGTCGACCATTTCAATTAATAAGGCAAAGCCCATAACAACCAAATTAAGCCCAAATCGATCGGAAGAGACGTCGGTTTCTTGATTCTAAGAAGAAAGGTTTTTTATTTTCGCATTTTTAACTTTTTAATTCTCTTCGAAAATTTCCTATTTTTTCTTCGTTTTAACTTTTTTTTTTTTCATTGGTTTCTCATTTTTGCAAGCATATAAAGGAAAATTCTGATTAAAAAAAAGGAGGTAATTAGTGTCCTAATTATAGACCTAAACGACGCCGTAAGTAATAATTATATATATTTTTTTTATTACTGACTTTAGATTATATCTTACTAGAATAAGACGATTATTTAATTTAGAGCTTGATTGGTACACCCGTAACTTGTGTAGGAAAACAAAACAAAATTAATTAACATGTGTGGCAATTAGTGGTTGGATTTATAGATTTCATATTCAAATAATTTATAAATTATATATTCAAACTGTAACACCCGCTTTTTTTCTTTTTAATCCAGACTAATATTCCCATAAACATTAATCCAGACTACGTGGAAGTTCTCAGGAAATAATTCACAGGAACAAATAAATTCAATAAACCATAATTCAAGATTCAATAACCAATTCCAGAATTATAAACTAGCAACCTAAACAACCGGTTCGCTAGACTAAACAACAACTCATAAACCCCTAATCATCCTCCTCCTACTACCATGATTCCGCGATCACACTTTGCTTTACCTGCAACACATGGAAATAAGAGTTGCGTGAGTATTATCACAAATACTCAGTGAAGCGGTCTACCGATTACATAATAAGGGTATAAAATGCCAAAACTATGCAATCATTTACCGTCAACGAACAATTTACCAAAACAAGAACAAACAATCGAAAATCATCAAATCAACAACCGGTGTCGATCGACACACCACCATGGTGTCGATCGACACCACAATTCCAAAACCAGTAATTACAACAGGGTGTAGATCGACACTACCACTAGGTGTCGATCGACACCACATTCACATAACCAAAAATAACACGATTTCATAAGTGGGTGTCGATCGACACTATCTCTAGGTGTCGATCGACACCACTTTCGCAGAACCAGAATCGAGTCAATCCTCACACGACTCGTTTCCGTTTCATCACACGAATCGAACACGATAATTCAATACTATAATCACACGAAATCACACAGAGATAACCATCAAACTACACGAAATCATCATTCAACAATCAATCGATAACCTAACACTCTACACCCATAACCACGATCACGCACTCACCTCGAATCGACGAAGGAAACGGATCAAAAACGACAAACGACGAGGAACGGCGAAAGTCAGCGAATAAACGACTGTGAACGATCCTCTAACCCGAAGAACTACAACGAACAATGATTTCTACGATCTAAAAATGAACGAGAAGATTCTTGAGGGATTTCTTGCAACAATCCTTTAGGAAAATCTCTAAAAACTCTCTCTCTAAAAGATTTCTGTTTCTGCTCTGGAAAAACACGGCCAAGGCTCAAAAATCTCTTTTATAGCCGAGCCCTAGGGTTTCCCTTAACCGCGACGCAAACCGAGCGATTAATTTTAAAACCGACCAAACCGCAGAACTTGGTGTCGATCGACACCCACAGCTGGTGTCGATCCACACCCACTTACCAAAATCAGAGTTTTGATTTCGGGATGTTACAATTCTCCTCCACTAAACTGGATTCAATCTCGAATCCCAAGACACAAGTCTACACAAGACTCCACTCTGGCCCGCACTGGCCAATACCACTGGGGATTCTCACATAATCCCAAAAGTCTATAACCAACCCACGTTATACACACGTTTTCAGACATTTATTACGTTTTAACTCATCCTCACACACACACACTCTAATGAAACACCGTCCCTTCGAGAGAACTACCGTCTCTCAGCACTATAGAGGAAACCACCTTTCCAATATAGGTTCTCAGTACTATAAAGGAAACCACCGTCCCAGTATCAGTACACAGGAAGACCACCGTCTCCTGGAGAGAACCACCATCTTTCAGCATGTATACAGGAACCCACCGTCCACGATACATACTCTGGAAAGCCACCGTCTCCAGCTAATGAGTCATCCGTAATAAACGCCTACCCATATCATCAATAAGAACCTAAATCTACTCTAAACAGCTTAAAATACGCACGGCTCCTGACTCAGAATATACAAATGCAATGTTTATTAATCCTGACTACGTCTGCCCAATTGATCGCACAACAATCAAACAAGAACATGCACGACCAACTGTAGACCCAAAATGGGATCGATCGATTGCGCAAGAATTAAACAAGAACATGTACAACCAAGGACGCTGCATCTGTTAGTCCCAAGTCGGTGGAACCGAACGAAAAGAAATATCTTAGAGGTCCGTATCCCGTTTCATTTTTATGCCACGGTCAGATATTGATTACTCATACTTATATTGTCATCATCACACTCTCAGGACGTCTCCTTCGAGGTAACGATGCCGATGCCACTCCACTCTCAGGACGTCTCCCTCAAGCTCTGGCTCTATATAGGAAAATAATACTTCCTTAGAGTAATCAACACATCCATGTACAAGCATCTGAAATAAGGAATATTTTCCATGATATTGACCCGACATTAATACTTTGACATCGCAACACTGCTTGATATATTAGGATTTTGGCCTCTTTTACGTATTGTTTCTTTAGTCTTTTCGGTTCTTTCTGGTTCTTTTTGTGTCTTTTCAGGTTCGAAGAGGCTCTCAAGCATGGGTTGGAGTCATTGGGGGGGGGGGGGGGGGGGGGGGGGTCATTGGAGCAAAAGGGATGAATCTGGAGAAAAGATGGTGTTTTTCATAACCGAGCACCTGCTCGGTTTGGAGCTCCCTGGAAACAAGACCGACCGGTATCATTACCAGACCGACCGGTTCCGATTCCAGAGACTCATGAATTTGGAGAAAATTGCGATTTCCGTATCCGAGCACATGCTCGGCAGAGGGTCCAGTTTTAACCTAGTTTTTAATTATAAATAAGAGAGGCAGCCACCTCTGGAAGGACCCCTTTTTCACTGAGAAAAACTTCTTTTCTCCTTTGGAGATTCACTGTTCACTATTCTCGATAATTGTTCACGATAACTGTTCATGATTATTGTTCACGAGTACTTTTTCCAACTTTTGGACTTGCAAAATGGAGATTCATCCCACAACATTCTATTGAGAAGAATTCTAAACCCTATCTCTTTTAATTACATCATGAATTCTCTTTGTATCCTTGTTGTGTTTGCTTTCTCCATGTTTGAGTAGTCTATTAGCTAGATTAAGGACTTTCAATGGTGATTTAGGATTGTTTGTGACTGAGCCAAATAGGATAGATTATCATATGTCTTCATCAATTGGGGTTCGTAATGCTTAGGCTAGCGTGGCCGCCTAGTCTATGATTTCAAGTTTAACTTATTCACGACAGTGTTCTAGGTTGCTAGATAAACCATTGGTGAGCAATTGGTGTGCAACCAACGACAGTTGATTGTTGCCATTAATTGTGAACAAATTGAACCTTTTCGATAATGCTTGTCAACATCTCTGAATTCAAACGACAGTTTAGGCATTTAGGTTGTTAGACAAAAATATTGATGCAGCACGACAGTGGGGCAATATTATCTTTATGTTTGAGTTCTAGACCAAATTGCATTTGTTCCTGAATAGTAGCTCAATCCTTAGTCCAAAATCACTGGTGAATGACATTGATCTAGTGCTTGTTTTAATTGAATTTCTTATCGTTTAATTTGCTGTCTCGTTCATTGTTTCATTACAATCAAAAACTCATATTTTATCTTAGCTTTAATTTAAAATCTATAATTTCAAAGTGTAACCTTGGTCTCTGTGGATTCGATACCCTTTATACTACTGCGATTGTCTGTGCACTTGTAGTTTTATTTCGGGTTAAAACTTTGTTGACATCAAGTTTTTGTCGCCGTTGCCGGCGACCAATTGCGTTACCTTTGATTTTTGGTTTTATTTATAGTCTAAGAATTTTTGCTAATTTTATTTTTTTTATTTGTTTTTGGTATGTTTCAGGAAGCGATGAATACTCAGTTGCAGTTGTTGAGGGATCAGATTGCTCAGTTGCAAAGGAATCAACCACAAGCTCCACCGTTACAGCCGGGTATAGGGGATTCAGATAATCCCCATGCGTACTATCGAAACCGTTCGGCTATTGTTTCTCCAACAATTCAGAGGCAAGATTGTGAGATCAAGCGGCAGATGATATCGCTGGTTAAACAACATCTATTCCATGGATTACCAGCTGAGATACGGATGGATCACATCGAGAACTTCGAAGAAATCTGCAGAACTACGAGGTCTAATGGAGTAACGAGTGAGTTCTTGAAGTGCAAGCTGTTCCCGTTCTCACTCTCGGACAAGGCTCTTAGATGGTTGAAGTCCTTACCCGCTGGTTCTTTGAAGACATGGGATGAGGTTAAAGCTGCGTTCTTGAACCATTTCTACACTAAGTCCAAGACAGCATCTTTGAGGAACAAGATCTCATCTTTTCAATAACATTCTGGAGAAGCTTTCTGTGAAGCTTGGGAGAGATTGAAAGAGTACCGTAGAGAGTGTCCTCATCATGGTTTCAAAGATGAACAGATTCTGGGGATTTTCTATGATGGAGTCGAATGGGATTATCGGAATGCCCTTAATGCTGCGAGTAATGGGAATTTTATGACCAAGACTAGAGATGGTGCTTTTGAGCTGATTGAGAACGTGGCTGCAAGCTATAACAACAAGGCTCCTGAGTATGATAGGTCCATGACAGTGAATAGTGTGGACACTCGGAAGATAGATGAGCTGACGGCGAAGGTGAATTTGCTTCTACGCGAGAGTCGAAGACCGGTCAAGTTTGTGGAAGAGAATGGGGCTACGCCTATTTCTCATGAGTTTGAAGATGATGAAGGTGCTTGGATACGGGAGGTTAACTTTGTGAGTGGTGAAGGATACCAGAACCGTGGGTTCAACCCCAATTATCAGACCCACTCCAACCTCTCCTACCGAAGCACTAATGTCGAGAACCCGCAAGACCAAGTCTATCCGCAATAGGGAGGTATGAATCATAGCCCACAAGGTCAGGGATTTCAAGAGTTTTACTCCAGCAACACTCAAGGGAATCAGTTCATCCCTAACCAGAATCAGACTCGTTTCTAAGGAGGCAACAAACAACAATTCACCGCGCCACAACAAGCTAATTCCGCGCCTACATCTCAGGATGAGTTAAAGAGTATCATGCAGCAACTGATGGTTAACCAGCAGCAGGCGTCCACTGAGATTAGTGCCAAGGTAGATCACATGTACAATGATCTGAATGAGAAGTATGAGGCTGTTACCGCGCATGTGAAGAAATTGGATACACAAGTTGCTCAAACGACCAAAGCTATTAAGAGACCAGTTGGAATTCTTCAGGGATGTGGTGAGGTGAATCCCAGAAAGGAGTATCCAGTAAATGCTATTGAGTTGAGGAGTGAACAGTTGTTGGTACCGCCTACAATCACAAGCTTCCACGTGAAGGCTAAGGAGAAGATTACCGAGCACCAGGCTCGAGAGAGTGATCTTTCTGAGGAAGATAGGCATAAGGAGATTGGATTAAGCTCAGGGACACTTCAGGGTTCAATTCCGATCAATGCTGCGAATTTTTTTTCCGAGCACCCGCTCTCTGCCAGCGAGCACCTGCTCGCACAGGGTGCTCCCATGAAAATTTCAGAAACTTCTCCTGAGCGAGTTTATGTACCAAGGGTGCCTTACCGTGAGCGAGTTTATGTACCAAGGGTGCCTTACCCAATACCCCCTAAGAAATCTATGAAGGATTTGGAGGTTGATGAGTGTACGGAGGTGCTAGAAGATTTGACAGTGAAGCTCCCTTTGGTAGATGCCGTGCAAATGATACCATCACCCAAGAGGTACATGATTTATCGTGGTTTTTACCCATTTAAGACCACGATATAAGTCCATGTTTTAGAGTCTTTTTGGTGTTTTCAAGTGTTTTGGCGTTAATTTTAGGTACAAAGGCGTTTTGGACTCAATTGGTGTTTACTGGAACTTTTTGGAGCATAATTGAATGAGCAGTCAAAGTCGCAAATTCGGAGTCAACATTTGAGATCAGTGTCTAGCGACGTGGATGTTGGTGTCGCTCGACACCAAAGATTTTCAAGCGTCGAGCAACAGAGTTATGTGTGTCGGTCGACACGACTACCGGACCAGCCCAAAATCATGTTTTCAGATTATTTCCTTTTTGCGTCAGAAAGCCCAGATGTTTGCAATTAGGCCCATGACGGTTTTTTAACCTTATAAATATGTATTTTCAGCCATTGTTTAGGCTTATGCTTTATTCTATTGAATTACTTAGACTTATCTTTAATAAAATCATGTTTTCTTCTATGATTATGTCTGAGTAATTCTCCTGTTAGATTTAGGGTTTTCAAAAGTGTTTGATGAATTACTGAATCTGATCTGATTATTAGGATAATATCATTAGAATGTTCTTCATCTTAACTTCTTCTTACTGTTGATTTTAGCCTCGCGAACTGAAATCTGATCTTAGGGTAATTAATAGAAACGACAGTTTTATTGATTCCTTGAACTAGTTTTTGATGAGCAAAATTCCTATTTGCAAAGACATTTTATTTAGGGTTTTGTGAACAATTGTGCCTGAAATTAATGCTTGTTTAAATTAATCTGATTTCGCAACGACAGTTGATTTTCTAGGATTTAGACATAGAAAATATTCGCAGCGACAGCTGGTTTGTTTTACTTTCGTGTGCATGTTCATGAACTGAGCTTAATATTCCTAACAACTGATTTATCTGTAATTCTTATTCACTGTAGAATTCCATGTGCCTAGCTTTTCTCTTAATTGATTTACAACCGTTTTAAATTGCTTATTTACTGCTTTCTTATTATTTCACCTAGAATAATCTGAATTTGATAATCTATTGTGTTTTCCTAGACTCCCTGTGGATTCGATAACCCTAAGTACTGCAATTGACCTCTTAATTTGAGAGAGTAGGTCTAGGGTAAATTTGACCCATATCAAATTTTGGCGCCGTTGCCGGGGAGTCAATAGCCATTAGATTTTTATTACTAGGATTTTGTCTAGGCCTTTTTATTTTTTGTTTTTATGTTTGTTTATTTTTATTTTTGTTTTTGTTTTTCTCTCTTTGTTTTGCGTTTCAGGTACATGCGAAATCGCAATACCAGGAGCAGCCAAGACAAAGAACTTTTGGAACTGGGACATGCGGATCTAGCGCGCTTGGAACAAACCAACAGAAAAGCGACCAAAGAAGCTAAGAAGATGGTTGCGCCAGTGATGATCTTTCAAGGAGAAGATGGTTTCTTCGATAGAGAAGGAAACCGATATGATGAGGATGGACAGAGGCTAGACGAGGCTGGGAATGTGATTGTCGATGAGGCTGAACAGCAACAAGCTCACGAGGAAAAAGAAGCAGAACAGGCTCGTGTTTGTGAGGAGAAACTTTGTGTCGAGCAACACAGTGAGGACGTCGCTCGACAGGAACAAAATCTGCTTGTCGCTCGGCGCGCAGAGGAGATCGCTCGACGCGATCCAGATCTTAGTGTCAAGCGACAGGATGCTGGTGTCGCTCGACACGCTATCCAGAATCGCACCCTCGCCGATTTTAACCGCCCGGAGCAGTTCTACGCTAACCGAGCCGTGATTTGACCTCCTGCCTTCCAGCGCAATGACTTCGAGCTCAAGCCTGCATACTTCTACTTAGTTGCTCAAGACCCGTTATGCGGTCTTCCACATGAGAATCCAATGGATCACATAGAGCGATTCGAGGACTTGGCATCTGCTATCAAAGCCAATGGAGTCTCAGAGGACTACCTATTCTGCAAGCTATTCTCCTATTCTCTTCATGGGGAAGCTAAGTATTGGCTAACGACGCTACCACCAGGCTCACTTACTAACTGGATGGATACAAAGAATGATTTCCTAAGCAATTTCTTTGACGATGCGAAGTCCGAGGATCTAAGATCGAAGATCGCGACTTTCAAGCAGGGTGATCATGAAGCATTTAAGGCTGCGTGGTACAAATTCAAGAGCTATCAAAGAGACTGTCCACACCATGGATTCAACGAGGTCCAGTTGCTTAATATCTTCTACAGAGGGATTGCGCTGCAATACTCTGTATCTCTGGATGCTGCAAGCAACGGGAATTTCAACACAAATTCTCTAGGGACTGGGACCCAGCTCATTGAGAACATTGCCAACAGCACCAGTGCCAAGAACATGGACTTCGAAAGGAGCAAATCTGGACAGAGCATCACTGGGAATCACCTTGCTGAGGTAACAAAGAAGCTTGATACTATGACTAATCTTCTAGCTGGGAAGAAGACAGTTCACTTTGCTCAAGACGTCGAACCTGCAGAAGAGGATGTGAACTACCTCAACCAAAGCGGATTTCAGAAGTACGGTGGATCATCTTATTAGAAGCCTTTCCAAAATGGCTACACAAGAGACTATGGGTTATCATCTTATCAGAAGCCTCCTCCTCCGTCTGCGACCAGTAAAATGGAATCCATGATGGAACAGCTTCTACAGGGACAACAAAAGTTAGCTGTGGATTGGAATAGGAAGTTTGATTCGCTCTACACAGGCTTAAACGACAAGATAGAAGCCTTCACTACTCATGTTAGGAAGCTGGATGTTCAAGTAGCTCAAATAGCTGAATCAGTAAAGCGACAAGAGGGTTTTCTTCCTGCGAAGACGGACTCAAATCCTAAACGAGCCTTCAATGCCGTTCTAACTGCAAAAGAGGATTATTTCGACGAGTTTGATGCGATTTTTGGAGCTTTAGAGCCTGTGTTGATCGACACTTAGTATGCGTGTTGATCGACACTTAGTATGCGTGTCGATCGACACGTGAAGAATCAGCCATTTCTGAAATCGAAGCCTTGATGTCGAGCGACAGGGATAGTAGTATCGCTCGACATGACAAAATCAGTAGCGTCGATCGACAGACAGCGAACGTCGCTCGACACGAAGCTCAGGCCGAGACAATTCATCCGAAAGCTTCTCCAATCATCAAAGAATCCGTCCACAAGCTCAAGCTGTCATTCCCCAAAGCTAGAAGGTCTAAACATTAGGTTAAGGAAGCCATTTGCAAGAGGATGATTGAGAAGATCATGGTTGAGATGCCTCTTATGGATGCCATCAAGCTTTCTCCTGCGATTCGAAGATACGTCAAGCGAATGGTTGCGAGTGGAGTTAGTCCAGAGGAAGGTGCGCTGCTTACTCCAGATCTTCAAGCTATTCTCCTGAACACAGCTCCAGTCTCGAAGAAGAAGAAGAAGGAGATAATGGTTTCTGCTGAAGTTAGTGCAATGATCCAGAGTAGGATTCCCGTGAAGCTACCTGATCCAGGAAGCTTTGTGCTTAATTGCACCATCTCTGACGAGTGCTTTCTTCATTCACTCTGCGATTCGGGTTTTGGGATCAACCTTATGCCTCTCTCCGTTGCTGCAAGACTTGGCATGACAGACTTCAAGAAGACAAGGATGTCTCTTATCCTAGCAGATCGTTCAAGGCGTTTCCCGAAAGGAAATCTTGAGGATGTTCCGATAGTAATTCAAGACTGCATCATTCCAACAGACTTTGTCGTGTTGGAATACGATGACGAGCCTCAGGATCCTCTTATCCTAGGAAGATTGTTCTTAGCTACGGCTGGAGCTAACATGGATATGAGGAAAGGGACGATCAAGCTTGACCTTGGTGATATTGTCATGGAATTTGACATGGACAAGACAAGGAGAAAATCCACCATTGATGGCCAAGCTTTCTATGTGGATACATCGCTAGAAGATGAACCAATCAAGGAACCTTCGAACGACATTCCTGAAGAAGTAGTCATTCTAGTACCATCTTCTGAGATACTTCCAAGAGAGCCCAGGTATGAACTTCTTGTGCCTCAATCCAAATCTCCTGATTTCATCATGGATTTAAAATGTGAAAAGCCTATTACGCGCTTACGCAAGCATCGAGTTTCTTGAGCGCTTGGTTCTTCTGATGAATTTGCAGGAAACAGAAAAGAAGAGGTGAAACCGAAAAGGACTTCTAAGCCTTTCGGACGAATGAGAATCATTGTTCCCCAAGAGCTTAAAGATCAAGAAGAAGCAATTCTTCAGGAGATGATGGAGAGAACGATGAACCTTTTCCCCGAGATTACTTCTGATAAGTCTGGGGAGCTGTCCAGAAGGTCCGTTTGAAACAAGTTGCTGGTTCCATCCAGGATAAAGGAAGTTTAATCCTTCCTCAAGATCCACCATAGCCCTGAGTTCCATCACAGTCCAGATAATGACTGAAAACAAGCACTTAGTGGGAGGCAACCCGCTTGTGAGTCTACTAATTATGTGTTTTATTTTGCTTTCTTTTTCAATTTTACGTTTGGTTTTGTTTTTGGTTTTGAGTTTTAGGAGACCAAACGTTCGAATGCAAGTGCGAATGCTCTTCAACACTCTATGTCGAGCGACGAGCATAACAGTGTCGCTCGACACGAGTAAAATCAAGGTGTCGATCGATGGAAAACTTCAATCACTCAACATGAAAAATTAAGTTGTGTCGATCGACACAGAGGTCGTGTCGCTCGACACGACCCCCAGGTACGAATTCTCACTTGATTTTTCATTTGTTTCGTTTCATGTCTATTTTTATTTCGCCAATCTCAGATTTAATAACACTGGGGACAGTGTTGTTTAAGTCTGAGGGAGGTAGTTGCTAACTACTGTGTTTTATTTTTAGTTTTTGAGTCAGTTTTTAAAATTTTTAGAGTCAAAACCTCCTTTAGACTTGCTTTGAACAACACTCAATGACCATTACATTGCAAGTTGATGGTTTTACAAGGTGGGTAACTGGAAGTGGATTGGTTTAACGGAGCGAGTTCAGATTTCTGGAGAACGCCAGAAAGGATGTCAAAGACCCCGCCCTAATGAATATCCAATCTCTTATCAAGGGCATTGGAAATCGCAAGACTTAATTCAGCTTCCACACACTTGAAAGCGAGGACGGACTGCTCTTGAAACTTCTTCCCGAATGACGAATTCAACTGTCCTAGATCAATAAAAGAAAAAAGCCTCATGACCCTGTCTCCACAAGAACAATAGTAGTGAGAGCTGATCTAGTGATCGTAGAGATGCCAAGGATCTAATAAAAAAAATTTACAGAAAAAAGTGCAAGTCCGAAAATCAGAAAAATCTTGAAAAAAAAAAGTTCAGCAAAAAGCATTGCATCTCTATGATATCCTTAATTGGATACAGTTTCAGAGGGAAGAGAGAGGGTGAAACGCAAGAAACTGTTCAAGGAAGTGAAAGAATCCAGAAGGTCCAGCGATCGATATTCCCTCGATGAGACCGCACCTAATTAAACTAGAGGGGTTTGCGACTGAAAGTCTGAGATTCTCTAAGGGGTTTGGATTCAATATGGAGGACTGCTATACTTCTAGGGAAACATCGAAGTATCATTATTGATTTGCAGGTATGTGGATCTAGAAGAAGTGAGAACCCTGTTTTGCTTAGGGACAAGCAAAAAGCTAAGTCTGGGGGAGTTGATATATTGTGGTTTTTACCCATTTAAGAAAACGATATAAGTCCATGTTTTAGAGTCTTTTTGGTGTTAATCTTAGGTACAAAGGCGTTTTGGACTCAATTGGTGTTTACTGGAACTTTTTGGAGCATAAAGGAATGAGCAGTCAAAGTCGCAAATTCGGAGTCAACATTTGAGATTAGTGTCGAGCGACGTGGATGTTGGTGTTGCTCGACACCAAATATTTTCAAGCGTCGAGCGACAGAGTTATGTGTGTCGCTCGACACGACTATCAGACCAGCCCAAAATCATGTTTTCAAATTATTTCCTTTTTGCGTCAGAAAGCCCAAATGTTTGCAATTGGGCCCATGATGGTTTTGTAACCTTATAAATATGTATTTTCAGCCATTGTTTAGGCTTATGCTTTATTCTATTGAATTGCTTAGACTTATCTTTAATAAAATCATGTTTTCTTCTATGATTATGTCTGAGTAATTCTCCTGTTAGGTTTAGGGTTTTCAAAAGTGTTTGATGAATTGCTGAATCTGATATGATTATTAGGATAATATCATTAGAATGTTCTTCATCTTAACTTGTTTTTAATGCTGATTTTAGCCTCGCGAACTGAAATCTAATCTTAGGGTAATTAATAGAAACGACAGTGTTATTGATTCCTAGAACTAGTTTTTGATGAGCAAAATTCCTATTTGCAAAGACATTTGATTTAGGGTTTTGTGAACAATTGTGCCTGAAATTAATGCTTGTTTAAATTAATCTGATTTCGCAACGACAGTTGGTTTTCTAGGATTTAGACATAGAAAATATTCGCAGCAACAGCTGGTTTGTTTTACTTTCGTGTGCATGTTCATGAACTGAGCTTAATATTCTTAACAACTGATTTATCTGCAATTCTTATTCACTGTAGAATTCCCTGTGCCTAGCTTTTCTCTTAATTGATTTACAACCGTTTTAAATTGCTTATTTACTGCTTTCTTATTATTTCACCTAGCATAATCTGAATTTGATAATCTATTGTGTTTTCCTAGACTCCCTGTGGATTCGATAACCCCAAGTACTGCAATTGACCTCTTAATTTGAGAGAGTAGGTCGAGGGTAAATTTGAACTATATCAGTACACGAAGGTATTGGTTGCTGGTAAGATTGTTGAAGAGGAGAGTGTGATGATGGTTTCTAAGGAGTGTAGTGCCATACTTCGGAATAAGGTATTAACAAAGAAAGGTGATCCGGGAAGATTTGTAATCTCCGTGAAGATAAGGCCTTCCACATTTGCTTGTTCGTTGTGTGAATTGGGAAGCAATGTCAATTTGATGCCATATTCTGTGGCTAAACTTTTAGGCTTCATCAAGTTCAAACCCACCAAGATTTCGTTGGTTTTCGCGGATGGGTCTAAAAAGCTTCCGGTGGGTGTTATTGAAGATTTTCACGTCCGAATTGGAGATACCTTAATCCCAGCTGATTTTGTGGTTCGTGAGCTTGATAAAGAACCAAGGGATCCGTTGATTTTGGGCAGAGCTTTCTTACACACAACACGTGCTATCATTGATGTCGAAGAAGGCATAGTGGATCTCCGTCTAGGAGACATGGTAGTCCGGTTTGAGATGAGCAAGCTTCTCAAGAAACCGATGACAGATGGGCACACGTTTGTTATCCACGACGAATCAGAGATGTTAGAGGATGAGGTTGAAGAAACCGATGACAGATGGGCACAAGCAAGAGATCCGCTCGAAATTGCATTAATAAAAGCCGAGGGTGAACACGGTTTTCTGAGTGAAAACACCCAAGGATTTGCTAAGTTTCTGAATTCTAACATCCGGGTGGATAAGGGGGATAAATTTCTGAGTCTGGGAGAAGGCACAAAAATCGAGAGTCAGCCTGCACCCCAGCGAGCACCTGCTCCCGAACAGCGAGCACCTGCTCTCGAAAAATCTATTGTTCATGGTTCTTGGAGCGAGCTGACAACTCCAAAGCTTGAGTTGAAGACCCTCCCAGCATGGCTCAGATGGTTATTCAGGTTCCGAAAGATCAAAGATAAGAAAGGGTCTGGTCCGTTCACAATCAAACATCCCTATCCACCCGACCGAGCATCCGATAAAGCACCTACTCCGGCTGCGAGACCACAACGAGCAATAGTGTTGCTGGACACTAAAGGAGGTGAGTTTGACCCTCCTTGAACCTAAACGGTCTACAAAGTCGAGCTAACAACTTAAAAGAACCGCTTGATGGGAGGCAACCCATCGGTAAAGTTTCTTGTACATAATTCGATTTTTATTTTCTTTTATTACTAATATTTTACTTGTGTTTTCAGTACTTGAATTCTAAAAAAAAAAAAAAAAAGGGAAGAAATTTTAGGCGCGCGACCTGCTCAATATCGGGACAAGGCGTTGCCAAGTCTCTGGAAATGAGACCGGTCGGTCCCATCGACATACCGGTCGATCCAGAGCATTCAAGATATCGAAGAAGCCCCTGGAAACGCAACCGGTCGATCCGCAGGACCGGACCGGTCGATCCGCATGACCGGACCGGTCGGTCCCACGAGTCCCACGAAGCGCCTAAATTCACTGGATAGGACCGATCGATCCGAAGCCCAGACCGACCGGTCCATACGCGGATCAGAACACGAACAGCCTCTGGAAACACGACCGACCGATCCAGTATCAGGACCGGTCGGTCCCGTGCCAGAGCACTTACTCCAATTTTCCTTTTCCTTTACAAAAAAAAAAGAGAGAAAACTTAAGTTTTCCTTTCCTCTTACTAACCTATTTCTTTCCTTCTTTTTGCAGAGCCGCCCCCCCTTCGCCGCTTTCATCACTCCCCATCGCCGAGCTTCTAATCGGTGATATTTTTCCTACCCTTCTACCATCATTGTCTTATCCGTGTTTTGTTTTTATTGTGTCGCCGATCTCTTGATCTTTTTCACACTGGAGACGGTGTGATTTAAGTCCGGGGGAGCGGTCCTGCTGGTGTGTCTGCTTTTGAGTTTGATTTTAGTTTTTCTTGAGTTTGCTTTTGAGTTTATCGAGTCAATAACAGGTTGTTTGGAAATGGAATTATGAACTTGATCTATTGGATTTATGTTCGGACTAGGGATTACTTGTATGATTCACAGCTTGGCCAAAGTTCTGTTTTGAGCACCCCACATCTATGCCGAGCACTTGCTCGTGCAAGGTGCTCCCACGAATGGTTGATTAAAAAATTTTCCCCAAAGCTCATACTTATCGGAAATTAGGTTGATCCAATGTCATTTCAAATCCCTATTTGATATTTAATCTTTACTTTTAATTTCTTTCTCAGGGGTTTGATGTTCATTGGGCAAGACTTTTCCCGACCGTATAAGACACAGCAACTTTCCAACAAGTATACTCTTTCCTCTCTAACTTTTGAATCATTTAACTTTTGAATCATTACTGTTCACGATTACTATTCACGATTACTATTCACGAGTACTTTTTCCAACTTTTGGACTTGCAAATTGGAGATTCATCCCACAACATTCTATTGAGAAGAATTCTAAACCCTATCTCTTGCAATTACATCATGAATTCTCTTTCTATCCTTGTTGTGTTTGCTTTCTCCATGTCTGAGTAGTCCATTAGCTAGATTAAGGGCTTTCAATGGTGATTTAGGATTGTTTGTGACTGAGCCAAATATGATAGATTATCATATGTCTTCATCAATTGGGATTCGTAATGCTTAGGCTAGCGTGGCCGCCTAGTCTATGATTTCAAGTTTAACTTATTCATGACAGTGTTATAGGTTGCTAGATAAACCATTGGTGATCAATTGGTTTGCAACAACCGACATTTGATTGTTGCCATCAATTGTGAACAAATTGAACCTTTTCGATAATGCTTGTCAACATCTCTGAATTCAAACGACAGTTTAGGCATTTAGGTTGTTAGACAAAAATATTGATGCATCACGACAGTGGGGCAATATTATCTTTATGTTTGAGTTCTAGACCGAATTGCATTAGTTCGTGAATAGTAGCTCAGTCTTTAGTCCGAAATCACCGGCGAATGACCTTGATCTAGTGCTTGTTTTAATTGAATTTCTTATCGTTTAATTTGCTGTCTCGTTCATTGTTTCATTACAATCAAAAACTCATATTTTATCTTAGCTTTAATTTAAAATCTATAATTTCAAAGTGTAACCTTGGTCTCTGTAGATTCGATACCCTTTATACTTCTGCGATTGTCTGTGCACTTGCAGTTTTATTTCGGGTTAAACTTTGTTGACATCACCGCTCCTACCGAACACTTGGCTAACACAACTGGCTTTCCTGAAGATCCACACCTCAACTTTCGAAGCACATCACCAATCCAAACTCCTCGCACACCCCAGATATCTATTACTCTTAACTCAGTCTACACCTGACATCCATAGGACGCATCATGTGGCCCATCAGGAAAACATACCGCTCGCACTCTCGGGATGCAACCTTCGAGCCAACGGTATCTGGGAAACTCACATCCCAAATCAACATATAGGAGCGCTCACATCTCCTCAAAAACACATGAGTTATTTGGGACCGCAGTCCCTGGAGCAATAAATACTGAGAACTAAACATCGAAATATGAGCTGCCCAACAACATCCAAATCTACTCCTGACGCCTCAGCGTAACCATCCATCAGCCGATACACTTGCCTATACCTCTGAATGTCCTATTCCAAGAGACCTGAAACTGAACCGACTGCCTCAAAACAACTTGCGAACTCAGATTCCTCTCCTGAGCCACACGAAACGTTTTATGTACTCCTGAACGCATGATGCTACGCAACAACCTTCCGCTGTCTTACCTGACCCTTAAGACTCCCCGGGTACATTAAACATCGCCGATGAACAGAATCACCAAGACACCTAAGTACTCTTGAAATACGCCATTCTTCAACCTCGTGAACTCCGCTCCTTTTGATAACCTAAACAACATCCCAATAAACTGAAATGCTCCTTGCTCATTCTGAACACCATCCTCCGAATAATTGATCTCTTTGTCTGGATATGATGCTAACACGAGAGACCAAGAACTCCTCAAAATACTGGTTTGCCATCCATGACGATGAACCATAAAATCTCTAGATACTCCCAAACTACCTTCTTGCAACTAAAATTGGCGCTCCTCATAACAACACTTGCTCGACTCCGCATAAAGCTTCTGCTCCCGAGCCTCTTCAGAACCAAACGCAATGAACTTCATGCTCCTCAGGATTCATCGAATAATCCAAGAGATAAACACTGAGTATAAAACGAACACTTCCCAAAGTTCCTTGATCAAGTCGTAATAATCTCGTGCATACCACATGCACAGTTGTCAAAACAAAAAGCATAACAGCAACTTGAAATGCTCATTACTTGCCTAGATTCGCCTGGAACTTACTATGCAACATTCCTAATCAAAACTAGGTCCGGCGGTCGATCATACAACAATCAAACAAGAACATGTACAACCACCCGTAAGTCCAGATTTGGATTTCACGAATGCTATAAATTATATATTCAAACAATGCACATCTGAAACTTTCAACCCACATCTAAAACTTTCAACCCACTAAATCATCGTAAGAGGAACCTAAACACAAAATTAAAACTTAAAAGATTTGAGGCTCACAGACCACTTAATCACATCGATCCCCATAAAAGAAGAGAAATTGATTTGAATCTGATGAAGTCAATCCGTGTAATAGATCTTGTTTAATAGATAAAATCCACTATAGGAGTTTAGTGATAAACCCTAAGAGACGTGATAATCGGACTAGGAGGTGAAAGAGATTTAGAGACCTCACCTCGAAGAGCTAGTTAACAATGGTGGGTGATAGAGATGATGTGGCAGAGAGAGATAAAAGTAATATTGTATTTTATTAGCTTTTCCAAAAGGTCTAACATGAGTACATAAAGCATGACTCAAAACATTGGTCTAACACATGACCAAAACCAAAACTAAATTGTTCAAACCGATTAATAAATCAAACCAAGTAATATCAAACCAAGTAATTGTGTATTAAAATAGATAAACCAGAGATATTGATAGATAATCCTATCACAATACCCCCTGCTTGAGAAGATCCTTGTCCTCAAGGATGGAAATTGGGAAACTTGGCAATGAAATCTTAGTAAAATTCCCTTGTGGCCTGCTCGGGCGGGAAGCTTTTCCACTGCACCAACACCTTAGTAACAGCTGCATTACGACGTTTTACCGACTTCTTCTTAAGCATCAATTCAGGTTCCTTCGATTTACCGATATCAAGCCAATATTAAGGTAACGCAGGGACCACCGATGTTGGATTATGATAAAGTTTTAGCTGGCTTACGTGAAAGACATCATGTATAGCAGCTGCAGCGGGAAGTTCCAGTTTGTAAGCCACTGCGCCTACCTTGTCTGTAACACGAAAGGGACCATAAAACCTAGGAGAAAGCTTGTGAGACAGCTTCTTTGTCTTGAGGGAATGTTGTATGTACGGTTGCAATTACAGATACACAAAATCACCTATCTGAAATTCACGAGAGGACATGTGAGAGTTTGCAGCCTGCCTCATTCTATTTTGAGCTCTCAAAAGATGAAATTTCAGCAATGTGAGTACAACTTCCCGTTTTTGCAAACTCCTATCAATCACAGATGAAGAACTCTCACCTGGTAAGTAAGGAAGGTGGAGAGGAGGTGGATGGCCGTAGACAATCTCAAATGGTGTACTACGAATGGCTGTATGATAGGTTGTATTATACCACCATTAAGTTAAGGGAAGCCATTTGCACCATGTGTAAGGAGCTTCAGAGGTAATACACTGTAGATAAGTTTCCAAAGTCTTGTTTGTTGCTTCGGTCTGACCATTGGTCTGAGGATAATATGCAGTAGAAAATTGTAGAGTCACTCCTTGTACTCTGAACAATTATTTCTATACATCACTAAGGAAAGTAGGATCCCTATCACTGACCACATCTTTGGGCATGCCGTGAAGCTGGAAAACATTATCCAAGAAGGTTTGAGCTACATCAATGGCAGTGTAGGGGTGTGAAAGAGAAAGGAAGTGAGCACTTTTACTTAACCTATCAACTACCACCAAGATACAATGCTTACCAGCAGAAAGAGGAAGACCCTCAATCAAATCCATTCTAATAGATCCCACACACCAGACGGAATTGACAAAGGCTGGAGAAGACCCGACTTAGCAGCGAGATCGTACTTGTTCTTCTGACAAATAGAACAGTTGCGAACATAATTCTGGATCTCTAAACTCATCTTTGGCCAATAAAATAACGACTTTATCCTATGGAGGGTAGCATCTCTACCAGAGTGTCCGCCTAAAGCGGAATCATGTAACCACTTAAGTATATGCCGTTTAACGGTCTCATCACTGCCAACAACTAGTTTCCCTTTTCTGCGTAACTCATCATTGATGAAGGAAAAATCGGGGTGAGAAGACATATCAAGTTAGATATTAGAGATTACCTTTTTCAGGTTTGGATCAGTGTGCCAAAGCAACTTAAGAAAATCATAGAAGTACTGGTGTGCTTGTGAGAGTGCCATATGAAGTAATTGAGATCCCTTGACCCTTGAGAGAGCATCTACGACAATATTTTCCTTGCCTTGTTTATATTGTATCTCAAAAGTGTATCCCATGAGTTTTGATAATCACATATATTGAAAAGGGGTTGAAACTTTCTGCTCTACAAGAAACTTGAGACTCTTTTGATCCGTTCTAATGATGAAGGTACGGTGAGCGAGGTAGGCATTCCAAGTTTGGACTGCGTGTATTATTACTGCCATTAACTCTTTCTCATAGACTGATAATACTTGATGCCTCGACCCTAGTATACGACTGATGTAACATATAGGATGGTTGTCGTGTATTAACACCGCACCAATACACAAATTAGAAGCATCTGTTTCCACAATAAAAACCTTATCTAAATCTGGTAAAGCTAAAAGAGGTGTAGTTGTTAATGCAGCCTTGAGATCTTTAAAGGCTTCTGCAGCTTCATTGGACCAAGAAAACCCCTCCTTCTTAAGCAAATAAGTGAGTGGTTTAGCCATACTTTAACCACGAATAAAACACCTGTAGTAGTTAGCTAGACCAAGAAAGCTTCGAATTTGCTTTTGGGTGATGGAGTGGGCCACTGTTCGATAGCCTTAATCTTACTAGGATCTGTGCTAACTCTTCAGAGATAAAGTGACCCAAATATTCAATCAAAGTTGCTCCAAATGTATACTTTGATGGCTTGAGGTATAGTTGTTGTTGCCGAAGGATGGAGAAGACTTCCCTTAAATGTTGTAAATGATCATCCCAACAAGAACTGTAAACTAATATATCATCAAAGAAAACGAGCAAAAACTTTTGCACCACTGTTTGGAACACATGGTTCATCAAACTTTGAAACATACAAGGAGCATTTGTCAGTCCAAATGGCATGACAAGGTACTCATAGTGTCTGGAGTGTGTCTTGAAAGCTGTCTTGTACACATCTTCAGGTGACATCCTCAACTGATGATATCCTGCTCTTAAATCCAGCTTAGAAAAGTATTTAGACCCTCCAAGTTCATTTAACAAATCTTCAAGAAGGAGAATATGATACTTATCATTGACAGTTTGCTTGTTAAGCCCTCTGTAGTCAACACAAAGTCTCCAAGTTCCATCTTTTTTCTTGACTAACACAATAGGTGAAGCGTAAGGGCTAGAACTGTATTGAATGACTCCTTGTGTTAACCTCTCATGGATCATCCCATCCACAACATCCTTCTGCAATGTTAAATAGCGATATGGTCTCAAATTGACCTGATTAGATCCTACCTCCAAAGGTATTTTATGGTCAAACCCTTCTCGAAAGGGCGGTAACCCACACGGCTCATCTAAAACATCAGCAAACTCCTGCAATAAAGATTGTAGATTCGGATTATAAGCCATGATTGGTTTACTTGTAGAAAGATGTGAGAACATAACTTCAGGTTCCAATGTTGCTTCGGTGTCGGAAGTTATTTCTCTAATGTGGAAGAGAGCAATCTGAGGCTCCTGCAATAATAATTTATTCAAACTACCTCCTTTGATCACCTTACAACATGATTTAGTGATTCCTCTTAAAACATGTTTAACACCACCTAGAGAAAATTCCATCCGAATCTTAGAGAAATCCCACCAAATGGGTCCAAGTGTCATAAGACATTGTACACCAAAGACCAAATCACAACAATCTAGAGGCAAAGTTCTTATTTCAGTAGAATGCGTATACCCTTGCATTCTCCATTGAAACTTAGAACACTTATATCCATCAAACTACCATTTTCTACACCAACTGCCATTAGCTTGATCTGTTCAAGCATACATCCCAACCCCTTTGTAACAGCTATATCGAGAAAGTTATGAGTGCTTCCGGGATCAATAAGAATGTACAGCTTCTTGTTTCCGCACTGACCCACAATCCTCATGCAATTAAAAGTAGCACAACCATTTAAGGTATTAATGGAGATAATAGGGTCCTTTCCTGCAGAATCATCACCCACTGTCTCAGCACATAACTCTACATTACCCATCTCCCCTGGGGGCTCATCATCATCATCATCATCATCATCATCACCCTCCATAAAAAATATGTAAGGTCTTTTATGTGTCAAGTGATGACCAGGTGAATCGGCTTCATCACAATACGTATGCAATCCCCAAGTGACAATCCATTTTTCTACCTTACTTGCATCTCTTCATACGTATACTTCTTGGGGGGGGGGGGGGGGGGGGGGGGGGGTTATCAATAGCTTTGTAAGGCTGGGGCTTACCTGGATCAGGATACTTTGGTGAAGGTAGTAGGGGTGTAAGATTTGAGGATTTGTAGCTTGGTGGGGACTGGTTGTTGGATTTCTGATAAAGACTGAAGGGAGCTTGTTGTGGCTTTATAGGTGTGTGTAGGAGAGAATTTTCATGGAGCTGGGCTATCCAAGCTACCTCAGCCACTATAGTAACCTTAAACTTTATGCTGCTTCTAGAGCATCGATACGTTCCTTTTGCTTCTCCTCTTGTTTAGTCTGTGAGGTGCGCATAGCTTCGATCTGCTTGGTGAGATCGAGAACCGATTGTTGTCGAGTCGAATCCATCATAGAGATAGTCCGAAGAGCGTTACAGCTCTGATACCAATGTGACAGATCTTGTTTAATAGATAAAATCCACTCTAGGAGTTTAGTGAGAAACCCTAAGAGAGGTGATAATCAGACTAGGATGTGAAAGAGATTTAAAGATCTCACCTCGAAGAGCTGGTTAACAATGGTGGGTGATAGAGATGATGCAGCAAAGAGAGATAAAAGTAATATTGTATTTTATTAGCTTTTCAAAAAGGTCTAACATGAGTATATAAAGTATGACTCAAAACATTGGTCTAACACATGACCAAAACCAAAACTAAATTGTTCAAACCGATTAATAAATCAAACCAAGTAATATCAAACCAAGTAATTGTGTATTAAAATAGATAAACCAGAGATATTGATATATAATCCTATCACAATACCCCTGCTTGAGAAGATCCTTGTCCTCAAGGATGGAAATTCGGAAACTTGGCAATGAAATCTTGGTAAAATTAACATGAGGCCTGCTTGGGCGGGATGCCTTTCCACTACACCAACACCTTAGTAACAGTTGCATTACGACGTTTTACTGACTTCTTCTCAAGTATAAATTCAGGTTCCTTTGATTTACCGATATCAAGCCAATATTGAGGTATCGCAGGGACCACCGATGTTGGATTAGGACAAAGTTTTAGCTGGCTTACGTGAAAGACATCATCCCATATTTGCGTGTGTCTGTGTAATGCTCATAGTTGTCCCTAGATGTACAGTTGTACATTCATCTACATAGTTGTATTTTTTGGTATCCTTGCTCACTGGTATTGATGAGTCCCATATTATCCATGTAGCTCCACCCAAGCCCACTAACTAGTCCATGATCGACCCAAGAAGCATCAATTTGACAAGTTAGAGCTCGGGGGGGGGGGGGGGGGGACCTCTCGATGATTAGTACGCTCTCTATCCTCTTCTTCTTCTTCGTTTTTGTTTGTCTTTCTCTAGCTCTCCGCTTCGATGATAGCGTGCGTAAGTGTATCTGTCGCTGAAATATTTTTCTCATTAAAAACTTTATCATTTCTTGCTTTCCAAATGTACCAGATTATCCAAGGATATATATCTTTTTGAGGGGCTGGAATATTCCACTCGTTTACTCTCCATAATAGAAAATCAAAATTTTCATAAAGGGATGTACTCGGGAAGAAACCCGGAAGGGACGGTAAGTCCGAAAAGACCCAAACTTGAAAAGCTAGTGGGCATTCGAAAATCATATGATTAATCTTTTCCTCCTGGGCTCCACAACGCTGGCAGCTCTTTTCGTTTCCTAAATGTCTGTATGTGAGTCATTGATTTGTAGCGACACATCCTGTTAAAGCTTACCACAGGAAGTGTTGAAGTTTCGGGGGTGCTTTTACTCTCCAGACCTAGCCAAGGAATTTCGTGATACTCGGTTCAAGTAGCTCTCATGGATTTTGGGGCTCTCAAAGAGATTGAGCTCATTCAAAGCCTGATTTGACCGTGTATGTCCTAGAGATCGAGTAATTCCAAGCGTAGCCATCAAGAATAATGGTAGGACTTGGTCTCATCCCCAAGATGTGCGTGATATATTCTGGATAAAAGAGTCGTCTGAGTAATGGCTCGTCCCATTCTTTAGTATCCAACATAATGAGATTATTAATTGTCATCTCTAGATCCATCTTTACCTCCTCAGTAATACCTCTCACTAGACGGGTCGGGATAACTAGAATCCATGGATCAATCCAGACTTTTGTGTTATATCCCGAACCTATTGTCTTTCTAATTCCTTGAATCAGAAGAGGTCTTGCTGCCATAGTGATGCGCCACCCATAAAATGGAAAATAAACTCTCGTATTCTCAAGAGGGTTCGAGTGGTTAAAGTATCTACATAGGATAACCCTTTCTAGTAAGGAGGAAGGAAACTGTAATAAGCGCCACAACTGCTTTGCTAGTAAAGCAATGTTATGATCATGAAGATCCCGGAAACCCAATCCTCCTTTATCTTTAGGAATACATATCTTGTCCCATGCAATCCAATGCATGCCTCTACTATTTTGTTTCGAACTCCACCAGAAATTTGAGATAGCACTACTAAGCTTATCAATTACACCTTGCGGGAGGAAAAAACACGACATGATGTATGTCGGAATAGCTTGTGCCATAGATTTTATATGTACCTCCTTTCCTCTTTTAGAGAGTAGTTTGGCTGACAAATTTTTTGTTCGGTTATTTAAACTAACTTGAACATATGCGAAGACTTTTTTCTTTGGGCCGCATATTTGTTCAGGGAGGCCAAAGTACATACCCATCCTCCCTTCTTTGAAAATGCCTAGAGTACGTTTAATCGCCCTTCAGTGGTATCCAGACACTTTCTTCCAAAAAAAACTGAGGATTTTGATGGATTTATTTGTTGTCTTGAGGCTGTCCCATAGATATCTATAATCTTCATAATCTTTGCACAATACCGGACTTCTGCTTTGCAGAAAAAGAGGCTATCATCCGCAAAGAGAAGATGTGATACTCTCGGACTTGGTCTCGCAACTCTGAGACCTGTGAGACTTCTTTCCTCTTTCGCTCCTTTTAGGAGGGAGATAAGAGCTTCTGTACATAAGATGAAAAGAAATGGGGAGAGGGGATCTCCTTGTCTTTGACATCTAGAAGGCTTAATCCAGCCTCTCGTTCTCTATTTATTAAGACTTGGTAGGAAACTGAGGAGATGCAAAACATCAAAAGCTTAACCTACTTTTCCACAAAACCAATTTTTAGGAGTAGAGCTTCTAGGAATCCCCATTCTACTCTATCATATGCCTTACTCATGTCTGTTTTAGTAGCCATGAAGTCAGATTGGCATCTCGGATTTGTTCGGAGTGCATGAAAATTTTCTTGTGCTACCAGTATATTATCCGTAATCAAAAGACTAGCCACAAAGGCTGACTGTGTCTCCGAAATTAAGTTCGGAAGGATCTTTTTTAGTCTCTTGTAGAGGAGTTTTGAGATGATCTTATAGCTTACGTTACATAGGCTGATAGGTCGGAATTCAAACATTTCTCGTTGTCTTTCATTTTTGGGAATCAAACATATGTTGGTGTGGTTTAGTCTCGAATCAAAAACTCCCTTTTCGAAAAAGTCTCTTATCAAACTAATGATTTCTTGGCTAAGCTAGAATTTTTGGTAAACTCTGTTGGGGTCGGTATTCACCCGCTCAACATCAACGTCCAAAGACAAGTCAGCGGAAGAAATGGTCCTCCGAACTCTCGACAAGGCACGGCATGACGGCGCCTAGATCTTCTTGCGGAGCGAAGCATGTGGCAACATAGAGAACCTGGGAGAAGCACGAAGGGACTGGGGCTTCGGCCAAAGGAGAGACCATGGCCTCTCCTGGTCGGACCGAGCCTAGCTTCGGCGTGTCCCGCGACCACGGCCTCGCTCGGACCGAGCCTAGCTTCGGCGTGTCCCGCGACCATGGCCTCGCCCGGACCGAGTCTGGCCTCAGCTCGTATCGCGACCACGGCCTCGCCCCGATGATCGATCACGTCCTCAGTCTCATCCAATCTTCAGCCCAGCAGCACGAAGCCCACGTAGATGCAACCGACTCCGCAGAAGCTTAGGAAACGTAGCCGCCTTAGACAAGCTATAAATAGACCTTTGTAAACACCCCAAGGGGGATCCGCAATTTTCAATACGCAAACTTGTACTCAAAGTTGTTCTGAGCAATAAACAATCTCTTTACATCTTTCTTGGCCCTAGCTTACCATAGAAATCTCACAAGCTTCCCTAGAACTCTTACAAATTCTAGTTGTGTTGGTTTCGACCCCCACAATTTGGCGCCGACTAAGGGGACAAACTGCAGATTTCTGACACTCAAGAGTTAGGGTTTTCATCACACGATCACGATGTCAAGCAACACCATGAGCAACGAAGGATCTTCGTCTCACCAGTACGACGAAGACAGAAGCAACTCCACGGAGAACATGGTGCCTCCCGCTCCTAACGCCGCAATTGACCTCACACAGATCAAGCAGATGCTTGAGACTCTGGTGAAGAAGACTGACGATACGGCCAGCGAGCTGCAATCGCTCAAGAAGAGGAAGCGCAGAAGGTCCCGTGTCCGTCCGACACGCCTCAGATTCAATACACCGCGAGCTACTCGGAGGGGTCAACACGAGGAGCTGCCACCTCGGACCGATCGCTCGGATCCGGAGGATCTGCCTCCACCACCGCCTCGTCGGGATTTCGATCCGACTCCTGAGCGTGTGATCGAGGAGTCAGACGAAGATCACCCCCCTCGGAGGCGAGTTCGAACCGATACAGCTACTGGCGACGCTGAGGCTGGGGAAGAAGTGGCCCGGACTACAGCAGGTTACTACAGAAGGGAGCAGGAGCGCAGGACTCCTCGAGGCTCCCGTGACGAAGAAGTCGCCGCCCTGAAGTCCCAGCTGGATCATGTCGTCTTGGATCTGAGGACGACTAAACTGCAGATGTATCGGAGCACCGGGAAGGCTCCCGGGGTCGCTTACGTGTTGGAGAAGGCACGGAACACCCCCTTCGCAGATAACATCTCAGGGGCTAGGATTTCTGACCCGGGAAGGATTAGGCTTCCGACTTACGAAGGGACCTCCGATCCCGCTGATCATCTGATGGAGTTTGAGGTGGCCCTAGGAAGGGCGAATTTCAGAGATTCCGAGAAGGACATCGGATACTGCAAGCTATTCGTGGAAAGCTTGAAAGGACCTGCCCTCCAGTGGTTTTACAAGCTGGAGAAGAATTCTATCCACACCTTCCAGCAGCTCACCGAGATGTTCGTCCAACACTATAACATCTTCGCTGAACGGAAGATCTACGATGCGGACCTGTGGACCAACAAGCAAGCAGAAGGTGAAAGCTTGCGGTCTTTTATGACAAGGTTCAAGAGCACCTTGTCAAAGGTGGATGGAATCAGTAGCACATCCGCACTGGAAGCGTTGAGGGGTGCAGTGAGATGTCCATCCCCGTTTTGGCAAGAGCTCACCATCAATCCTCCAACGACGATTCAGGACGCCCTTCACCGTGCAGCTGATTTTGCCCGAAGCGAAGAAGAGCTCCGCGCCAAGAAGGGTGGTAAAGCGAAGCAGATAGGCGAACCTTCCCAGGTTCTGACCCCAGCTGCTTCTAAAAGAAGTAATCCAGCCTTCGTTCAGTTTGAAGGGGGAGCAGGCGGAGCTCACAATTACCAGATCGATTCACCTGGCTACGGCAGAGGTCGAGGCCGTGGTCGGGGACGTGGCAGAGGAAATCTCACTTGGGTAAGAGACCCGAAGGAGTATGATGAGAAGTTGTATTGTGATTTTCACAAAGCAACTGGGCACTCCACCGCGAGGTGCCGAAAGTTGGGTCGACAGCTAGCTGCTAGGCTGGCCGAAGGCACCCTCAAGGGTAACATCAGTCTGTCGGACTTCAAGCCAGAGGAGAAGTTTCGAGATGCTACTGAGATCCAGACTGAGAACCCCAGGCGACAGCGTTGTGGAGATAATCCCGAAAACGGAAGCACCCATGGTACTATCTCCGTGATCCTGGGAGGATCGCAATACTGTGCCGATAACGAAGCTGCGATCAAGGCCTATCAGCGGCGCGCTGAGGTTTGCGCCAACATCTCGACATCTCCAACAACAAGGCGTGCTAGTGATCCCGTCACTTTTGACGAAGTGGATGCTGAAGGCATCGATCATCCGCACAACGACTTGTTGGTAATCAACCTGACCGTCTACGACTTCAATGTCGCTCGAGTCCTCATTGACACCGGAAGCTCAGTGGATGTTATCTTCTGGGAAACACTCGAGAAGATGAAGATCGACCAGTCCCTCATCACAGGACAGCCAAAGCCTGTAACGGGCTTCTCAGGTGAAATAACCTGGACACGGGGAACGATCCGCCTGCCAGTCCAGGCTGGAGGTGTTAAGAAGATGGTCAACTTAGCAGTATCCGATCATCCTGCCATCTACAATCTGATTATGGGGACACCATGGCTCAGTCAGATGCGAGCAGTGCCGTCGACATACCACCTTTGCTTGAAATTCCCAACCAGCCAAGGCGTTCACACGATCTTTGGTAGTCAAAGGGATTCACGCACGTGCTTCTTAGCAGAGCACAAGTTGCGCAACCGTGAAGAGAGCAAGGGATTGAATCCAGAAGCTCACGACCAAAAGAAAGACGACTCGGACTCACAAGGGCCACGGAAGAAAGCGAAGGCCGGGTCCGATCAAGTGAAGGACCTAACCACCCTCTTGTAGCAATTACAGATTGCAGAGGGTCGTGAAGAAGAAGAGCGACCCACCTGCGAGCCTGTGATCTCTGTGTGCATTGATGAACAGCACCCGGAGAGGTGCGTTGAGATCGGAGCTGCTCTTGATGAAGAGCTCAAAACGAAGTTGGTGATTTTTCTCCGGAAGAACATCAACACCTTTGCCTGGGCCACTGAAGACATGCCCGGAATAGACATCAGCGTCACGAGCCACGAGCTCAACGTAGATCCAACATTTAAACCGGTCAAGCAGAAAAGAAGGAAGTTGGGTCCTGAGCGAGCAAAGGCTGTGAATGACGAAGTCGAAAGGCTTCTGCGAGTAGGATCAATAACCGAGGTCAAGTACCCCGACTGGCTCGCCAACCCAGTTGTGGTAAAGAAGAAAAATGGGAAGTGGCGCGTCTGTGTTGATTTCACAGACCTTAACAAAGCGTGCCCGAAGGACAGTTTCCCTTTACCTCACATAGATCGCTTAGTGGAAGCAACGGCGGGTAACAAACTGCTTAGCTTCATGGACGCCTTTTCAGGCTATAATCAAATCCTAATGCACCCTGAGGATCGTGAGAAGACGGCCTTCATCACGGACAGAGGTATCTACTGCTATAAAGTAATGCCCTTCGGCCTGAAGAATGCTGGTGCAACGTATCAGAGACTGGTGAACAAGATGTTCCAAGACCAGTTGGGAAAGACCATGGAGGTTTATATTGACGACATGCTCGTTAAATCACTCGAGGAAGAAGATCACATTTCCCACCTAGAAGAATGCTTCAATCAGTTGAACCTCCACAACATGAAGCTCAACCCAACGAAGTGTCGGTTTGCTGTAACCTCTGGTGAGTTCCTTGGATACCTGGTCACTCGCCGGGGTATTGAAGCCAATCCGAAACAAATCGATGCCTTGATCCAGATGGCTTCACCAAAGAATAAGCGCGAAGTACAGAGGCTGACTGAGAGAGTGGCTGCACTCAATCGGTTCATTTCCCGATCCACTGATAAGTGTCTGCCTTTCTACAACACTCTACGAGGCAATAAGCAGTTTGAATGGTCAGAGAAGTGTGAAGACGCCTTCAAGCAACTGAAGGAGTATCTGGCGACGCCTCCCATCCTTGCTAAGCCAGTAACTGGTGAACCTCTCTTTCTCTACATCGCTGTCTCAGAAACAGCAGTCAGTGCCGTCCTTGTGCATGAGGAAAGAGGCGAGCAGAAGCCTATCTTCTATATGAGCAAGACACTCACAGATGCTGAAACGAGATACCCTCAATTGGAGAAGCTGGCATTAGCCGTCCTCATGGCCTCAAGGAAACTAAGGCCTTACTTCCAATCGCACTCAATCGTTATACTTAGCACCTTCCCGCTACGATCGGTCTTACACAGCCCAAGTCAGTCCGGTAGGCTGGCCAAGTGGGCTGTAGAGCTCAGCGAGTACGACATCGAATATAGAGGGCGGACGTGCAATAAATCTCAAGTACTGGCGGACTTCCTCATAGAACTTCCAGAGGACAGCAATTCCAAGGAGGTGCCGCCGGAGATTTGGCAGCTATACGTAGACGGTTCGTCCTTAAAGAACGGTTCCGGAGTTGGGATACGACTCCTGTCACCAACTGGAGAGGTCCTTGAGCAATCATTCCGACTTGGGTTTAAAGCTTCTAACAATGAGGCAGAGTATGAAGCCCTTGTCGCCGGTCTGAGGTTCGCCCAAGGGCTACGAATCAAACACATTCACGTGTTTTCGGATTCACAACTCGTAACCAGTCAGTTCAGCGGCGAGTATGTCGCAAAAGACGACCGAATGGAAGCTTATCTGAAGATAGTAAGGGACTTGGCTGCTTCATTTCAAGAGTTTATCCTCACAAGGATTCCTAGAGGTGAGAATATGGATGCTGACGCATTGGCAAATTTGGCCTCCGCTACCACTGCGCCAGAGGATCCAGCTCTAAAGCGAGTTATCCCAGTTGAGTTCATCGAATTCCCTAGCATCAAGAAGGATGCAGCACTCGCCATCCTGACACGTTCCCAAGCAGCGAAGCAAGCAGACGCCCTTGTTGGGGCTACTGACGAAGATATAGGAATGGCAGAAGAACTAGAAATCCGAGACGCTGACATGCGTGACACCAACAGCCCACATCATACCGAAGCAATCCCAATGGACGCTGACACTGAAGAATCCGAGTATGGCTGTGACAAGCTATGGATAAGTGAGATACGAGAATATATCGCCGATGGCAAATTGCCCAGCAGCAAGTGGGCTGCTCGCAAACTACGAAAGCAAGCCGCGCGTTATGTTCTCCTTGACGGAAACCTCTTCAGATGGGGATTCTCTGGTCCAATGCTTACATGTGTAGAAGGAGAGAAAGCAAGACAGATAATGGAAGAAGTTCATAGTGGTTCTTGTGGCAATCATTCCGGAGGGAAAGCACTTGCTATAAAGATCAAGAGACATGGTCACTTCTGGCCTACTATAGTAGGTGACTGCACTAAGTTCTCAGCCAAATGTGAAAAGTGCCAGCGACACGCTCCGAAAATCCATCAACCGACTGCAATGCTCTCCTCCGTCACCTCACCTTATCCGTTCATGAGATGGGCCACGGACATCGTTGGACCATTGCACCCGTCACAGCAGAAGCGGTTCTTACTCGTCCTAACAGATTACTTCTCGAAGTGGGTGGAAGCTGAAGCTTATGCTAACATCAAAGATGTTCAAGTGGAGAGCTTTGTATGGAGGAACATCATATGCCGTCACGGAGTACCATACGAGATAGTAACTGACAATGGTTCGCAGTTCATATCCAACCGGTTCGAGTCGTTCTGCTCAAAATGGAACATCCGGCTTAGTAAGTCTACGCCTCGTTACCCTCAAGGCAATGGGCAAGCAGAAGCTATCAACAAGACAATCCTTGATGGCCTTAAGAAGCGTTTAGAGGCGAAGAAGGGTCGCTGGGCCGACGAGCTTGAAGGGGTATTGTGGTCCCACCGCACCACTCCCCGCAGAGCAACAGGCGAAACCCCTTTCGCCCTTGTCTATGGCACCGAGTGTGTCATCCCGTCCGAAGTCTGTTCGCCTGGTGTACGCCGTCAGTTGCTACCTCTCCACGAGCCTACCAACAGCACAATGCTCCTTGACGCGTTGGATTTCCTCGATGAACGACGTGACCAAGCGCTTATTCGGATCGCCAACTATCAGAACGCCGCTTCCAAGTACTACAATTCCAAGGTCAAAGAAAGGAGTTTCTACCCAGGTGACTTAGTCCTGCGAGAGGCATTCCAGAACATAGCGGAACCCAACGCTGGCAAGCTCGGAGCCAACTGGGAAGGCCCATACAGAGTTACAACAGTTGTTCGTCCTGGTGTCTATGAGCTCGCCACCATGACCGGGACTCCAATCCTCCATTCCTGGAACGCAAGGCATTTGAAGAAGTACTATCATTAGTCTTCTCTCCTTTACTTGAACTACGAGGCGACTTGATCCCTGCAAAGGGTACGTAGGCAGCCTGTCTTCGGATAGGTTCAGTTGCCCCCCCTCCATCCAAAGAGGGGGATTTTACGCTTCATCAGTCTCATTGCCAGAGGAACTCTATGATCTCCTCCGCCTTAGGCGGGGGGAGTGAGTGTTTTACTCTGCTTTCAGACGAAGTCAGCAGCCTCCTTCGTCTCGAAGAGGGGGAGTGGGGTACCCGTACTCCACTCTTCCACAACAGCCTCAGTGGCATAAGAACAGCTTTATCAGTCACGAGCCTCATGGCTTAAATCAGAGTCGTTCCGCTTTCATTGCTGCTGGCCACAGTAATGAATGCGGAGATGCGAACACACTAACATCCACAACGGATTCAAGCGCGCTATATAAGTACCAGTGTTCAGTACTGGGGCGGATGTACCCATCTGACCACTCAGAAACCCAGCAAACATCGTTGGTAATGCAGCTGCTAGTGACCTCCGTTCGGCCTATACCCTGAGCGTGTCACTCTGAAACCCAGGACAAGCACTGGTCGAATTCAAGGTGAACTTGCTCTCGGACAGACGTGTCTAGAAGAGCTGCACCATTTTGCGAAACCCAACAGCAACGTTGGTGATAAAGAGCATGAGCGCATTAGCGTTTTCACAGTCTCAACAAGAGCCTCATACATGAGCAAGCACAATGAGAAGTCGTCAGACCTCTGATCAATCGCGGGGTCTTACGGCCCTTGGTTCACCAAGCCCAACGCTGGTGTTGGCAAATACATGACAGAAACGCTTAAACAGCCTAAAGAATTCCTAAGTATAGGTACAACATCAACAATATCTAAAGCAAAACCTGAATCTGTAACCATCAAGGTTAAACATCAGCAAAAGCTACAAGTCATCTTGCATTCACCACAATGCAAGGCTCCAAAATAATAGCAAGGATACAAACCATCCAATGCTACAACCGAAAATTATCAAGCCCAACAAGAGTTTTTAGAAACAAAAGGTTATAAATAAACTAGGTCATAATAGAAGAGCAACGGTCGCTCATCGGTCACACCTCTCCGTTGGCAACATCAGCATCCTCTGAGATCTCCAAAGCTTGCCTCACGCTAGAAACAAGCTCATCAAACACATCGCAAGCGTCGTAGATCGGGATCTTCCTCTCGACCAAAAGCTCTGCTGCAGCGTCCAAAGACGCTCCATCAGACCCACGGAGACGCTCAATAAGCTCCAAGCTCGCATTGATCTCAGCAAGATCCAGCATGTTATCCTTCGCTGTCCCCTCAAGCCTAGCGAGCGACCTGGCAACCTGTCGGGTTCGGCTAGCAAAGCTACGGTCTGCCTCCTCTTTGGCCCTAGAAACGGCCTCCTCGATCTGGGCGTCCCTAAGACTCTCGGTTTCCAACAGCTTGCTCTTAAGCGAAGTGATCTCCTCCTTGTTCTTCGCATGCCGCGAGGACGCCTTGGACAACTTCCCGCTCAACTCATTCGACCTCTGCTTCGCGGAAGCGACATCGTCCTCGAGGGCTAGGACCTTCTCAGTAAGCTCAGCGTTGGCCCTCCTGGCTTCGCTAACCTCACGGTCACGAGAACGAGAGTCCTCCTCAAAGCAGAAAGCCATGCCATCCAGCTGGGTGGAGAGCTGCGCATACAAAGAAAAGCAAACATAACGCTGGAATAAGTAGAGAAACAATAACAAAGACAAAGAGAGAAAGATAGAGAGATCAAACCTCAGCCACTGTGGCTCTCGCCAGCGCAAGAGCCCTCTCGCCAGAGCCAAGAGTTGAAGAGTGCGCAGCTGCAGCACCATCACTGATCGGATCGCTAACGAACGCCGAAGAAGGACCCACCTTCTGTCGCTTCGGAGGTACCTCATCAGGAGTGCCTCCCGCCTTACCCTCCGATCCAAGGGCCCTCTTCCGCTGTTGCTCACGCCGCCTAGCAATCTCATCAGGAGTGAGGTTAGAACCACGAGACCGCTGAGCTGATGTAATAGGAGTCTTGGGCGTTGTGGATGACGGAGCACCCGTCTGCGAGCCTGCCCTCGCTGAGACTGCGGCGCTCGTCGACGCCGCCTTCGCCGATTCGGCTCGCTGAAAAGCAGAGACTCTAGCAGAGCCTCGTCCAAGGACCTTCCCTGGGAAGATTCGAATGGAGAGCGCTCTCCAGATCCTCTGACAGGTGAAAGACTTCACCCAATCACCATCTCCAGAGGCCAGGGCGCTGTGGATAGCCGCCGCCTCACTCCGGCTCACTGTCTGGGATGCTGGTTTCACTACGAAAACAAAGCTACACATTAGTGCACAAGGCACGAACACTGTGCAAAAGAGGATTTCTCTAAGTATAGAATTACCTCGTCTCTCCCAACTCGTTCTGAGGAGGGGAATGCAATCAGCCTCAACACTCTTTTCGGAGATCTTGACGAAGAAAAACCGGTCCTCGAAGTAGTCATCCTTGCTCGGGAAACCACTAATAAGAGTACGACCCGGAACCGGGGTGACGCAATACCTCAGCTCATCTACACGGCCACGGGGCCTGAAGTCCAGTAGAGAGGACAGTTGCCCGATGCTAATCTCCGCGTTGCATTCCCTGCTCAGCACGTAAATCCCGATGACATGCCTCAACCCTCTGGGGTTGATCTGAGCAAGGGAAACACCGTTCGCCTCTAAGAAACGAAGGAGGAAGCCAGGTACCGGGAACCACAGCAAACAATGCTCGATGAAGTTCTCATACAAGGTAAAGTGTCCTGGAGGCGGAGCGTCAGCCCGCTGAGTGTGGTCGGGAGCAACTAACTGGATCTCATCCGGAATCCCGCACTTTTTTCTGAGAGTCTGCAGCGCCGTCTCATCAGACAAAGTGGATCCCAGGGGGTCCGGACGCGCATTCTTCTTCTTGATCACCGGGTGTCGTTCAACCTCTTCGGAGACATTATCATCACCGTCCTCATCATCGGAGGCAACCGACCTGAACGAAGAAGAGTCTGACGCCAAAGCGTTGGCTGCACCATCGGGGAGCCTTGGATCCTCATCATTGAGGGGAAAAGAAAGTTCAACTCCCCCATTACGAGCCATCAAATCCTCATCGCTACTAGGTCTCTTCTCCTCCTCAATATCCGTTAAGTCATCAAAAGCGCCATCATCACCCTCATTGAACTCGTCGAGACGGTGTCGCGCAACCATCAGTTTGCTACGGAGACTAACTCCGATACCGGCACTCTCGTGGGACGCTGGGGACACCGTCAAAGCTTCGGCTCGGCTTGACGATCCGAGCACGGAGTCGTCTCGGTTCGGCAACGCAGCTACGCGCTCGCTCCCATTCGGAACCACGAGCGTGGGTTCGCTAATGCTTGAAACTGCGACCATGCGATCGCTCGCACTCGGCCCGATCACGCGATCGCTCGCTCTCAGAGTAGCGATCGCACGGTCGCTCGCATTCGGTCTGGTCACGCGATCACTTGCACTCGGGTCGGCCACACGTTCGCTCGCACTCGGGGCCGTGATCTCGGGGTTGTTCCCGCTAGAAGTCATGACCACGGGGTCGGTCCGCGTCGGAAGCACAACAATGTCTCCGAATTGGCGCGATGGTGCTACCGGTTCGCCGTGATCAACCGGACCAAGCTCTTGTTTTTCCATAACAACAATTTCACCTACAACAAGTCAACGAAATAAATCAAAAGTCAACTATTTCCATCCTTTATCAAGAACATCTATCAAGAACAAGGTCTATCCCAAACAAGCTCCAATGGGAATTTCCAAGAGACCATGCAAATCCAAGGCTAATTCCATCAACAATCAAAGATTAGAGATCAATAGCAACCAAAGGCTCAATGATTCTCCTAAGCAATCACCAATTCAACATGACAAAGTTTGACTCTCCATGAAAGAGATCTAGATCTACAAGCTTAAATTTTCAAATGAAGCTATGGGATTTAGAAAGACTTGTGCAAATGGAATCAATGAAGGAACTTACCAAGTAAAAAGAGGAGTGGCGAACTCACAATCGGCGACGAGAGAGCACACGGTCGGTGGTGGTGCACGGTCGGCGACGGTAAAGAGAGGAGGAAGAAGAAATTATTTCTTGAGGAAAGAGAAAGGAAAGGAAGAAGGAGAAGGTAAAAAAAAAAAAAAAAACCTTATCCTCTCTTTTTCTCTCACCACACGGGTCCCGCCTCCGTTCAAAAAACACAACGCAACATTTTTTCCTCCGGAAATCGCTTGGCTTCTACTCGGAAACATCATTGACGTTAGCAATCGCAACGCGGAGTCTTAAAATCTCCATAGGAAATACGAAGTCTTAAAATCTTCGAGTAAAAAAAAAAAAAAAAAAAAAAAAATCTCTTTTCTGCAGAAAACGCAGCAGCTTCGACAAAGGAAGCATGAAGTCTTAAAATCTTCACAACACCTACAAAGTCTTAAAACCTCTTGCAAAAAAGTCACTTTCTACTACTGTAGAATAGACAAGCACCTTGACTTCGAACGTTAACGCTGATATTCAACACATCTTTTACCTCGGCACTATTAGCTCTAACACTACCGAGCTGGGGGGCTAACTGTTGGGGTCGGTATTCACCCGCTCAACATCAACGTCCAAAGACAAGTCAGCGGAAGAAATGGTCCTCCGGACTCTCGACAAGGCACGGCATGACGGCGCCTAGATCTTCTTGCGGAGCGAAGCATGTGGCAACATAGAGAACCTGGGAGAAGCACGAAGGGACTGGGGCTTCGGCCAAAGGAGAGACCATGGCCTCTCCTGGTCGGACCGAGCCTAGCTTCGGCGTGTCCCGCGACCACGGCCTCGCTCGGACCGAGCCTAGCTTCGGCGTGTCCCGCGACCACGGCCTCGCCCGGACCGAGTCTGGCCTCGGCTCGTATCGCGACCACGGCCTCGCCCCGATGATCGATCACGTCCTCAGTCTCATCCAATCTTCAGCCCAGCAGCACGAAGCCCACGTAGATGCAACCGACTCCGCAGAAGCTTAGGAAACGTAGCCGCCTTAGACAAGCTATAAATAGACCTTTGTAAACACCCCAAGGGGGATCCGCAATTTTCAATACGCAAACTTGTACTCAAAGTTGTTCTGAGCAATAAACAATCTCTTTACATCTTTCTTGGCCCTAGCTTACCATAGAAATCTCACAAGCTTCCCTAGAACTCTTACAAATTCTAGTTGTGTTGGTTTCGACCCCCACAAAATCTACCAGTCATCCCATCTGGTTCATGTGCTTTATCCAGATTAATATCGAAGAGAGCGGTATGTATCTCTGTAGGAGTCGTAACTCGCACAATTGAATTTGTGAGGGTTTTAGAGGAGGTGCGAGACTTCTGAGTGAATCACAATGCAGAAAGTAGGAGAGACTGTTGTTGTAGCTGTTAAGACAGCTTTATTGACCTTGTTGTCATAAAAGTTCTGAACCCCTTTCTGGGTGAATACAATGAGTTATATATAGCTAAATAATTCTAGGTCTAAGTGCTAGATTTGGGTCTGACCCATTATGGGCTTAGGCCCATAATATCATTAAACCTATTTTAAATAATAGATATTAATTCTATTATGGGCCTAATTACAAATTGGGCTTTTTATAAGCCTGTTTAGGATTTCTTCAAGCCTTTTGCAGAATCGCTTTTATTGTTACATCAATCTCTTAGGGGTGAAATCCGACCCCTACAGTTAGCCCCCCAGCTCGGTAGTATCGATTTATGATGATGTCGAGATATATGCTGTTGAAGTTTGAGATTGATGTGATGGACTCTGAAGCAGCCAGGCGTTGACGTCTTGTCATCGGATTCGGGAAGTTTCATTTATTCCATGTTGAGCCGATGCTACCGTGTTGTCCTGAACTCGCTTCTGTTGTTTAAAAATGATGTTGTTTAAAAATGAGGTTAATAAACTGAAAAGACTATTGGACTCATTTAATTGGACTTTAAAGCCCGTTATGAGAGTTTCTAGAAATTTTCCAGGAATTTTTTTTTTCTTCTAGCGAAATTAGTTTTTGAAAATTCAAACCCTAATTTTGCTCATCTTCAACCTCTCCGGCCTGCCACCGCCGGAATCACTCGCCGGAGTTCGATCTTACCATCACAGCTCAGCCATCGTCGAAGGAATCCAGCCACTGTCGTCGACACTAAGGCCACGTCGTCGTCGTCGCCATGATCTTCCAATCCGCCGCCGGAGCTCGCCGCAGATCAACCATCGTCGACGGGATCCAACGAACATCGTCGACACTGCAGCCACGTCGTCACAGTCGCCGTAGATCGTCGGGATTCTCCGTTTCTGCGATGTCTCTGCTCCGTTCGTCGTCGGTTTCCGAGACCTCTGTCTTCGTTTCTACTCGAGGAGCCTTCGTCGTCTTCAGTGGAGCTTTGCCATAGATCTGCCATCGTCACTGCCGCTACGCGAAGAAGAAGACCTGGAGCGGGAACTGCGATTCGCGGTGAAGGAGGAGCTACGGTGACAATGAAGAGGAGCTACGGAGGAGGAGCTGCGACAGAGGAGGAGTTGCTGCGGAAGAAGAGTCGCGGTGGAGGAGATGCGACTGAGGAGAGTTCGTCGTCTTTATTTACAAGATCGAAGAGGAGCTTCGTGAATGTCAATCATTGTTCATCGCGGGGGAGCTTCGTGGCGGATAGAGGAGCTTCGTGGCAGCTCCGGAATTGACAGGCAGAGGAGCTTCGTGGCGGACGGAGGAAACATAGAACACGCAAAAATGCAATTTCGGGCAGGAAACGCGACTCGGACGACGGCGATCTAAAATGGAACTGCATTTGGAAAACCCTAATTTTTGGTCAACGAGTCAACAGTCAACTGTTAATTGGTCAACTGGTCAACAAAAGTTAACAAGTCAACTTTTTTGACTTGAACGCGAATTTGGACTTTTGACTCAGCGTAATTTGGTGATAGCGACTTTCAGAGATTTGCGCCCTGATCATTATCAGACTTTAGATGATTCCAGAGAGACGTTTATTGATCTAATGCGCCACTTTTCCTTTGGATGCTTATTTTTGACTTTAGCGAGATTATCTGCAGAATATATGACTTAGTCAAATTCCAACAATTAACCTTTCGCGTGTTGTCTTATAGTTGCGAGCCGTGTTGATAAGTTTTCGACAAACTTATTTGCCTTTTGCGTCGTCCTCATTGCTGGGAAGTGGAGCAGAAATGTCGAGTAGCGGGAAGAAATTGTCTGCGTGCGAGAAGAGAGCTGTTGAGTTGAGAGCTGACACTAGCGCAAGGGTGCCGCAACGAGCTAGAATATCGTCGTCAGTCTCTAGACCTGATACTATTATTACTGCTGCACCCAAATCGCATCGTCCTGAGCTAGAGCAAAATGTTACTGTTACTACTAATCGTCGCCCAGAGTCTTCACTAAGGCGTTGCGCTGATGCAAGGAAGAAGCATGACGCCGGAAGGTCAGGTTGCAAGCGTTCCCGAGAAGATAATGGGGAGAATGCTAACTCAAGAGACTTGTTTGGCAGTCGTAGTATGTCAATGTCTCACTTGTCGAAAATCATTTTCCCGGGAGCCAAGTTTCCCTCTGCGAAAGATATGTTGCAATAAGACGCTTATGTGGACATGGCCCAGTATTGCATGAAGGTATAACTTTTGGTCGACTTCTGCAACAACAATTTTTTTTGTTTCGGACCTGATGAGTTGTTTTATTTTGGTAGTTCCTTGCTTCAGTGAACCGACTCACCATTAAGTACAAGGACACTGCCCTTTTGTAAGGCCATAAACTTACTAGGACTGTGAAGCTAAAGCGTGTTGTGGAAGCTCGAGTAGCTGCTTTGGAAGCTAATGTGAAGGAGACTGAGAAGAAGCGTCGAGAGACAAATGACATGTTTTCGGAGTCTGAATCTGAGAGGAAGAGCTTGAAGCAAGAAGTCTCTGATCTGACTATCCATTTAAACGATGCGTTTAAGCTTCGAGATGCAGTCGTTCAACGGGATGTTGATCAAGCAAAGAGCAAGCTGGTTGCAGAATATGAGGCGAAACTTGATCGAGCTAGAGAGAAGCTTAAAGTGCTCAACGATCAGCCGAGGATCAATATTATTGATCTTGCCCAAGTTCAAAGTAATATTGAGTTCATAAAGCTGCTTTAGAGTGACAAGGTGCCTGATCTTGGTGAGGAGCTTAGTGCTCTTAAAGAGCAGGAGGCAAGCTTATCACTTTCGAATGAAGAATTTGCTGAGCATGTGCTCGAGCTCGAGGAGATTCTTGGGAGTCCAAAATCCAACAAAGGAACTCCTAACAAGCCTGCTCCTATCTGGGAGGTGATTTATCTGGTTTTGAGTTCTTCTAGTTTGCCCAGTGATGAGGACTCGTCAGATTTAGAGACCCAGATTGAAGAATGACAAGTTCTGGAAGCGATTGACAGTGCTTGAAGAGAAAACGCCTTAGTGTTTTATTTGTTTTTGGTTTTATTCAGCTTTGGTGGTGTTTACCCTTTTCATGCTTTGTTTCGCATTGTCTTGAATCTTTGCTAGAGGTGTTCTGATATACTGCGCAGTTTTCGTCATATCGAACTTGTCTGTTCTAGAAATGAATTCTTTTCTTTACGACTACTTTGGTTTACAGAAGTGTTATCATCAACAGCTCTGCTCCAGCAGCAAGTATGTTTCTTTTGTTAAGACCAACGTTTCAGATAGTTGGATTTTGTAATAAACACCGCGGTTTATAGCTATGTTACTTTCAACATGTCTGCTCCAGAAGTGAATACTGTTCATAGAAGGTACCAACGCTTATGTTAGTTGGGTTTTGACATGAACATTTGGGTTGACAGATGTGTTTTCCTCTAACACACCCGCTCCTGTAATGAACATGTTATCGCATTACGACCAACGATTCAGTGAGTTGGGTTTAGAGTGAACATTTAGGTTTACAGATATGTTCCCGAGAACACGCCTGCTCCTATACTGATCATTTTTAGCGATGGAACCAATGTTTTTGTCTGTTGGGTTTCGAAATGAACATTTGGGTTTACGCATACGTTTTCCTCTAACGCACACGCTCCTATAATGAACATTATACATGTGTATAGCGCGCTGTTTAATCCTGCTAAGGATGTAATGGTCAGATTTGAAGCTTGTGAAGTAGACCGTCGTTGTGGCCAGCAGCGAGGTGTTATATCTGTTTTTGGTAAGACTTTTGTTATCCACAGGGGATGTCACTGCAAATTGATTTGAAAGAAGTCTGCTTTTGTTAAGACTTAGATTTTACAAGCGAAACTGTTTCAGATAAGTTTGTTTTATTTGATTTTTGTAAAAAATTCAAGTAAAAGAGATGGGAGTATACGATTATACGTACCCCACTCCCCCTCCTTTTTAAGGAGGGGGGCAGCTGAACCCATCCGAAGATGAGCTGCCTACGTACCATTTACAGGGATCAAGTTGCCTCGTAGTTCAAGTGAATCTCCCTTAGTGATTGTTAGGTAGCGCGTCCTTGTGTTGCTGGTTCAGCTTGGACTTCTTTTTTGTCTTTTCATTAAGTTTTGGAACAGGGTTCCTAAGCTTGTGCGCTACCAAGAAGCAAGTGCGGGATGCATGCTGGTCTCCCCAAATTGTCTTTACACCACTTGGGGTGGGGAATTTCAGGCATAGGTGGTAAGTGGATGGCACAGCGCGCATAGAATTTATCCATGGAGTCCCTAAGATAATGTTGTAGATAGCAGGGTGATCTGCTACAGCAAATTTGACGATTTTTTTTACTCCGCCAGCTTCGACAGGAAGCTGGATAGTTCTCATTATCGTAGTCGTTTTGGAGAAACCGGTCACTAGTGTTGGTCTTCCTTCGAGGTTGGTGAGGTCGATGTTCATTTGTTCGAGTGTTTCATGGAAGAGGACGTCCAGAGAGCTCCGTGTATCAATGAGGATTCGGGACACGTTGAAGTCTTTGACGACGAGCCTGACCACTAGAAAATTGTTGTGAGGTCGATCAATGACGGCTGTCTCTTCTTCTTCGAAGGAAATTATACTATTCGGCAGCTTTGTTGACTTAGCCAGATTTTTGCTAACTTTGGCTCTCCGCTGGGACGCTTTAATGGAAGCCACTAGAGCAGTAAGGAAATCCTCCCATTATCATCAGTATATCAGGACGGGTTCCGTTTGCTGTTGGCTCGTCGTTTTGCCTTCTAGGTGTAGGGTGTTCGCCTTGTGCATGTTGCTGCTCATTGGCGTCCATCTCGAAATCTTTTATGTCTATGTTTCCCTTCAGCTTTCTAGCAGCTACTGTAGAAGCAAGTTTCAAACCAAGGGTACGACACTTTGCTGTAGAGTGCCCAATGTATATATGGTACTCGCAGTATGCTTCTTCGTCGTAGTTGTTCTTGTCTCTTGTCCATGTGTTTGACCAGCTACCGCGGCCTCAACCTCGTCCTACACTGTAACCTTGGGACTCCACTTGGTAATTGTGAGCACTTTCAAACTGTCTGTGCGCGAATCCTTGTAATTTGTTACTCTTCTTAGCGTGTGGTTGATTTTGAGTAGGAGGAGGGTGAGGTGTAGACTTTATCTTTCCTTGAGCTAGAGCAAAAATGTCTTTCTCGACTTCGACTGTTGCGAAGTCAGTTGCTCGATGCAAAGCGTCTTGAATTGTTGAGGGTTTATTCAAGATCATCTCTCTCCAAAATTCAGAGTCGTGCCGTAATGACTTCTTGAGTGCCTCGAGCACATTTTTGTTACTTATGCCTTCCACTTTAGATAACACTGTCTTGAAACGCTCCATGAAACTCCTTAAATTTTTCATTCGAACCTTGCTACAGATTCCAGAGATCCGCGTTCGATGTCTCAGGCTCAATAAAGATGGCGTAGTGCTTCAGGAATGCTGCGGACAACTGCTTGAAGTTATCAATATAGTTCCTCTCTAGCTTGGAAAAAACATTGAAGAGCTGCTCCCTTAAGATGCTCCACAAAGAGAAGACAACGCCCAACGTCTTCTTCGTCTTCCTTGAAGTTAACTCGTCCTAACGTAATCGTGAATACCGTTAAGTGTTCCGATGGATCCGTATTGCCTTCGTAGAAAGGCATTTTGAGTCGTCCTGGATCGGAGAATTTGACTTGCCTGATGTGATTCGTAAAAGGTGTGTTCTGGACCTCTGCAAGTACTCGGTTCAATTCAGGCGCCTTACTGACTGCTTTGTGTAGCTCGGACCGAACGTCTCTGATGTCAGCGGCCGCTCGCTCTATACTGCGTTGCATCTCAGCCAAGTCAGCCTTCTGAGCCAGAAAAGCTGCATGTTGTTCTTCTTCGAACTCGGATCGCTCAGACCAGGTCAAGTCATCTTCTTCGTCGTCAAAGTCTTGCTCGCGCTCTGCAGTGGTGTTACTTTGCTCAGTTTTAGTCGTTGTTCTGCCAGTGGTGACATTCTCCGGATCGGTCGTCATAGTTGTTGTGACATTCGGTTGCCTTGTTTCAGCTTGAGCAGTCGCACCTTGCTCGCCCTGCGGGGTAGGCTGAAGAGGAGGAAGACCTTGCCTTCTTGGTGCTCTGACTGGAGTTGTGAAATCCTGAGATATCGGTATTATATATGCTGTGGGACTTCTTAACATACCTGCTCTTCTGTTGCGGACCCGATCCACTGTTGCGAGAACGCGCAGTTCCTTGTTGATTTTCTCCTATTCCTCTGCCTTCTTAAGCAGTTTCTCTAGCATCACCTTCATGCCAGTCAAGAACTCAGGTGTCACTGCTGCGACTGCTGTCACTAGAGTATCGGGGATGACTGTTGTGTTGCGTGTCGTGTTCTCAGTTCCAGTGTTGTCGTCTCCAGATCCATCGTTGTTGTTGTTGCGATGCTGCTGATTGCCGATGCATCTCTGTTCAGTGACGCGTTGCTCCTCAGCGATGCGTTGTTGCTCGGTGACGCGTTGTTCCTTAGCGATGTGTTGTTGCTTGACGGTGAGTTGGTTATTGTCGTCTCCGGGCATTGTTGCTTACGTAGATTGCACAGTGATTCCTTTTAGTAAGAATGTCTTGCGATTCCCCTCAGTCGATGCCAAATTGTAGGAGTCGTAACTCGCACAATTGAATTTGTAAGGGTTTTAGAGGAGGTGCAAGACTTCTGAGTGAATCATAATGAATAAAGTAGGAGAGACGGTTGTTGTAGCTGTTAAGAAAGCTTTATTGACCTTGTTGTCATAAAAGTTTTGAACCCCTTTCTGGGTGAATACAATGAGTTATATATAGCTAATTTATTCTAGGTCTAAGTGCTAGATTTAGGCATGGCCTATTAAGCAAATAAATAGCCTTAGGCCCATAATATCATTAAACCTATTTTAAATAATAGATATCAATTCTATTATTGGCCTAATTACAAATTGGGCTTCTTATAAGCCTGTTTAGGATTTCTTCAAACCTTTTGCAGAATCGCTTTTATCGTTACATTAATCTCCTAGGGGTGAAATCCGACCCTTACAATCTCTTCTGGGGATGGTATGTTTAGGAGGTTACGATTATTCTCCTCTGTAACTTTCTCGGTAATGAACCGGAGTGATTCAAAGAAATCCGTTGGATTTGAAGAAGAGAACAGGTCTCTAAAATATTTTGTGGCTACTTGCTCAATCCCTGATGCATTTCCACCCAATTGCCTTTGTGGTCTTTCAGGCATATAATGCGATTTCCGACTCTCCTTTGTTTTGTAATGGCATGATAAAACTTTGTATTCTTGTTTCCCAACTTATGCCAGAGGTCTCTACTCTTTTGATGCCAGAATTGTTCCTCTTCTCGAAAAGCATCACATAGTTGTCGTCGTGTTTCTTCTATTTCATCTAGGGTAGTATCATCGTCTGCTTGGGCTAAATCCTGCTTATCTTTTAGTTCCTCAATTAGTTTAGCTGTATCATTTGGTGTGGTTTTCTTCCATCTAGAAATTTGTTTTCGATAGGATCTTACTCTCTCATTGAGGTCCTTGGGGTTCCCTTCTTCTTGAGTCCCCCATCCCAAGATTACTGCCACCTTAAATCTGGGTTTTCCCTCCCATCTTTTATCGAAACGAAAACTTTGCTTCCTGAAATTTGGTACATATTGTATACTAGTCAAATCTGGCCGATGGTCGAAACCCCAAAGCTTAAGATACTCCACTGATGAGTAGGAGAATAAATAGTGCCATTATTCATTTCCAACTGCCTATCCAAACGGCATTTGACTTTTCCGTATCGTCTACTCTCAACCCAGGAAAGTAAATTTCCTTTAAAGGGAAATTCAATCATCCCACATGCATCTAACATAGTCCGGAAAGGTATGAAAGTTGATTCCGCTCTAGGATGACCTCCTCTTTTCTCATGATTTCCGGTAATCACGTTAAAATCACTGATCATCATCCAGGCATTTTGCCGGTTTAAACTCATACGAGTAAGTCGTTCCCAAACTTTTTCGTGGTATTTTGTTGCCTTCTAAAGTTGTTTGGACATCAATCATAGGATTATCAGAATAGTTAATAACAACATTTGGATCATTCATATAAAAAAGGGCTAAACCACCGCTTCGACCTTTGGTTTAACAGTAAAAACATGATCATATCCGAAAGAAACTTGAACATTTTGCATAAAGTAGCGATTGTTTTTAGTTCCTGATAAAAAAAGAAAACTAGGGATAAAACACTATAAAGTTCCTCTAGGTGTTGTTTTGTCGCGTCGGCTCCCGCCCCTTGACAGTTCCAATCAATAATATTCATGCTTTGGATGTTTCCGACTTCTTCCTTGGTGTCGATTTTAACTTGCTGCTGGTATCTTCGGAGATCTCCTCCTCCTTACGAGGGAAAGAAGCAACAGATTCGTTAGTTGCTTTCAGTGGGCTTAAAACCGGCCCAATACCAGAGGCCTTCCCTTTTTCCTTGTCCTTTTGGTGAGTTTTTCCCTTTGGACCCTTTACCCAATAATTGTTTTTTCAACCCAAATCCAATTGGGCTTGCTCGTATTTTCATCTTCGACGGCTGAGGGTCGACGATTGCTCCGGTGTTGTTTTTTTCCAGCTTTGCTTAAGTGATCGACGGAGGTCTCTATATCTACAATCAAGCCAGGATCTATCTTCTTGTCGATTCTGGCCTCCGCTTCCATCTTATCCTACTGAAATCCTTCCTCACGACATTGTTCTTCGAGGGCCAAGTCTTCGCCGAGAAGGTCATCATCATTGAAATCCTCCCCATCAATTAGTAACTCTACGTTGTCGTACTTCTCAAAATCCCATAAACCTTCATCATCCTCCACACCTTCGTTGTATAGTATAAGTGCCTCGATTTGTTCATTCTGGTTTAGCTCAACTTATGTAATTTGTGGTGATCAATCACTGGTATCTAAGGTAATCTTGGCCGTGGCTTTAATCGGGTTTTCTAAAGAGTTGCGGTTTGCCTCTTCTTCTTCTTCTTCTTCTTCTTCTTTTTCTTCTTCTTCTTCTTCTTCTTCTTCTTCTTCTTCTAAGGTCATTTCATACCAACTCTTTTTTAGACTACTACCAGAGCTTGAGAACTCCTTTGAATTTAATGTGAAAAATTCATTTGCATTTGCAGGATCGATGACCGGTTCTTTAATGTTCTCGAAGGTGAGACTCTTCTTGGCCGTCCTAACTGAGTCAGAATGGTCTCCCATGTCAATCTCCTTGCCTTTCACTCGGCTTTCATCTTTTTCTGTAATGAGAGTCGGAATGTGATATATCATGGTTTTAACCCATTTTAGCCATGATATAAGTATGTTTTTAGAGTCTTTTCGGTGTTTTCGTATTGTTTTAGAATCTTTACAGGTTTTAAGGCATTTGGAGCATAACTTGTGGTTTTGGAGCATTTTGGCGCAACAAGGAACGATGCATTGAAGAATTCAAGTCGGATTGGAAATCCATCCTTGGTGTCGATCGACTCCATCTCTGGGTGTCGATCGATACCCGATCGTGACGAGCAAATTAACAAAGTTTGAAGATTTCCATTTTTGCGAGAAAAGTTTCAAAGTTTACAAGTCTGGCCCAATACGTTTTTAGACCTTATATATATGTTTTCTATGCCATTGTTTAGGCTATGCTTTTATTCTATTAAGACCTAGCAAGAGATTGATTCAGAGCTTTTAGGGAGACAAGTTCAGACTCTTTCCAGAGATTTCTTCGAACCCTTTTTGTATCTCTTACTCTATCTCTTTAATGCAGTATTATTCAGTTATTGTGATGTTTTCTATTGCTCTGTCTGAGTAATCTATTAGTTAGGCTTAGGGTTTTTCAAAGGCTGGTGATAAATTGTTAATAATTATATTACTATTGGGATCAATCTAATTTGTGTTCTTCACCTTGACAGTTTTAATTCTGCTTTAGAATTGATCACCCTGATTTAGACATGTTAGGTTAATTAATAGATGGAAAAGCATTGTTAGTTATCTGGATTAATATCATAGGTGAGCAAAATAACTATTCACAAAGAATTTTGGCTTAGTGATTTTGTGAACAAATCGAAACTGCTCGTTAATGCTTGTTTTAATTTTATAGAAGTCGCAAAAAAATTTGGTTTTCTAGGATTTAGTCATAGATAGCTCCGGCAATGAAAGTTAATTAGTTTTACAATTGTTTTCGAGTTCTAGAATGGTTCTTAATAAATATTTCGACAGTAATATAGTGCTTCAACTTAAAGTCATGCATGCAAATTATCCGATGCCTAGCGCTTCGTCTTATTGATTTAAAGAACAACAATCATCGTTTGCTTGCTTTATCTATTTGCTTTTTCATTATAACATCATTCACTTAGCTTAATTTGAAAATGGAATTTTATTGTGTGATTCTTTTCTCTGTGGATTTGATCCCTAAGTACCCACATACGATCTCTTAATTTGAGAGAGTAGCTCAGGGTAAATTTGAGCCTATCAGAATGGTATAATACCCACATGAGATAGAGATTCATAGACCTGTTTTGTATTATGGGTTTAGGAAGGAGGGATCAGAATGTTCTCGTGAGGGAGGTTTGGATTATATTCCTTTGGAGCCGGGGAACAAGTTGTTGTTGACAAGGAGATGTGTCTCTCAGACCTGTGTTGTTGTTGGTGTTCAGACCGGTGCTGTTGTTGGTGTTCGATCTTTCTGAGGGAATTTGCCTCACGTGGGAAGGAGAAGATTCAGAGCGAAAATGTCTACTATCTAGAGATGGCTCTCGGGGGTTTTCTCTTCCAAGAGGAGGATTTTTTTCCTGAGTTACTTGGACTTGCGGAGGATTTTCTTCTGGTGGATCTTGATCATTGGATACATTGGAGAGGCCCATTCTTTCTGCTTCTCTCGCCGCTAGATATTTCTTCCGCTGCTCTTCAGTAAGTTGAGGGAAAGTCCTCTCTTTGAGTGAAATCCTTCCACAGGTATAGCACCATCTGTACAATTTCTCATACTTAAGTTCAATCTTAACCACTTCACCAGTGGGGAGTCTCGCTCTTCTGGTGAATTTGAGAGGTTCATATGCATTAACAATAACATGTATCTTTGCTGTGTTTGCTATGACAGCGTTAACCTCTCCTAGTATGCTTCCAATTTCAGAGAAAATTTCCTCCATTCAAAAATGGGTGGGAATACCAGTGACCTTGATCCATAAGGTAATGGTGTTTGGGAATTAGTCCCCAACATGAGGAGACCATCTTTCCAAGGAAAAGGACCATTTGTTAAAATGGCAGGGACGTTAATTCAGGACTTTCAAGAGGTTTGCCTCCGAGGTGAATTCAGATTGGAACCTGGAGTTGCCCAGATCAATGCCGTGCACTTGACCCTCCACATCTCAGATGTTTGTTCGTGGCATGAAAGCAGTTAAAGCTTCAATGCTTCTTCTATCTCGGTGAAACAATCGCCCCACCAAACTTCGGTCAAACTGAGCAATAAGGTTTGCATTGTTGACTTGGGGTAAGTTGATAATCTCCTCTTCTTCATCTTGATGTAGCTGGTGGTTGATTTCTTGTTGTAGCGCCATTTCGATGTAGAGCTTGGTTTTTGTCTAGCTAGAGGACAAAAACAAAGTATGATATGAGGAAATTTTAGCACCGGGCTAGAAAGTTTATAGTAAAGTTGAAAACTTATGGTAAAAGCATCCCATCGGGGGAGATATGTTTTAATAGTGTTCCTTGTTTCTGTGCAGGTTCCAGACGTAGGGATCCATGAAAAGAAACGATGGTTTTTGTACGCTGGTTCCCGCGGTGGTTCTTAGTGTTGATACGGGCTCAAATTCACCCTCGAACTACTCTCTCAAATCAAGAGATCATATTAGTATTTAGGGATCGAATCCACAGGGAATTGAATACACAATCAATCTCAGTATTCAAATTATGCTAAGTAAAAAAGATGTAGATGTAATCGCAATTTATAAAACAAGTAAACAAAAGATGGTTTAATTTCAAGTTCTCAAAGAGACGAAAGCTAGGCCATAGAAATTTCTTCAGGTAATGAATCGAAATCAAAGATATAACAACTGTCGAGGTTCAATTAAGCACCGTTCTAGAACTCAAACACGGGAGTATAGCCAATTAACTTCCGTTAGAAAGGCTATCTATCCTTAAATCCTCAAATTCCAAATTCCTTAGCGAATTTATCGAATCTAAACAAGCAATTAGTACAAGTTCGATTTGTTCACAAAATCCCTAACCCAAAGTCCTTTGCAAATAGGTGATTTTGCTCATCTAGACTAGTTCAAATTGTCAATAACACTTCCATGTATATTAAGTCAATCTAAGATCAAGATTCTAGGTGATCAAGCTAGATTCTAGGTGATCAAGCTAGATTCTAGCATTAGAAACAGTCTAGATGAAGAACTAACGGATAAACCTCAACAGATCTGCGATCTTAAAGATTTCTCATCAAAACCCAAGAAATCCCCAAAACCTAACAAGTGATTGACTCAGAAATAGATGATGAAATCATAATAACTGAATAAAATTGCATAAAAGAGTTAGAGTAGAAGATACAAAAGGGTTTGTAGTCACTAGATGTCAAGAACATGTGATCTCCCTCAAAGCTCTTCAAAGTATCGCTCTCTCTCTAAGTCTCCACGAAAAACCATCTCCCCTTGTGGAGAAACAAAAGTAAACTATTTATACAAGTGCCAAAATTGGGTCTAGGTCTTTAGAAAAACATATATTTTGCTTATGCCGACCTCGTGTCGATCGACATAGGTATACTGTCGATCGACACTAGACTCTCTGCCTTAACATCCCCTGCTTCTTCAGGTACATTGTCGATTGACGGGAAGGATCTTCTTTTCCTGTGTCGATCGACAGAGACGCAGCTGCTCGATTCCACTTGGATCTTTTCAACTCCAAAATGCTCCAAATGTTTCCATTAAGCTTCAAACGACCATTTTCCTGCAAAACACTACAAAAGACACACAAATACCAAAAAATACTATACAAAACCGACTTATATCATTGTTAAAAACGGGTAAAAACCATGATATATCAACTCTCCTAGACTTAGCATTTGCTTTGCCTCAAGCAAAACATAATCCAAGAATGTGAAAGAGGTTTGAAAACACAGAACATACCTTCCCTTGATGCAGCGAATTGACCTTTCCAGTTAGTGAACCACATGATTCATAACCAACCAAAACCAGACCGCCATGTACTTCTCCACAGACATTCTCAGTCTTCCAAATTCATCGTCCACTTCTCAGCATAATCTGTTAATATTCATCGCTTGGTATCAATGTTCTCAAAGGCATGAACCTTCTAGACTCATTCCCATACTGTACCGTGACAAATCAACCTATACAACACTTGGTATTCTTTCTCTCCCCCAGACTTATTTTGTTCTATATTTCTCTTTTTTTTATATATATAATTGTTAAACTCTTAGCAGTGCATATTTCACTAGTGTTGTTCCTTGTTAGGAGACAGGGTCGTGACTCACCAGCGCTGTTCCTTGTGAGGAAACAGTTACGTGAGAGTGCTCGTCTTCAACATCCGTTTCACGGGACTCAGACTGCTGCTTTTGAGCTGGGTGATCACCTTGAGTACAGATTGATCTTGTACTCGAGAACTATCATTTCACCCCAATCCTAGTACATATGATATATATATGTATATATTATTATTATTATTATTATTATTATTACTATTTTTATATATGGGGAGAGGAGTACCATTACTTTCAACAGAGGGTTGCATTTATCAGGTACGAATGAGGAGTCAAGCTCAATGGACATCGATCCCAAAGAGAATCGTGCAGTAGCTCTGACTTGGCAGATTATACTGGAAGTAGTTGACGTTTCCGGTCAACTGGGCAATCCTTGGATTTTTCATTAGTCTAGCTCTGAAACTGATTCTGGAAGAATGGTCACACGCTGAAAAAGACATTCCACTGAACCAAGAGAAGGGTTGTTCCTTCTAGTTTTGACTCAATAAAACAAAAAATTTGTTTTGACTCTCAAAAACAAAACTAAGTTAGCAACGACCTCCCCCAAATTTAAACAACACTGTCCCAGTGTTATCAAGCCTAAAATTGGCAAAAGAGATCAAATGAAATGTGAACTTGATCGAAAAAGTATAAAATATACCACTTTGGAGATCCTGTCGATCGACAGATTAGGTTATGTGTTAGACCGTTGTTTTGTTGAAAAATTCAAATTTTGTAGCTGTGTCGATCGACAGCTATCCTTGTCGATCGACATATGAGCTTCTGTCCAAACTGCATATTTGTCGATTTTTCGCAAAGTGTTTGGTTCAATGTTCCAAACCTGCATCTACAGATATTCAATAAACGATCAACGGGAAAAACACATTGCAATCCTTAAATAGAAAGTCAAGTTCACTAATCGTTTTAATTTCCAACTAAAAATCCAAAATCAAGTACAAACTTTTGAAATTCCACAAATATAACTAAAACACACATAAAAAAGTCTGAAAAGGGAAAACATAAAATAGAGATAAAGCATAATGGAGGAAGGGAACTAGTCCTCCTCCTCATCGATATGGTGCTCTGATGGGCTTGAGTTGACGGTTGGCGAGGAGGTTCTGGTGAAGGTGTGCTCCGTGGAGATGGTGCTAGGCTATTTTATATATATATATATATATATATATATATATATATATTTTTTATAAAAACCAAAACTAAAAACCAAGGTTAGTGAAAAAGAAAATTATATATATACTTACAAATGGGTTCCCTCCCATTTAGCGCTTGTTTTCAGTCATTAGCTTGACTGTGTCGGAGCTCAGGTCTTCAATGGAATGGTGCAAGGAAAAGCACCAGGAAAGAGCTTCGCAGTGTTCTGCAGCATCTCTTGAACAACTTCCTCTCCTTTCTCCCTCAAATCCAATGGGATGATGATTCTGAACTTGGTGAAAGGTTTTGAGTTCCCCTTGCGCTTCACCTTACGGGAAGTCAAGTCTCTAACGGATCTCAGAGGTGGTGGAGTCGAAAGCGAAACCCTTAGAACCTTCTTACACTTAGGCCTTGCTGGTTTGGTGACTCCATGCTGGGTAGCAGAAAGGGCTATCTTGAGAACATCCTCCTTCTCCTCCGTGTCATCCTCAAGGTCTAAGCTTGGCTTCCCTCTGTTTGTAACACTCATACAAGAAGTCTCCTTGCCAAGAACTGCAGGGTAGTAGACATCCTTGTTGATCTTAGAGAAGGAGATTCGCGCATTGGGAAAATCAACAATAGCACAAAATGTGGCAAGGAAGACTCGCCCAAGAATCAATGGGTCATCATTGTCCTCCTTCATCTCCATCACATGAAAGTCTGCAGGGACAAGACACTCTCCTATCTGAAGCATTAGATCTGTAATAAAACCCTTGGAACTTGTAGAAGAAGAGTTAGCAAGTCTAAGGGATGCCTTTGGATGTTCCAAATCCAAAATCCCCAGCTTCTTTGCCAAAGCCATAGACATGACATTCACATTAGCACCTGTATCACAGAGAGAATCCTGTAGGTCAAAACAGTTAGCTAAACAAGGAAAAACAAACCTCCCTGGATTTGCTAGTTTAGGTAGCTTTATCAATGATGGTTGGGCAGGTTCCTCTGGAGTCATTTTTTTAATTTCTGCAACGACCTTTTCAGAAATCATCGCACTACATTGCCCTGAACTCAAACCCAGAGTACACTTCCTCCTCAAACAACTTTTGACCGCCGAATAGAAACTATCACCATTGATAATCGGGAAGTCCACAACAAGATTATCCATGATACCCTTGCATATAGCATCCTCTAGCTATTGTTCAGACAGCTCCTTGCGTCTAGGGTATGGTGGTTTTGGCTTATAAACTCTTTCCTCCAAAATTGGTGATTTATGGGACGAAGTTTCGATCGACAGTATCAGTTTGTCGATCGACAGACGACTCTCTGTCCGAAACATCAACGTTCATATATCTTCTTGTCGGTCGACAGGTTCTTGTGTCCATCGACAGAGGAGTATTTGTGATTGCTGGTTTACTCTGTTCTGTCTGTGTCGATCGACAGTCATTAGATTTGTCGATCGACAGAAGCCCTGCTGTCTCCAAATCTGCGTTTTCCTCCTCATTTCCCACAGTGATTGCATTGATATGCAACCTTGGGTTCGTCTCAGTCTTAGCTGGTAGAAAACCTTCCTGTCTTTTCACTAATTCCGCCGTTTGAGCTACCTGAGTGTCCAGCTTCTTCATATGGAGATGGATAGCCTCAATCTTGCCATTCAAATCGGTGTACAAGGCATCTATCTTGCCATTGAAGTTCACTGTCATTTGCGTTTGGCCTTCTAGAATTTACTCTAGCATTGAGTCCGTCTTGTTATCTGACGTCTTAGGAGGAGGAGTTTGGTAAGAAGATTGGTCATAGTTCCTTTGGTAATTGCTCTGGAAAAGCTTTTGGAACTCGTTCTTCTGATACCCTTGTTGACCACCAAACCTCTGATAACCAGCTCCAGTGATGTAGTTAACATCCGTCTCCTCTGGCTCAAAAGTCTCCACTTCTGTAGCAAACTGCACCTGCTTCTTACCCACTAGCAAGTTGTGCATCGTGTCTAGCTTGGCTTCCATCTTGGCCATATGACCTCCATCTGCGCTCTTACCAAGTTGCTTCCTCTCGAAGTCTATGTTCTTCGTACTAATACTTGAAGCCATGTTCTCAATGAGTGCCAGCGCATCACTTGGAACATTGGTGTTGAAGTTCCCCCTACTTACTCAATCCAAAGACATCTGGTGTCTCAAATTGATTCCTCTGAAGAAGATTCCCAATAGCTGCACATCACTAAAACCATGATGAGGACAATCTCTTTGGTAGGATTTCAATCTTACCCAGGCAGCCTTGAATACTTCAGTTGGTCCTTGCCTGAATGTTGAAATCTTCATCCTTAGATCCTCAGACCTTGTCTCACCGAAGAAGTTGATGAGGAAAGCATTTTTCGTGTCCTCCCAAGTAGTTAAAGAACCAGGTGCTAACTGCTTCAGCCAGTAAGCTGCTTCTCCGCTGAGAGAATATGGGAAGAGCTTACAGAAAAGGTAGTCTTCAGGAACTCCATTGGCTTTGATGTTGGACGCTAAGTCCTCAAACATCTCAATGTGGTCCATGGGATGCTCTGAAGGAAGGCCATGGAAAGAGTGCTGAGCCACCAAAGAGAAGTAAGCAGGCTTCAGCTCAAGGTCATTCCTAGGAAAGGCGGGAGGTCTAATAGCAGCCCTGTTGGCTTAGAACTCCTGAGGCCTGTAGTGCTCTCCTAAAATACGCACATGCCCAGCTGGCTCGTGTTGTTGCATCAACTGACCCTCCTGGTCCTGCTCCTCTGGTATCACAGTTCCATCGTCTTCAATACGCTGACCCTCAGCGTTGTACTTCCGTCCTTGATGGTCCGTGATGGTTCCATCTGCACCGCGGAGAAAGATTACTCTGTTGTTGGCCATATTGGATGTTCTCGTTGCTGCTCGGTTTGCTCGCTCTAACCTTCCAATCTCAGGATTGAGATCGACTAGCTCTTCGTTTTGATTTCTTCTGGTTGGGCGATTAGGCATAAACCTGAAACACACAAATACCAAGAGAAAAGAGCAAGTTAGTATTAGAACAAAAATAAATACTTAGACAAAATCTTAGTAATTGAATTGAATGGTAAATTCAACTCCCCGAAAATGGCGCCAAAATTTAATACGGGCTCAAATTCACCCTCGAACTACTCTCTCAAATTAAGAGATCATAGTAGTATTTAGGGATCGAAGGAAATTGAATACACAATCAATCTCAGTATTCAAATTATGCTAAGTAAAAAAGATGTAGATGTAATCGCAATTTATAAAACAAGTAAACAAAAGATGGTTTAATTTCAAGTTCTCAAAGAGACGAAAGCTAGGCCATAGAAATTTCTTCAGGTAATGAATCGAAATCAAAGATATAACAACTGTCGAGGTTCAATTAAGCACCGTTCTAGAACTCAAACACGAGAGTATAGCCAATTAACTTCCGTTACAAAGGCTATCTATCCTTAAATCCTCAAATTCCAAATTCCTTTGCGAATTTATCGAATCTTAACAAGCAATTAGTACAAGTTCGATTTGTTCACAAAATCCCTAAGCCAAATTTCTTTGCAAATAGGTGATTTTGCTCATCTAGACTAGTTCAAATTGTCAATAACACTTCCATGTATATTGAGTCAATCTAAGATCAAGATTCTAGGTGATCAAGCTAGATTCTAGGTGATCAAGCTAGATTCTAGCATTAGAAACAGTCTAGATGAAGAACTAACAGATAAACCTCAACAGATCTGCGATCTTAAAGATTTCTCATCAAAACCCAAGAAATTCCCAAAACCTAACAAGTGATTTACTCAGAAATAGATGATGAAATCATAATAACTGAATAAAATTGCATAAAAGAGTTAGAGTAGAAGATACAAAAGGGTTTGTAGTCACTAGATGTCAAGAACATGTGATCTCCCTCAAAGCTCTTCAAAATATCTCTCTCTCTCTCTAAGTCTCCACGAAAAACCAGCTCCCCTTGTGGAGAAAACAAAAGTAAACTATTTATACAAGTGCCAAAATTAGGTCTAGGTCTTTAGAAAAACAGATATTTTGCTTCTGCCGACCTCGTGTCGATCGAAATAGGTATACTGTCGATCGACACTAGACTCTCTGCCTTAACATCCCCTGCTTCTTCAAGTACATTGTCGATCGACGGGAAGGATCTTCTTTTCCTGTGTCGATCAACAGAGACGCTGCTCGATTCCACTTTGATCTTTTCAACTCCAAAATGCTCCAAATGTTTCCATTAAGCTCCAAACGACCATTTTCCTGCAAAACACTATAAAAGACACACAAATACCAAAAATACTATACAAAACCGACTTATATCATGGTTAAAAACGGGTAAAAACCATGATATATCAAGTGTGCAAACTGTCGGAGTGAAAGGAGCAAGACCAAAGGTTTCTAGTTTGGGTAAGGAAGAAAGCTTGAGACGACCTTGAGCCGTGAGCCGTTAGGTGAGGTCAATTCCTCAAACGTCGGGCCTGAGAGCGTTTATATAAAAAGATGGATATCTTGTTCCCATTTATTGATGTCCGTTTATACATTGTGGATTTTTTAATTAGTTGGATATTCTTGTTTTATTTGTTAAATACTATTTCTTTGTGGTTCAATATGTTTTTATAATCTTTATAAACTATGGTTTTGTTATAAATCTCATTTATTGTGAATGTCCATATATGATTATGACCTTGTTCACCAAGTTCCTTTCTCTCCAAGTTTTTATTCTTCTCCAAATTATTGTAATATTGTATATACCTATGTTCTTATTGGAATAAATCATCACTCAATTCTCATTCTTTCTTCTCTTATTCTAACACGTTATCAGCACGAAATTCTAGCCACTGAGTAAAATCTCAATCGTCTTAACACGAAACCCTAGCTGCAAGAGCTAAAAATACATCTACCAAAATCCCTAACATGCCGACTCCATTCCACCGCCGATGGTGTCTCCAAACCTCTCTATTATAGTTATCGATGAAGATAAGTATTTATAATTTACGCTTATTGCCACATGCTTTTGTCATAACGTGGGATGTATAACTCATGCATATAGAATTTGACTTTAACATACCAACTATTCCATCATGTGTTTTTAATTGTTTTATCCTTATAGTTTCACTGGTCGTTTTTCATTATATGAACATGACTTTATTTTTGATTCTCGGTATATTTTACTAATATACATATGTATCAGAACATGGCTTAAGAATTACACAAGTATTTCTTTTGAGAATTGTTAAGTAGAAATTGAGATCAACACATATAATAAATATACACAGGCGTATAATGATGGGATCATAAATAGTAAAGATTCTACTCTTAAATATTTACATGCATAATTATAATTATGTTTTACTTTTAGAGTCACTTGCTCTATTTTATATTTGAGTTTCGACCTAACTATGATTGACTTAATACTTTAATAGTTTAATATAACAGATCGAGCATTTGATATACCCATGTTTGATTTAATTATCGATTGTTACTTTTCCATGTAACGAGGTTCTATGTGGAGGTCTCATGTGGAGTAAGAACCGATTTTAGCAGTGACGAACAATTCTGTGGAAAGTTTTTGGAATTATTTGGTCGGCAACATCCCTGGATACTTATTCAAGTAAGTCACTAAATCTTTTAATTAAAGGTTTTTCAAAAAAGGAAAAACGAATTTGAGAATTAGAAAGAAATTGATTATATATATATCTCTTGTTAAAATCGTAATGTGACTTGGAAAGAATTTTGGTTTGGTAAATTGGTATAACAAGTTATATGGTATAACGTAATTGATAAATCTTTAGTATATATTTGATTGATTTGATTATGAATATATTATATTGTAACCAGAAGTTGCACTATATTTTGTATTAAATCCTATTTGATGTTTATAGGAACTTAATGTCTTCATTTATACAATATACAATTTGATACATTTTTATATTTATATATTCTTGTCATGATACCATGAGAGTTTAAGATCGAATTTTTGACCATAAAATATTTAAGTTCTTGAGTATCTTATACGACTCTAAAAATGAAAGTTTATTGAAAGCTCTAGAAGAGCATTTGAGATCATTGATGTTTAAAATATTTATTTCAAGAGTTTTAAATTCTTACCATAAGTGAGAAAAGCAAATATTTCTTTCAAGAGAATAATTTTCACCGGAAGTGAAAAGTAAGATTGGTAAGAAAGAAGAATTTATTTTCTCATACAATAATGAAAAAATATAGTATGAGTTTGATATTAAGTATAATGCTCATTAAAATCCTTCGAAGAGCATTTGGATTATTATGTATGGAAACGCAAACATTGATGCATTATATCCCTCAAGTCTCCAAGTAAATAAGATAATGATATAGATGATCCAAGTTGGGATATGTTTGATATGAGATGGATGAACCTGAAGTTTCATCATCTTGAGGTGGAAGAGTAAAGAATCTCACATAGAAAAATAACATATCTTGAAGATTATGTTTACTACTTGACTCTTAAAGATCCACAAGTTCTCTAAGGCAATTTAAAAGAAAAGTATGATGAGAACAATATGTTATTTAGAGATCATTATTGTGGGAGCCTAAACTAGCACAATTAAATTTGTAAGGGTTCGTGAGGAAGCAGAGATTCCTAGGGTCAGCTAAGATCACAAGAGATGAGAAAAGAGTTTTGTTATTGCTTTGTAAAAGTTTGAGTACAAAGTTGTGAATGAATTTCAGAATGCCTTTAGGGTTTGTACAAGGACGTATATATAGCTTCCTAAGTCGGCTAAGCCTTCTAAGTCTTCGCGGCGTCGGTTGCATCAACGTGGGCTTTGTGTCTAGACGGGGCTTCAGGCTATCTCTATGTCGTTGGGCTGGAGGCTGTGCTGGACCGTTGACGTAATCAGCAGCCGAGGAGAGGACGCGGTCAGTCATTGGGCCGAGACCGTGGTCGGTCATTAAAGCCAAAGCCGTGCTCGGTCATGAGGTCGAGGCCGTGCTCGGTCATGGCCGAAGCCGTGCTCGATCATGAGGCCAAAGCCGTGCTCGGTCATGAGGCCGAAGCCGTGCTCGGTCATGAGGCCGAGGCCGTGCTCGGTCATGAGGCTGAAGCCGTGCTCGGTCATGAGGCCGAGGCCGTGCTCGGTCATGAAGCCAAGGCTGTGGTCGGTCATGAGGCCGAGGCTGTGGTCGGCTCCGTCGTGCCGAACCCGTCTTCACTTGTGAAGTCTTGTGCGGCCCTCTGCCTTGCCCAGACACCTTCCATGGCTACTTGCTTTGCTCTGCGTTGAGATCTAGGTGCTATTCCTCCTTCTTCATCGAGAGTCCGGAGGGCCATTTCTTTAGTCACCTGACTTTGAATGTTAACGTTTAGTGGGTGAAAACCGACCCCAACAGTTAGCCCCCCAGCTCGGCAGTGTTGGAGATAACAGTGTCGAGTTAAAGATGTATTGGGTATCAGCGTTAACGTTTGAAGTCATGGCATAGTTGGCATAACCACTCACACAGTAGTAGAGGGTGACTTCATACTTGAGGTTTTAAGACTCCGTAAGCACTCAGAAGTTTCAAGACTTCCTGCTTCGTCTGCTGAAGCTGCTGCGTTTCTGCAGAAATTCTTTTTCTTTTCGAAGGTTTTAAGACTTCGTATTTCCTATGGAGGTTTTAAGGCTCCGTATCCTGAATGCCGGTGGCGAGGTTATCGCGGGAAAGGGAGCCGAACACGTGTTTGCCAACGCTGTAAGTGTTTGGTTTACCGAAGGTTTTAAGACTTCGTGCTTGATTAAAGGTCTGAAGACTTCTTACTTTGCTTGCCGAAGCAACTGCGTTGTTGCAGTACAAAGATTTTTTTTTGTCCTTTTGCTCATGAATGAGGCTTTGTTTGCTCATAAATGAGGCTTCGTTTGCTCATGAATGAGGCTTTGTTTGCTCATGAATGAGGCTTCGTTTGCTCATGAATAAGGCTTTGTTCGCTCATGAATGAGGCTTTGTTTGCTCATAAATGAGGCTTTGTTAAGTAGAGAAAACGCAAATGCGCTCATGCTCTTTATCTGCCAACGTTGTTGTTGGGCTTTGTAGAATGGTGCTGTTCTCTAGACACGTCTGTCCGAGAACAAGTACACCCTAAGTTTTACCAGCGTGCATCCTGGGTTTCCGAATGACTCGTTCAGGGTACATGCCGAACGAAATCATTAGCAGCTGCATTTTAGCAACGATGCTTGTTAGATTTCTGAGTGACCAATTGGGTTCGTCCTCCCCAATACTGAATACTGATACTTATATAGTGCGCTTTGAATCCGATGCTGGATGTCATTGTGTTCGTATTCCCGCATCATCACTGTGGCCAGCAGCAATGAATGCGAAACGACTCTACTTGAATGAAGCTTTGATTAGCCCATGAAGGACATAGCTGTTCTCATGATGAGGTTTGTGTCAAGTGTTTGAAGTTTATGGTGATGATGTAGTCAAAGAGTAGAGTACGGGTACTCCACTCCCCCCCCCTTTTAGACAAAGGAGGGAACTGAAATCGTCTAGAGAGATTGAGCTTGTCCGAATACAAGGCTTTGAAAACACCTACTCCCCTACCTTAAGGCGGAGGAGGTCGGTGGAGCTCATCCGGATATCAGGCTTGTGAAACGCGTAATCCTCTCCCTTTTGACGGAGGGGGGCAACTGAACTCGTCCCAAGAGAAGCTGCCTACGTACCCTTTGCAGGGATCAAGTCACCTCGTAGTTCATTGCAAGAGCTTCAAAAGGGTGGTGGCGTCGCAACGGACTGGGTGGGTTCGTCCGCGTGCTTGGTTTTCCCGCCCCTCTTCGCGTGGACTTCCTCTTCGCTTTGGGCAAAGTCTGTAGTGTGGTGGAGAGCGTATTGGATGGTCGCGGGTGGGTTGACAGTCAATTCCTGCCAGAATGGAGAAGGGCATCGAAGCGCTCCTCTCAAGGCCTCCAGCGCAGATGTGTTGGTAATACCGTCCACCTTTGACAGCGTATACTTGAATCTTGTCACAAAGGACCGCCGGCTTTCATTCTCACCCTGCTTGTTCGTCCACAGCTCTGCGTCATAGATTTTTATTTCCGCGAAGATGTTGTAATGCTGCACGAACATCTCTGAGAGTTGATGAAAGGTGTGGATTGAGTTCTTCTCCAGCTTGTAGAACCACTGGAGGGCAGGTCCTTTGAGGCTCTCTACGAACAGCTTGCAGTAGCCAATGTCCTTCTCGGCTTCTGTGAAGTTTGCCCTTCCTAAGGCGACTTCGAATTCCATCAGATGGACAGCAGGGTCGGTGGTTCCTTCATATATTTGAAGCTTGACTTTTCCAGGGTCGGAGATTTGAGCCCTCGCGACCCTCTCATCAAAGGGTGTGTTCTGTGCCCTCTCGAGCACATAGGCGATCCCAGGAGCCTTTGCCGTGCTCTGGTACATCTGTAGTTGGGTAGCTTTTAGGTCAGAGACGACCTTGTCCAACTGGGCTTTCAGCGTAGCGACCTCTTTGTCTCGGGAACCTTGTGGAGCCCTGCGCTCTTGTTCCCTCTAGTACAACTCTGCTATGGAGGGTTCTCCTTCTCTGTCAGCCCTGTCGTTGTCGTCAGCAGTGTTCGTTCGGGCACATCTCCGAGGAGGAGGTTGATCGTCGTCAGACACCTCCATAGCACGCTCGGGGGTTCCATCGATGTCCTAACGTGGCGGTGGTGGAGGCAAGTCTTCTGGATCCGTGCGAGCGATCCGAGGCGTGTTGATGCCGGATCTCTTATGCTTTCTTCGTGAAAGCACTTGCAGCTTGCTTGTCGTCGCCTCGTTGAACTTCTTCTGCTCCTGCGCCTGCTTGACGAGCGTTTCTAGCATCTGCTTGATCTCCGTCATGTCTGCTGGGTTGTTAGCAGTGTTGGCTGCAGGAGCTTCGACGGAGTTCTCCTTCTCCTGGTTGCTCCTGCGAGACGAAGACTCCTCGCTGTTGTTTGACTTGCTGTTGTCGTTGGTCATCTTCCCAGATCTTGTGTAACCTAGCCTTTTTGTGTCAGAAATTCTCTAGTTCCCCTTAGTCGGCGCCAAATTGTGGGAGCCTAAACTAGCACAATTAAATTTGTAAGGATTCGTGAGGAAGCAGAGGTTCCTAGGGTCAGCTAAGATCACAAGAGATGAGAAAAGAGTTTTGTTAGTGCTTTGTAAAAGTTTGAGTACAAAGTTGTGAATGAATTTCAGAATGCCTTTAAGGTTTGTATAAGGATGTATATATAGCTTCCTAAGTCGGCTAAGCCTCCTAATTCTTCGTAGAGTCGGTTGCATCAATGTGGGCTTCGTGTCTGGACCAGGCTTCAGGCTATCTCTATGTCGTTGGGCTGGAGGCTATGCTGGACCGTTGACTTAATCAGCAGCCGAGGAGAGGACACGGTCAGTCATTGGGCCGAGGCCGTTGTCGGTCATGAAGCCGAAGCCGTGCTCAGTCATGAGGCTGAGGCCGTGCTCGGTCATGAGGCCGAAGCCGTGCTCGATCATGAGGCCGAAGCCGTGCTTGGTCATAAGGTCGAGGCCATGCTCGGTCATGAGGCCGAGGCCATGCTCGGTCATGAAGCCGAAGCCGTTCTTGGTCATGAGGCCGAGGCCGTGCTCGGTCATGAGGCCAAAGCCGTGCTCAATCATGTGGCCGAAGCCGTGCTCGGTCATGAAGCCGAGGCCGTGCTCGGTCATGAGGCCGAGGCCGTGCTCGGTCATGAGGCCGAGGCCGTGCTCGGTCATGAGGCCGAGGCCGTGCTCGGTCATGAGGCCGAGGCCGTGCTCGGTCATGAGGCCGAGGCTGGGGTCGGTCATGAGGCCGAGGCTGTGGTCGGCTCTGTTGTGCCGAACCCGTCTTCACTCGTGTAGTCTTGTGCGACCCTCTGCCTTACCCAGACACCTTCCATGGCTACCTGCTTTACTCCACGTTGAGACCTAGGTGCTATTCCGCCTTCTTCATCGAGAGTCCGGAGGGCCATTTCTTCAGTCACCTGACTTTGAATGTTAATGTTGAGTGGGTGAAAATCGACCCCAACAATTATGAGTGTGTACATCTAAGATTAAGTCTATAACTAAATATGTTTTATTGGTTATACTCCATTCCCTAAAGCGAATGTGACATCTTACACTAAGGAAGAAAAATGACCACTCATATAATATTCATCGGTCGTATATATGTGAAAGTGGATATGAATTAACTACAAGAAAACATGTCATTTGCAACTACCAAAAGAGTCGCAAATTCATCACCAATGAGGCCTTTGCGACTACTTTGCGACGAATACAAGTCGTCGCAAAACGTGCGTTGCAAATTTGCGACGCTGTGTATTCGTCAGTAATTTGCGATGGATTTATGACGGATTTAGGACTCCATAACTCAGTCGCAAATTTGTCAGTAATTTGCGACGGATTTAGGACTCCAAAACTCAGTCACAAATAAGCGACACTTGTGTGACTCAGGCAGGTAGTCACTAATTAGCAACGGATTTGAGACTGTCTTGTTCGTGGCAAATAAGCGACTAATTAGCGACTTTTGAATCTGCGACTTAGTTATGACTAACTTTATCGTCTCAAATTAACGACTAATTAGCTTCTAATTAGAGACTATATGTTGTCGTCACATTTTGGGTTAGTCACATTTTGGTCACTACTTTGCCATTGATTTGCGACGTCTCGGTATAAAATTCACCGAATTGAAAATGTTTTCAGTCACTTATAAGTGACTAATTAGGGTTTGTTTGTGTTTTCTACAATTACTGAATGCTGTGAATGGTAAAAGAACTTGAAAAGCAAATTTATACTACAAAACAAGCATATAGCTTGTCAAAATAAAAAGCAATGTACAAAAGCTTGCAGAGTACCAAAAAATATTACAACCATTGTTTCGAAAGGGTTGTAAAGAAGAGAGAGAGAGAGAGAGAGAGACAACTACTGTGGTGTGGTGTCTTGTGGTGTACCGTCAGATGCACGGGGAGGAACGGTCTGTTCTTCAGTCTCGCGTGAAGGATCGGTGACAACTGGTGGCTCTTTGTTCTGCATGAACTCATTCATCTTCTTCTCGAGTTCACCGATCCTTGCTTGGCTTGCCTTTAGATCCTCAGCAAGGCGAGCATTTTCCTCATCCCTTCGCGCGTTCTGCTCCTCTTGATAAGCAAGCCTTTGCCGAGCACTCTTAAGCTCCTCCTGAACCTCTACCAGGCCTACCGACGAACACTCACCGTAACTCATCTTCCTTTTACCTTTGTTCACGTTCAGTGAAAGTTGTCGCATTCCATAAGGGATACCCTTAGGATCGAATTTTGTACACTGCAACAACCATGACCATGTAAATCAGTAATCACATAGCTAAATTCAGTACTTAAATCCAAGCAGAAACAATGATCTGAAGTAGCAACAATGATCTCAAGCAGTAGCAAATTATGAAGCAGTAACAAATAATAAGGAATCATAATATAGATGAGAGGATATGAAATGGAAACTGAAGTGAGGAGAAGCATAAGGAATCATACCTTAAGGAAGAGATCATTTTTTTCTTCAATGGTGAGGTTTCGCTGAGAAGAGTGGTCAGAATGGTCTTCATCTTCGACAGCCTGATCCATAGCCTCTTGCACAGACTTCTCGTAACACTCAGCAACTTCTTTAGCCTTCTGATCGATGAAACTCCCATCTGGCATTGTATGAGTCTTGAGAAATACTTCGGCCCAAGAGACAGGCCTTCCTAATTCCTCCGCCTGTAAGAAAAGACAAGACAAATTAATGTAAAGCAGTGTCAATGAAAAGGAACAGATTAAAGGAAGATAAGACATTACCATATCTTGCAGGATGGTCAAGTATGAGGATTGACCTGATCTGTGCTTGTGTTAGTATTTATGAGACTACGGTCGATCCCATAGAGAGACCGGTCGATCCAGAGCAGTCAAGAGACTCGGCCAAGTCTCTGGAAATGAGACCGGTCGATCCCCCAGGACGACCGGTCGATCCAGAGCAGACGATGGACCGATCGTTCCGAATGCCGGACCGACCGTTCTCACGCGCGGATCAACACACGATAAGTCTCTGGAAATGAGACCGACCGATCCAGTATCGGGACCGGTCGGTCCTGTGCCCGAGCAACCAATCCGACTTTCTTTCCCCCTTTAAAAAAAAAAAAAAAAAAAAAAAAAAAAAAAAAAAACCCTTTAAAAACCTTAAAAAAAGAAAAAAAAATTTTTTTTTTACTAACTTCTTCTTCTTCCCTATTTTGCAGCCGCTCACTTCCTCCCCCTCACACGATCAAGCTATCCCTCTCACCAATCTCTCCATCAAGCTTCAATCCTCATCAATCTCCATCGTCCACCACCGAGACTTCTACTCACTCCAAACCAAGTTCCTCACCTTCGCTCGTCTCTCTCAACGATCTTTAACAATGCCACCAAGGATGCGATTCGGGAACAAGGACAAGGGCAAGGGTATTGCCACATCCTCCACTGCTCGGAGACCCGTAACCTATCCGTGGCCTCGCCCCGAAGAGACTCCGATTGACATTGACACCGCCGAAATCCCACCTTCTTCAGCAACCGCGTGGGACGAAATCGACGCTTTCAACTACAACAAACTTTTGGCCTTAACGCTCGAGCCAACTAGGTTCTTGTGTGACCAAACATTGACTGAGCTTGGCTTAAAAGAGCATGTCCATAGCATCCTTCTGCACGCTCGTTGCATGTGTTTCGCTTTAGAAGAAGACGTGCTTTACCCAGATTTGACAAGACAATGCCTCGCGACCGCCACTCTCACGTATGCAAATCCGGAGTCACCGTCCCTTGAAGAGGCTACATTCTCGTTCTTTGCTGGAGGAACGAGATACGAGATTCCAATGATTGACTTTTGCAACGTCTACGGTTTTCACACGACCGATACGAGGCTAGAAAGCCCCGGGAGACTTAAGGAATCAAAGACGTTCTGGAACGTCATAGCTTCGGGAACGTACTCAAGCAACTCTGCAAGTCAAAACCGGCTCCGTCATCCCGCTCTCCGCATTGTTGCGCGACTTCTAAGCAACATGCTCTTCGACCGACCCGTAGGTAACAAAGTGCATAATGATGAGTTGATGCTTTTGTTTTTGGGTGTTGGTAATATTGTAGGAGATGGAGACTTAGCGCAATTTGAGCACTACCGTTATAATTTGGGCATCCGGTTTGCCGAGACATTATGCGCAATCAAGGCTCAACTGCTTCAACCGCTAGTGGCCCTCGTGTTGAGCGCATTGGAAGCTTGCTCACGTCACTATTTCGCCACCTTAGATTGGACTTATCCAAGGCTTCCTGCGTCGACGAAGTTTCACGTGTGGATATGCAGCATTTGCTAAACTCGAAGATTATCGTTAAGCCGAGTGCTTATCAGTTCATTGCTGCAAATGGAGAACCTAACTTCATCATGCTTCCATGCCCCCTCCTCACACAGCTCAACACGTGGGAGGACCTTGCGTTTCAGCCACCTCTGGAGTACCTCGTGCCAAACCCGAGCCGTTCTTCTTCAGCCGCAAGACCGAGCACCTGCTCGCGCAGAAGTACATCCAGACCGAGCACCTGCTCGATTTCTCAAACCGGAGAAGCTGACCCATCCATTCCGCGCCTAACATACCACACCGTTCCCCAAGGTGAGTTTGATCTCCCACACATCGCTGATGATGCTGACAGTGGTGAATATAGGCGATGGATGATCCAAGCAACGAAGAAGAACAACAGCCTAATGCAAAGGATTATGGAGAAGCTCTCAAAAGGATGTTGTCACGCTACAGTAGCAAGAGATGCTCAGCCGGCCCCTTCAAGCTCTACCTCCGGTTCGGGTCAACCATTGGAAAGGAAGAGGAGGAGAACGCGCGGCGAAGGAGGCGATGAAGCCTCTACTCGGTGATATCTCTTTCACCCTCCACTATCATTGTTTTATCCGTTTCTTTTATTTATCTATGTTTTGTGTTCACTAGTTTCTTGTGTCACCATTCTCTTGAACTTTTACACACCGGAGACGGTGTGATTTAAGTCCGGGGGAGCGGTTAGTTATTTGAATTTTCATTGAGTCGGATTTTTAATTGTTTTAAAAAAAAAAAAAAAAAAAAAAAAAAAAAAAAACGAATTTCTAGGATTGCATCTGCATTTTTGCATAGGGAACAATGATGAAATTTCCTTGTAAAGTCTCATTTTAGGATTTAATGATATGCCCTCGTTAGAACTTTTTCGATGCATTAACAATCATGAAGTAGAGGCTCATCCATACTTGGATCTTATTTCTTTGAAAGTCCCATCTCATTAGAAACTTGCATGATCTAGATTCGACTCTATCAATTTGAACTTAATCCTGACTAATCTCTCTCACTTTTGGACTTTGAATCATAACCATGGATAAACACTTGACATTCAAATCATGTTTGCCTTATTTTTACCACTCTTAACTTGATTTGAATGGCTATCTCGATCTAAGTTCATCTTTTAGATGAGGATAGTACCACACCTTTTAAACCCGACCATTTTGTTCAAGCCCTTGCATATGTTCTTTGAGTGAGGCCTTTTTCTTTGTGTTGCATTGACAAAATCTTGCAAGCATTAGAGACGACAAGGCAAAGTTTCCAATAGACTAGTTTCTTGTGTCTAAGACTAGTCTTAGGTGGGGAATGAAACCGAAATGGTTAAATGCTTATTTGAATATCTTTGGGTTTGTGGTTGAGTGTGAAAAGAAAGAAAATAAAGAAAAGGAGAAGAAAGAATAAGTTCTAGGGAAGGAAATTAAAAGGACCAGTATATAGCTCTAAGTGTTTGAAAAGAAAACGGCATTCTCCTAGAATAAAATCAAAAGAGAAGAAAATATGTTAGAGAATGCTAAGATAGAAAGAGCTAGTGCAATGAAAAGAGTATTCCCTAGGATTTTGATCGAAAAGGAAAGAGTAAGGTTGAGAAAGATTTGAAAGAAAAATTTAGCCAAAAGGGCTAGTGGTTAAACATGGGATAGTGAGAAAAGAGAGATGAGAGAATGCAACAAGGGGATAATGGGTAGAACTTTGGATTCCTAGCCTTGTATGCATCAATTGTCTCTTTTCTTTCTTGCTTTTGCTTAATGTGACACTTTCATTTGAGAGTTAACCACCAAAAAGAATATGAACCTTCTCTTTATATCATTTTCAAGACTTCTTCTACCTAGCCAAATGGTATTGATTCAATTTCCAATTGTGAGACCGCACCAAACACAATAATGAATGTTAAAGAGTTGAATATTTGTTGATTGCAAGATTTCTTTTGAGTCTCAGGATTTGGAGTAATATTTCATAAGTGATGAGTATGGCGAAAGCTTCTTGAGTAGAGTTTGTTATGCATCGAGTTAGTTCTTTTTAGGACATGTTGTTGAACCTTTTAGTGCTTCTTTTGGATTTGAGTTCCCGCCTTCAAACCTCTTTTCCGGATTCGTATTTTCTTGTTTGCTTGCGGACAAGCAAAAGGCAAGTCCGGGGGAGTTGATATGTTAGTATTTTGGTGTCTTTTACGCTTTGTTTCTTTAGTCTTTTTTGTTCTTTCTAGTTTATTTTGTGTCTTTTCAGGTTCTAGGAGGCTCTCGAGCATAGATTAGAGTCCGTGAGGGTCATTGGTGCAAAAAAGGACGAATCTGGAGGAAAGACAGTGATTTTCATAAATCGAGCACCTGCTCGGTTTGGAGCGAGCACCTGCTCGCCTGAAGACCCAAGGAAGTCGAAGTCTCTGGAATCCGGACCGACCGGTCCGGATGAGAGGACCGACCGGTCCACACTCGAAGACCCGAAGCCAAAAGTCTCTGGAATCCGGACCGACCGGTCCGGATGAGAGGACCGACCGGTCCACACTCGAAGACCCAAAGCCAAAAGTCTCTGGAATCCGGACCGACCGGTCCGAATTGTAAGACCGACCGATCCCAGACCCGAAGACATGCCTCGTGCTGACACGGACCGACCGGTCTGACATCAGACCGACCGATCGGGCTCCCAGAACCAAGTTACCCTAAAATTTCTTTATAAATAAGTTGTAGCCACTTTCCAAGTTCGAAGTTCTATTTTTTTTTCTCTGAGATTTTTCATTGTACGTTCCTGAGACAAGAGACTTGGAAAAATCACGAAAACACTGTTCATCAAAACACTGTTCATCGAAATACTGTTCACGATTACTGTTCACGGTACTGTTCACAGTTACTGTTCACGATTTTGGGATTTTTCCGATTTGTTGCTTCTCCTTGCTGGATCATTCCACGACATCGTTCTGAGAAGAATTCTAAACCTTATTCTCTTTAATTTGATTATGAATTCTCCTTTTGTCTTTGTTGTGATTGATTCCATTATGCTTGAGTAGTCTCATAGCTAGATTAGGGAATTTCAATGGTGGATTAGGATGATAGTGACTGAGCCAAATAGGAAATGTTATCATTTGTCTTCATCAATCGAGATTCATACTGCTTAGGCTAATTTGATCACCTAGTCTATGATCTTAGGATTAACTTATTCACGACAGTGCTCTAGGTTGCTAGATAAACCGTTGATGAGCAATCGGTGTGTAACCAACGACAGTTGATTGTTACCATCGATTGTGAACAAATCGAACAAAATTGTTAATGCTTATCTTCATCTCTGAATTCGAACGACAGTTTATGCATTGAGGATGTTAGATAAAGATATTGATGCATCACGACAGTGAGGCAATATTACATTCATGTTCGAGTTCTAGATTGCGTTAAATTGAATCCTGAATAGATTGCTCAGTCCATAATCCGAAACCACCGGCGAATGACTCTAGTCTAGTGCCTTTATCTTATTGAATTTACATCATTTTTAGTTGCTATTTCGTTCATTAATTCGTCACAAACAAATTCCCATTTTATCTTAGCTTTAAGCGATAATCCATATTTTCATAGTGTGACCGTGGTCCCTGAGGATTCGATACCTAAAATACTACTGCTTTTGTCTGTGCACTTGCGGATGCTATTTAGGTTTAAAACTTCACGTATCAAGTTTTTTTTTTTTTTTTTTTTTTTTTTTAAAAGGGGGAAAGCAAGTCGGATTGGTTGCTCGGGCACAGGACCGACCGGTCCCGATACTGGATCGGTCGGTCTCATTTCCAGAGACTTATCGTGTGTTGATCCGCGCGTGAGAACGGTCGGTCCGGCATTCGGAACGATCGGTCCATCGTCTGCTCTGGATCGACCGGTCGTCCTGGGGGATCGACCGGTCTCATTTCCAGAGACTTGGCCAAGTCTCTTGACTGCTCTGGATCGACCGGTCTCTCTATGGGATCGACCGGTCTCATTTCCAGAGACTTAAGCCGGGCTTTTTCCGAAACTGAGCAGGTGCTCAAAAGAGATTCCTTCACCATTTTTTTAGAATTCAAATACTGAAAACACAAGTAAAATGTTAGTGATAAAAGGAATTTAAAACTAAATTATGTACGAAAAACCTTACCGATGGGTTGCCTCCCATCGAGCGCTTGTTTAGAGTCGTTAGCTCGACTTTGTAAAGCATTTAAGCTTGAGGAGGATCGCTAAGGGGAATTGATCCACCTTCTTCGACGCATGTGTCGGCGAGATACGGCTTGACCCGCTGGCCATTCACAACAAACTCTCCTCCTTTAGTATCCAGCAACACTATAGCTCCATATGGTCTCACTTCTTTGATCGTAAACGGTCCTGACCATCTTGATTTGAGCTTTCCCGGAAACAATCTGAGGCGCAAGTTAAACAACAAGACTTTGTCGTTAGGAGCAAAGTTACGGGGAATAATCCTCTTGTCGTGATAAGCTTTGGTTCGCTCCTTATAGATCCTCGAGCTATCATAGGCTAGATGCCTAATCTCCTCTAACTCGTGGATCTGCATAGACCTCCTCTCGGCTGCACTAAGAATGTCGAAGTTGAGCATTTTAACAGCCTATGCCGCCTTGTACTCAAGTTCTACCGGGAGGTGGCATGCCTTCCCATACACCAAATGAAAAGGCGTTGTCCCCAACGGAGTTTTGTAGGCAGTCCTATAGGCCCATATTGCATCGTCCAACTTGGCGGCCCAGTCTTTCCTAGTGGTTCCTACTATCTTTTGTAGGATACTCTTGATTTCTCTGTTGCTAATCTCAACTTGACCACTAGTTTGCGGGTGATAAGCTGTTGCAACCTTATGCTTTACGCCATGCTTCCGTAGAAGGTTCTCAAAAACCTTGTTAATGAAATGAGTCCCTCCATCACTTATCACCACTCGGGGGACTCCAAACCGGGGGAATATTATGGTCTTGAACATCTTTAAAACCACAGCGGCATCATTTGTTGGGGAAGCAATGGCTTCAACCCATTTGGACACGTAATCAACAGCCACTAAGATGTACTCATTTCCATAGGAGGATGGGAAAGGTCCCATAAAGTCTATTCCCCAAACATCAAAGACCTCTACTTCCAGAATGAAGTTTTGAGGCATCTCATTGCGTTTACTGATGTTGCCTTGCCTCTGACAGGCATCACACTTAGACACGAATCTGTTCGCATCCCGGAACATCGTTGGCCACCAAAAACCGGCTTGTAACACTTTCGAAACCATCTTGAATGTGGCAAAATGCCCAGCATAAGATGAACTGTGACAACGTTGCAAAATCCCAGGTATTTCAGCCTCTGATACGCATCTTCTATAGAGCCCATCCGAACAATGCTTGTACAAGTACGGCTCATCCCAAAAGTAGCGCCTAATATCGCGGAAGAACTTCTTTCGCTCACTTCCTTTTAGGTTCTCAGGAACTTTTTCAGCAGCAAGGAAGTTAGCGAACTTAGCAAACCAAGGGAAACTCGGAGAGTGGGCATTCTGAATTATACCGCAGAATTCTGACTGAGCAGGTGCTCGGAAATTATCGTAGATTTCAATCGCATAGATATGCTCATCCGGCAGACTATCATCCATTGGCGTTTCATCTTCAACGTGTAGCCTACTTAAATGATCCGCAACTCCATTTTCGGACCCTTTCTTGTCCCGAATCTCAAGATCGAACTCTTGAAGCAATAGAATCCACCTCAATAATCTAGGCTTAGCATCCTTCTTGGTTAGGAAATACTTCAATGTAGCATGATCGGTGTGAACAATCACCTTAGATCCGACGAGGTATGACCTGAACTTCTCAAAAGCAAATACAATTGCTAATAGCTCCTTCTCGGTAGTTGCATACCGGCATTGAGCATCATCCATAGTCCGACTAGCATAATATATCACATGGAGCTTCTTGTCTTTCCTTTGACCCAGAACAGCTCCCACATCGAAATCACTCGCATCAGTCATGACTTCAAAAGGTAATTCCCAATCCAGTGGTTGTACTATTGGCGCACTAACCAAGGCATCCTTAATAGTATGAAACGCCGCCAAACAGTCACTATTGAAGTCAAACTTCACCTCTTGACAAAGCAATCTAGTGAGGGGTCTAGCAATGTTGGAGAAATCCTTGATGAACCGACGATAGAACCCAGCGTGTCCTAGAAAGCTTCAGATACCCTTTACCGTAGTAGGCGGTTGCAATGCCATCATCACTTCTATCTTAGCCTTGTCGACCTCGATCCCTTTTTCTGAAATCCGGTGCCCAAGAACTATCCCATCACGGACCATGAAGTGACACTTTTCCCAATTTAGAACAAGATGCTTCTCCTCGCACCTTTGCAACACCCTGCACAGATTAGACAAACAAACAGAAAAAGAACTCCCATACACAGAGAAGTCATCCATAAAAACTTCCATAATATCCTCAATAAGATCAGTAAAAATGGACATCATACAACGTTGAAACGTTGCTGGAGCGTTACACAAACCGAAAGGCATGCATCTATACGCGAAAGTGCCGTAGGGGCATGTGAACGTCGTCTTCTCTTGGTCCTCTGGGTGGATAGGAATCTGAAAGAAACCTGAATAACCATCTAAGAAATAGTAGTAAGGATGGTTAGCTAAACGCTCAAGCATTCAATTTCCGATAATCTATACACATCCTATGTCCAGTTACTGTTCTAGTTGGTATCAATTCGTTTCTATCGTTTTTAATTACCGTGATACCTCCTTTCTTTGGCACAACATGCACATGACTGACCCACTTACTGTCAGATATAGCATAAATCACCCCAGCATCTAGAAGTTTCATTATCTCTTTCTTGACGACATCCTTGAGATTCGGATTTAACCGTCTCTGATGCTCGACAAAGGTCATAGATTCATCTTCTATATGTATTCTGTGCATGCATAAATCAGGAGATATCCCAACAATATCATCAAGTGAATATCCTAGAGCTTTCCTATACTTCCTTAATTCACACAAAAGTAAGGTAATCTCAACATTGTTCAGTTCAGCATTCACTATAACGGGATAAGTAGAGTTAGGACCGAGAAATGCGTACCTGAGCCCTGCTGGGAGGGTCTTCAATTCCAGCTTTGGAGCTTTCAGCTCGCTCCAAGAACTGTGAACAGTAGACTGAGCAGGTGCTCGGTTTTCCTCGATTCTCGTATCATCTTCCAAACTTAGAAACTCCACTCCCTTATCCATCTTGGTGTTAGAATCCAGAAACTTAGCAAATTCTTGGGCGTCTCTGCTCAGAAAACCATGTTTTCCTTCGGCTTTAGTTAACGCGACTTCAAGCGGATCCTTTGCTAAAATCTCTTCAAGGTCATCCTCTAATAACTCTGACCCGTTATGGACAACAAATGTCTGCCCATCTATCATTGGTCTCTTGAGGAGCTTGCTCATCTCGAATCGAACCACCATATCTCCTAGACGGAGGTCCACTATGCCTTGTTCGACATCAATGATAGCGCGCGCCGTGTTAAGGAAGGCTCTGCCCAAAATCAGCGGGTCTCTCGGTTCCTCATCGAGCTCCAAAACCACGAAATCAGCTGGGATAAGAGTGTCCCCTATGCGGACGTGCAAATCCTCGATAATACGTATAGGAAGTTTTGTAGACCGGTCTGCAAAAACCAAAGAGATCTTAGTTGGTTTGAAATGAGTTAAACCTAAACGTTTAGCAACTGAATAAGGCATTAAATTAACGCTGGAACCCAAATCAACCAATGAGCATGCAAACGTGCAAGGCCCAATCTTCACGGAGATCACAAATCTTCCCGGATCACCCTTCTTTGTCAACACCTTACTCTGAAGTATGGCGCTACATTCCTTGGAAACCATCATCACATTCTCATCCTCAACGACTTTTCCAGCGACTAGCTCTTTCATGTACCTCTTGAGTGAAGGAATCATTTGAACGGCATCGGTTAAAGGAAGCTTTACCGTGATATCCTTAAGCATTTCCTTACACTTAGCATTCTCCAAATCCCTTCTAGACTTCCTTGGGGCTACTAGGTAAGGGACCTTTGGTACATAAATTCGCTCGGGCGGAATTTCGGAAGTTTTCTTGGAAGCATCTCGACTGAGCAGGTGCTCGGTAGGAGTGAGCAGGTGCTCACTAAACTTTTTCGCAGAATCGACTTGGACAGAAACTCGAGGTGCTCTTGAGCTTGTTTCAACCTCCTCATTCATATCTTCTTCCAATAAACCATCCTCATGAGCTGATTGCTCGGGTAACTTCTCCTTAGCCTTCACTTGAGAGCTTGTAATCGTAGGCGGTACCATCTTCCTTCCACTCCTCAACTCAACAGCATTAACTTGATACTCCTTCCTAGGATTAACTTCACCATGTCCCGGAAGAGACCCAGCTGGTCTTTTGATAGCTTCAGCGGTTTGAGCTACTTGAGTATCAAGTTTCTTAACGTGCGCGGTGACAGCTTCGTACTTTGCGTTTAGATCATTATACATATGCTCCACCCTTGTGTTTGTCTCTGTAGATGCCTTTTGTTGATTGACCATCAGCTGCTGCATGAGACTCTTCAACTCGTCTTGAGAGGTAGGCGCGGTAGTAGTTTGCGGTTGCGGAGTGAATTGTTGTTGATTCTGGTTAGGGACGTATTGCTTCCCTTGAGTGTTACTAGGATAGAACTTCTGATATCCTTGTCCTTGTTTGCTCTGATTCGCACTTGCTTGCTGCGGGTAAACCTGATCTTGTGGGTTCTCAACATTAGTGCTTCGGTAAGAGAGGTTAGGATGGGTTCGATAGTTGGAATTAAAACCGCGGTTTTGATATCCTTGGCCAGTCACGAAGTTAACCTCTTGAACTCCAGCATCTTCATCATCCTCAAACTCTTGAGGGATAAGAGTTCCCTCATTCTCTTCCACAAGCTTTACCGACCTTTGATTCTCACGAAGAAGCAGATTAACCTTTGCCGTCAACTCGTCCATTTTCTGAGTGTCAACATTATCGACCTTCTTAGTCCTATCATACTCAGGAGCTTTGTTATTGGAACTCGCAGCGAGGTTCTCAATTAGCTCAAAGGCTCCATCCCTTGTCTTGGTCATGAAGTCCCCGTTACTTGCAGCGTTAAGAGCATTCCTATAGTCCCACTCAACTCCATCGTAGAAAATTCCAAGAATCTGCTCATCTTTGAAACCGTGATGAGGACATTCCCTACGGTATTCCTTGAGTCTCTCCCAAGCTTCACAGAAAGCTTCACCAGAATGTTGTCGAAACGAAGAAATCTTGTTCCTCAAAGACGCAGTTTTGGACTTGGTGTAGAAGTGGTCCAAAAACACAGCTCTAACTTCGTCCCAAGTCTTCAAAGAACCAGCCGGTAAAGACTTCAACCATCTAGAAGCTTGCACTTCAGAAATTCACTCGGCACTCCATTAGACCCCGTAGTAGTGCAGATTTCCTCGAAATTCTCAATGTGATCCATCGGTATTTCAGCCGGTAATCCATGGAACAAGTGTTGTTTCACCAGAGATATCATCTGAGGCTTGATCTCATAATCCTGCCTCTGAATAGTTGGAATCACAATGGCGGAACGGTTCTGATAGAAGACATGGGGATTATCCGTATACCCTATACCCGGCTGTGCTGGAGGGGCATGTGGTTGATTTCTTTGCAATTGAGTAATCTGATCCCTTAGCACTTGCAACTGAGCATTCATCTCCTCCTGATTAGCCATATTATCCGGATTCGGTGAGTTTCTTCGCCGACGGTTTTCTCGTTCAATACGTGCTAACTCTTCGTTCGAAACGTTGATTAAGGATTCGGTGATGTTTCTTCTTGTTCTTCTACTGGTCATGCACCTGAAACACACCGAATGCAAACAAAAGAAAACAAAATTAGCAAAAATAAATTCTTAGACTATAAACTAAATCGAAATTCAAAGGCAACGCAATTGGTCCCCGGCAACGGCGCCAAAAACTTGATACGTGAAGTTTTAAACCCAAATAGTATCCGCAAGTGCACAGACAAAAGCAGTAGTATTTTAGGTATCGAATCCTCAGGGACCAAGGTCACACTATGAAAATATGGACTATTGTTTAAAGCTAAGATAAAAATGGGATTGGTTTGAAACGAAACAATGAACGAAATAGCAATTAAAAAATGATGTACATTCAATAAGATAAAGACACTAGATTAGAGTCATTCGCCAGTGACTTTGGATTAAGGACTGAGCAATCTATTCAGGATTCAATTTAACGCAATCTAGAACTCGAACATGAATGTAATATTGCCTCACTGTCGTGATGCATCAATATCTTTATCTAACATCCTAAATGCATAAACTGTCGTTCGAATTCAGAGATGAAGATAAGTATTAACAATTTGGTTCGATTTGTTCACAATCGATGGTAACAATCAACTGTCGTTGGTTACACACCGATTGCTCATCAACGGTTTATCTAGCAACCTAGAGCACTGTCGTGAATAAGTTAATCCTAAGATCATAGACTAGGTGATCAAATTAGCCTAAGCAGTATGAATCCCGATTGATGAAGACAAATGATAACATTTCCTATTTGGCTCAGTCACTATCATCCTAATCCACCATTGAAATTCCCTCATCTAGCTATGAGACTACTCAAGCATAATGGAATCAATCACAACAAAGACAAAAGGAGAATTCATAATCAAATTAAAGAGAATAAGGTTTAGAATTCTTCTCAGAACGATGTCGTGGAATGTTCCAGCAAGGAGAAGCAACAAATCGGAAAAATCCCAAAATCGTGAACAGTAACTGTGAACAGTACCGTGAACAGTAATCGTGAACAGTGTTTCGATGAACAGTGTTTTGATGAACAGTGTTTTCGTGATTTTTCCAAGTCTCTTGTCTCAGAACGTAAAATGAAAAATCTCAGAGAAAAAAAAAATAGAACTTCGAACTTGGAAAGTGGCTATAACTTATTTATAAAGAAATTTTAGGGCAACTTGGTTCTGGGAGCCCGACCGGTCGGTCTGATGTCAGACCGGTCGGTCCGTGTCAGCACGAGGCATGTCTTCGGGTCTGGGATCGGTCGGTCTTACAATTCGGACCGGTCGGTCCGGATTCCAGAGACTTTTGGCTTTGGGTCTTCGAGTGTGGACCGGTCGGTCCTCTCATCCGGACCGGTCGGTCCGGATTCCAGAGACTTTTGGCTTCGGGTCTTCGAGTGTGGACCGGTCGGTCCTCTCATCCGGACTGGTCGGTCCGGATTCCAGAGACTTCGACTTCCTTGGGTCTTCAAGGGAGCAGGTGCTCGCTCCAAACCGAGCAGGTGCTCGATTTATGAAAATCACTGTCTTTCCTCCAGATTCGTCCCTTTTGCCTCCAATGACCCTCACGGACTCTAATCTATGCTCGAGAGCCTCCTAGAACCTGAAAAGACACAAAATAAACTAGAAAGAACCAAAAAGACTAAAGAAACAAAGCGTAAAAGACACCAAAATACTAACATATCATAGGGAACAATGATGAAATACTAAAGAAACAAAACAAAAACGAATTTCTAGGATTGCATCTGCATTTTTGCATAGGGAACAATGATGAAATTTCCTTGTAAAGTCTCATTTTAGGATTTAATGATATGCCCTCGTTAGAACTTTTTCGATGCATTAACAATCATGAAGTAGAGGCTCATCCATACTTGGATCTTATTTCTTTGAAAGTCCCATCTCATTAGAAACTTGCATGATCTTGATTCGACTCTATCAATTTGAACTTAATCCTGACTAATCTCTCTCACTTTTGGACTTTGAATCATAACCATGGATAAACACTTGACATTCAAATCATGTTTGCCTTATTTTTACCACTCTTAACTTGATTTGAATGGCTATCTCGATCTAAGTTCATCTTTTAGATGAGGATAGTACCACACCTTTTAAACCCGACCATTTTGTTCAAGCCCTTGCATATGTTCTTTGAGTGAGGCCTTTTTCTTTGTGTTGCATTGGCAAAATCTTGCAAGCATTAGAGACGACAAGGCAAAATTTCCAATAGACTAGTTTCTTGTGTCTAAGACTAGTCTTAGGTGGGGAATGAAACCGAAATGGTTAAATGCTTATTTGAATATCTTTGGGTTTGTGGTTGAGTGTGAAAAGAAAGAAAATAAAGAAAAGGAGAAGGAAGAATAAGTTCTAGGGAAGGGAATTAAAAGGACCAGTATATAGCTCTAAGTGTTTGAAAAGAAAACGGCATTCTCCTAGAATAAAATCAAAAGAGAAGAAAATATGTTAGAGAATGCTAAGATAGAAAGAGCTAGTGCAATGAAAAGAGTATTCCCTAGGATTTTGATCGAAAAGGAAAGAGTAAGGTTGAGAAAGATTTGAAAGAAAAATTTAGCCAAAAGGGCTAGTGGTTAAACATGGGATAGTGAGAAAAGAGAGATGAGAGAATGCAACAAGGGGATAATGGGTAGAACTTTGGATTCCTAGCCTTGTATGCATCAATTGTCTCTTTTCTTTCTTGCTTTTGCTAAATGTGACACTTTCATTTGAGAGTTAACCACCAAAAAGAATATGAACCTTCTCTTTATATCATTTTCAAGCCTTCTTCTACCTAGCCAAATGGTATTGATTCAATTTCCAATTGTGAGACCGCACCAAACACAATAATGAATGTTAAAGAGTTGAATATTTGTTGATTGCAAGATTTCTTTTGAGTCTCAGGATTTGGAGTAATATTTCATAAGTGATGAGTATGGCGAAAGCTTCTTGAGTAGAGTTTGTTGTGCATCGAGTTAGTTCTTTTTAGGACATGTTGTTGAACCCTTTAGTGCTTCTTTTGGATTTGAGTTCCCGCCTTCAAACCTCTTTTCCGGATTCGTATTTTCTTGTTTGCTTGCGGACAAGCAAAAGGCAAGTCCGGGGGAGTTGATATGTTAGTATTTTGGTGTCTTTTACGCTTTGTTTCTTTAGTCTTTTTGGTTCTTTCTAGTTTATTTTGTGTCTTTTCAGGTTCTAGGAGGCTCTCGAGCATAGATTAGAGTCCGTGAGGGTCATTGGAGCAAAAAGGGACGAATCTGGAGGAAAGACAGTGATTTTCATAAATCGAGCACCTGCTCGGTTTGGAGCAAGCACCTGCTCGCCTGAAGACCCAAGGAAGTCGAAGTCTCTGGAATCCGAACCGACCGGTCCGGATGAGAGGACCGACCGGTCCACACTCGAAGACCCGAAGCCAAAAGTCTCTGGAATCCGGACCGACCGGTCCGGATGAGAGGACCGACCGGTCCACACTCGAAGACCCAAAGCCAAAAGTCTCTGGAATCCGGACCGACCGGTCCGAATTGTAAGACCGACCGATCCCAGACCCGAAGACATGCCTCGTGCTGACACGGACCGACCGGTCTGACATCAGACCGACCGGTCGGGCTCCCAGAACCAAGTTGCCCTAAAATTTCTTTATAAATAAGTTGTAGCCACTTTCCAAGTTCGAAGTTCTATTTTTTTTTTCTCTGAGATTTTTCATTGTACGTTCCTGAGACAAGAGACTTGGAAAAATCACGAAAACACTGTTCATCAAAACACTGTTCATCGAAACACTGTTCACGATTACTGTTCACGGTACTGTTCACAGTTACTGTTCACGATTTTGGGATTTTTCCGATTTGTTGCTTCTCCTTGCTGGATCATTCCACGACATCGTTCTGAGAAGAATTCTAAACCTTATTCTCTTTAATTTGATTATGAATTCTCCTTTTGTCTTTGTTGTGATTGATTCCATTATGCTTGAGTAGTCTCATAGCTAGATTAGGGAATTTCAATGGTGGATTAGGATGATAGTGACTGAGCCAAATAGGAAACGTTATCATTTGTCTTCATCAATCGGGATTCATACTGCTTAGGCTAATTTGATCACCTAGTCTATGATCTTAGGATTAACTTATTCACGATAGTGCTCTAGGTTGCTAGATAAACCGTTGATGAGCAATCGGTGTGTAACCAACGACAGTTGATTGTTACCATCGATTGTGAACAAATCGAACCAAATTGTTAATGCTTATCTTCATCTCTGAATTCGAACGACAGTTTATGCATTTAGGATGTTAGATAAAGATATTGATGCATCACGACAGTGAGGCAATATTACATTCATGTTCGAGTTCTAGATTGCGTTAAATTGAATCCTGAATAGATTGCTCAGTCCATAATCCGAAACCACCGGCGAATGACTCTAGTCTAGTGCCTTTATCTTATTGAATTTACATCATTTTTAGTTGCTATTTCGTTCATTAATTCGTCACAAACAAATTCCCATTTTATCTTAGCTTTAAGCGATAATCCATATTTTTCATAGTGTGACCGTGGTCCCTGAGGATTCGATACCTAAAATACTACTGCTTTTGTCTGTGCACTTGCGGATGCTATTTAGGTTTAAAACTTCACGTATCAGAGGTCCACGTCCGTTTCGATCTGAGTTGCGAGAGTTTGAAGCTGTTGCGCTCTTCTCCTGAGCCTCTGGAGTGGCCTAGAAATGACATATTCTCTCCCATAGCTTCTCACCAATCCAGAATTGCTTCTTTCCTTTCTTCCTAACCTGACTCACAATCCCCCTCATTCTTTTTGTTGCAATTTTCACGAAGTGGCCCTTAACAAGGTGAGTGATCCCTGCATCCCAATTGTACTTGCCCTACATAGGAAAGAATTGTAAGTAAGCATAAACAGAACTGAAGTTATAAAGAAAGGAAATTTAAAAAGAACAAAAACTTTACCGCAAAAGTTCGAAAGTATCGCTCCTGTTTGTCTATTGGAGTGACGGTCCAACTGTAGAAAGGGCCGTCGAACTTTCTCCGGAAGATTGTAGCTACGGCACGGGTTAGTTTCCCTTTGTCGCGATCAAACCTTGCAAAGAAATAAGAGCAGAGGTTAAAGTATGTAAACCTAACATAATCATGTTTTTATGATGTTAATTAAACTGTGAATGTTACTAAAACCTAAATCAAACGGTCAAACAATAAATTTTACATACCTAAATCAAATTAACCAACCATATAAACCTATATCTAAATATATCAGTGGTGAACATATACATTAAATCTTAATCTATATATAATTAACCAATTCAGTTATGTATAGTAGTCAAGCAAATTGGAAACAGAAAGGAAATGTTACTTACCAAAGAGTGTCTCTCACTGGATGTGGTTCCTCACTGAGTAAGGGAAGGCTCTGACATCCAGGATCAGCAATTAAATCAGCAAGCAGCTGCTCGTAGTCTTCGTCTTCTCCATTACCATGATCAGCTTCCATATCATCAACACCATCTTCCTCAGCTTCGACTTCATCATCTTCCTTGTCGTCTTCTTCCTCGTTGTCTTCTTCCTCTTCTTCGTCAACATGATTATGAAGCTGAAGGCGGTTCTGATTGGGTGTTCGAAGACTGGATGGAGATTCAACCCGGAATGAAGAAGCTGGATACTGGAGAGGAATGGTTCGAGACACAGACACATTGCCCGCCGACTGAGGAGTCCCTTGAGAAGGTGGCGAAAGCTAGGACAGAGACACATTGGACGATTGGGACGAGCTAGGACGGCGAGTTGCCTTTGGTGCTGGTTGTGTACCGTCGTTGTCATCACGGTGACTGCTGCTTCCACCAATGTCTATAGCATTACCCTTTCCATGACTCTCAGCCGTGATACCCTTACCACGGATGTCTGTAGATGACCGATTGTTTGAACCACCAGAAGCAGAGATCACAATATTTTCCACACTAGTGGATCTCAGAACATCACCGCTTGACCTTCCGCCATTTGATCTTCCTCTACCACCAGAACGGCCACCTCTGGTCTTAACGCCTCCGCCTCGGGTCTTAACACCGCCGCCTTTACTCGCTTCTGATCTGGTTTGTACGCCTTTTGACCCAGCCATGTCGATAAGGGTTTGTGAACAGATTAGGGTTTTCGATTTGGGTTTGAACTGAGGGTTTTAAACAAAAATGAGAGAGAGATAGAAGAAGAAGAAGAAGATGAAAAGATCTAGATTTAGGGTTTCTGGGTTCGAGAAGACGAACATATTTGGGTTTCGAATTCGAAGAATCGAAATGATTTCTTTGAATCTGGGTTTGATTTATGTGAAGAAAAGAAGATTTGTAAGAAGAAATTAAAGATTGAGGATTCAATCGAGTTGATTTTAACAAAATCGCCTATGAATCGCCTCTGAATCGAGAGAGAAAAGAGAATGAAAAGTTTTTAGGGTTTGCGTGAAATGACTTTTGGAATCCGATATGATAAGTTTATTTTCTATATGTGTCGCTAATCAGTCGCTAATAAGTCACACAGTTTCAATTTGGGGGGAAAATTACCCACAATATTTTAGCAATAGAGCCCAGATATTCGTCACTAAAACATTACAAAGTAGTCTTTTATTTATGACTAATTTGTGACGCTTTAGAGGGTGTCACAAATGAAATCCCCAAACCTTAAATATTTAGACCCAAAACTTGTTACTATACCATTTTCCTACACCATATACCCTAAATAAAATGATATACCCATCATACCACCACTAACAAAGATAATTTAGAAAAACATGAACTTTACCTAATCTTACTTAAAACTTCTAAGTGTTAACCTCTATAAGTATATGAAATGTTGGTTCTCACATAATTTGTTTTCTGCAAGTTGATATACTCACTACAACCACATCTTACCTACTTGTCATTGAGTTTTGTACAAGCTAAATATAGCTATGAATCATTGAAGCATATATTTTTGGTTTTAATGTGTAGTAATGTAAAATGGAGTGGCAAAGTAGTCACTAATCAGTCGCAGATTTGCTTGTGCATCGCAAATAGGTCGCAAAACTGTGGTATATTTGTGACTATTTTGTGACGTTAGTATAGGGTTTCAGATTTTTTTAAACCCTTTATTAAATCCGTGACTCTTCTGAAACCCTAAACCCTAAACTTTCTATGGTCACTAAAGAGTCACAAAATCGTCACTATCAATTTAAAAAAAAACCTTTGGTGTGATGGGTCGAACCTGGGATCTGTCGTGGACATTTAAGCGTGTTTAACCATTGTGCGATTGTAATTTATTTAGTAATGGTAACAAGTCAGTGTACTTATAGTTGGTATTGTTGGTGAGAAAATTTTGGTGATGACAAAACTTGTAACTACCCAGATTTTGTAACAAACATTTCAGATTTCGGATTTGTAAACTCCAAGGGAATGTGAGATCTTCGTGACCATATGGGAAAGCTTTAGAACCTGGAGAATTGAATTTTCTGGTGGTCTTGGAGAAGAACCATATGGGAAAGCCATATGCTCGGCTCTGTCCTTGTATAGGGACTGGAAAATCTAAGAAGAACTGAATCTAGCTTGTCCATATCAGCTTTAGCTTCTGCATCACCTTTGTTATATCCATGAAGCCCAAACGAAAAAGATTACTGCATAATTAAAGATAACCAAAAAGACAGAGGCATTGCCTCAAACTGCAGAGCATGTTTTTCCTTCCTCCATTAGTAACTTATGATTTCAGATTGTAAGAAAGATTTAAAGAGACAAAACATAACTATTTCATTGAAGTTGGATACAAATTTTATCAAAAAAAAGAGGAACATTTTGATCATAATTATAAGACCTAACACATACAAACTAAACAAAGTCACAAGCCATTCTCATAAGACCAAACAAACAAACTAGCATCATAAGACCAAACAATATCAACCTAGTTGTTTCATCACACCAAACAATATCATAAACCCAAATACTCCACAAATCATCATTTTCTTCAAATTTTATTTTGCTTTTGCCAATTCATCTCCTACCCTCTCAAAAATCTCTTTCTCGAACTTCAATTGCATTTTATCAAACACGATTTTCTCAAGCTCAAACTTCTCTTTAATAATGTGTTTGACAGATTCTTGGAAAATCGATATTTGACCACTCAATGCTTCTATCTCGTTTAATAATGCTTCGTCTACCCATTTGAATGTATGATTGTCATTGATAAGCTTCTTTGATGCAGCAAAACCACATCGATAATACCTGCGGTAAAGATTAGCATCGGATTTAGAAATCAATTCTACGGTTCTTTCACCACACCAACATATTTTCGGAACACCCACGATTCTTCCTCTTCGTCTCGCATTTGATGTTCTTGTAGAATCTCCAGATGCGTTGCTCATGTCCACAATCGAATCTCCAATAACCTGCAAAACCCATAATATCATTATCATTTAGAATTCTCACAAACTTGAAGAAATCGATTTTGAAGCTTAATAATTACTATCCCAAAGCAACTATAAACGCATAGAAATCATAAACCATAATAATTACTTTCTCAATTTGAAGAAGAACTGAATTTTCCTCTCAATTTTGAGAAATTAAAATTAGGGTTCTTCCCTTTATAAATTGGGGATGAACACAACGGTTATAATTCAAAAACAGAGCGGGTCGGGTACGCGTGTTACGGGTAAGTCCGGTTCTCTTTTCAGTTCATTTTTTTAAAACCTTGTCTCTACTTTGCCTCTCTTTTGCGACGCCCAAAAGAGTAAAAAAAAAAACTTGTTATTCCCATGTGGTTCGAACTAAGGAAGGCGACCAATTGCCTGCATGTTGTAACCATTGTGCCAATGCAACTAATCAGTAATCAGTTTTACTACAATATATTTATACCCTTTCGAAATTAATTATGTTTTAAAGATTTAGAATTTTTAAAATCAAAACATATGTCCAAATTCAAGAGAGTTTTATGTATTTACAAAATCCCTAAAAACAAAAAAAATTCAATAATATTACGTTTTGAATAGAATTTAAAACTCATAAAAAAAAATAACAATGAATTTCGTTAAGAATGTCATAATTCATAAATCGATCACAATACATTCTCAAAATTTTAAAACTCTTTAAAGATCCATCAACTAATAACCTCCCCTAAATTTTATACCTCCTACAAAATTTTGAACATAAATGTTATGACTCTTTTGTGACTTCGTCTTGGTAGACACTAAATTGTGACTCCACATATCGTTACCAAACCGTCGCAAATGTGCCACCACCTATAACGTCACAAATCGGTCTTAAATTTGTGACTACTTTGCGACAATATGGGAACCTTCAAAATAGAGTCGTAAATCGGTCGCTAATGTGTGACACCTTTGCGACTAAGTTTATCAGTCACAAATATGCGACTGATTTGCGACTGATATTATCATAGTCGCAAATTCGTCACAAATCTGTCTTAAGTTAGTCGCAAATATTAGTGACTGATTTCGCAGTCACAAACAGCAGTCACTTCTGGACTGTTTTCTTGTAGTGATTTAGTCAAGATCGAGATCGAAGAGTTTCTATCAAGAACTCATATTTTCCCCGGATGTGGACAAATAGAAAAGAAAAAAACTTGAGGAAGTACAATACTAGGTTGTATAAAACATATATATGAATGCTCTAAAAGAGCACATAGATATCATTGTCTAAAGAAGCTAATTGGAGTACTTTATAAATTCTATTCACCAAAGTCTCAAAAGAAAGGATCTAATGATCCGAGTAGGATATGTTATTAATTCTAAAATGAGTTCAGTTCGAGATTGAAATCTATAGTGTTATCATCTCGAGGAAAAAAAATGGTAAACCAGAAGTTACTGAGAATTAGAAGTAAATCAAAAGTTTACTGAAAAATGAAAAGTAAATCAAAAGTTTACTAAATATTTGGCCTAACCGGATTGCTCATTGATGTCAGAGGTTTTAACCCCAAAATACTTCTGCAAGTGCACAGACAATCGCAGTAGTATAAAGGGTATCGAATCCACAGAGACCAAGGTTACACTATGAAATTATGGATTTTAACTTAAAGCTAAGATAAAATATGGTTTTTGGTTGTAACGAAATAGTGAAAGCTGCGATTTAAATGATATGAAATTTAATAAGGAAAAACACTAGATCGAGGTTATTTTCTGGTGATCTCGGATTAAGGACTGAGCTACTATTCAGAAATTAAAGCAATTCGGTCTAGAACTCAAACATGAAGATAATATTGCCCCACTGTCGTGATGTATCAATATCTTTATCCAGCAACCTAAATGCCTAAACTGTCGTTTGGATTTAGTAATGATGCAGACAAGCATTAAGAGTTGGTTCAATTCGTTCACAATCGATGGTAACAATCAACTGTCGTTGGTTACACACCAATTGCTCATCAATGGGTTATCTAGCAACCTAGAGCACTGTCGTGAATAAGTTAAACTTGAAATCATAGATTAAGTGATCAATATTAATCTAAGCATGAAGAACCCCTATTGATGAAGACGTATGAATAATACAATCCTATTTGGCTCAGTCACTAACAATCCTAAATCACCATCGAAAACCTCGATCTAGCTAGAGGACTACTCAATCATGGAGGAGACAAACACATCAAAACAACAAAGAGAATTCATGATGGAATTGAAATAGATGAGGGTTTAGAATTCTTCTCAATAGATGTTGTGAAAATGAATCTCCAATCTTGAATCTAAAAGCAAAAGAACAAAAGCAAAGAGTAGCCAAGAGAATCTCTAAAAAGTAATGAGTGAAAATGAAACGAATCGTGCCCCCGTTTTCAGAGGCGGCTACTCCTTATTTATAAACAAAAGTAGGTTAAATCGGATCTGGGTGACCGATCGGTCGGTCCGGTCTTCGGGTGTGGATGGTCTTCGAGCGTGGACCGGTCGGTCCTGAGGTCAGACCGACCGATCCAGTTTCCAGAGGGCTCCAAGTCTTCGAGTCCACGGGCGAGCAGGTGCTCGCACCAAACCGAGCAGGTGCTCCGTTCTTCAAAACGCCATCTTTTCTCCGAATTTGTCCCGTTTGCTTCAATGACCCCCGAATGCTCAAATCCATGTTCCCAAGTCTCCTTTAAACCTAAAATGACTCAAAAGAAGAGAAAAAGACTCGATAAAATCCTACAAAACAAATGTTAGAATGTGCCAAAAACGCATTATATCACTCATCTTGGTTAAATAAATGATGCGAAAATTTATAAGAAGTGTGTGGATATTTCGTAAAGAACTAGAAGATTCTTTCTAGTTATTTATCATATGTTGATTATTCATAAAGCAATATGATATTGTAGCATTCACCAGTAAGAAAAAATAAACTGGAATTTGTTTATTTCCAGAAGTATATACAAGGAAATATTTATGGGCTGATCACCCACTATGTGAATTTTAGATACTAGATGCATCAATTCAATGGACACATTGACTCGATGAACACATCGACTAAATATTCACATGTTTCTTTGTCATGAAACTGCAACTTGAAGTTTGCAAGGTTATTTGATAATGCTGATGGATTTTTATTTGAATGTCCACTGAAATAAAGTGTCGAACAACCTTGAGTTCATGTTCATACACAAAATGGTTTAACACCATTGATTTGCATCAAGCCAATGAATAATTAATAGTTCCCCCCATCATTATTGGTTTAGGATCAAAAACCAAATAATTTCCATCAGAAAGATATTTGAAGATGAAAAATGCTCCACCACAGCGAGATAAGATAGAATTTTAAAAGAGGAAAAAAATATATGTTGGATATGAATATTAAATAAGTGTCCAGAGCTATCCCAGAAGGATTCATTGAAGTTTCGACTTGTATATTCTCATTATAATGAGTCAGTTTCCAACATTAGGGGGAGAAAATAAACAGCTGGGAAAAGATATAAGTAGCTATGAATTATCAATGATCCTCAAATTAGAGAATGTACATTAGAAGTCCAAAAAGATAATTCATAAGAAAAACTTGGCGTATTAATTGCCATACGCTTTTGGTGATCCCAATAGAGTGATGAAATCACATATGCCAGCTGTATATGCTCCAATTAAATGTATGTCCTAGAAGGACTATATCAAACTGCTAGTGAGTCTAAAGATCGCATGAAGCGTGATAGACCTATTTGGTTCCATATATAAATCCTCGTAAAAATAAAGGAGCAGAAATTGAGAATGACCAAATTGAGGTAATAAAAGATTTTGAATGATCTCCAGAAGAGACATCAACATGACAAATGAAAAGTTAAGTACTTGACAACGAAAAGAGCTAGCTAGCTATGTCATGTTTGAAATAAATAGAACAAAAAAGTAAATCGACGTCGTAATATTTTTGCATGCATGAGCAGTTGATATCATGGAAAAAAAGGATCATGAAAGAAAGTCTATTGAAATGTGTACACAAAGTAATGATTGGCCAAAGTGGAAAGAGAAAAATAGACTTGTAATTATAATCTCTTGTAGAGAAACATATGGACCAACAGTCCATGCACCTGAAGTGTAAATCCAGTGAAAGATATTAAGTTTTGTGTAAAACGATAGTGAAAATAGTGAAATTTTCACAAAGAGGAGGATCGTTTTCTGAAAAAATATATTTATATTCTCTTGTGGTGGAGCAATACTTTAAGATATCTTATAAGGTTGACAATAAGAGATAGAACACTGGAAAATAATATTTATATGGAATCTTTGAAGGATATAATCCATGAAGGATTGATGATATCACAATTATGTTTCCGAGAACTCTACTTGATCAAATGAGAAGAAAATATGTAACATGGGGTATAATCATGTAAATTTATACCCTGGTAGATTTATCACAAGATAATGATCAAAATGATTCTTGATTTAAAGATCATCAAAACTCCAGCAGAGTTATCATAACAATTATGGTAAAAAGATCACTGATAGTGATATTTGTATGAAGGTCCCAGAAAGATTTGCTAGAAGCAAAAACTCTTTTGTGCACATCGCAGAAACTTCAATCGTTCTCCATATGGATTGAAATAATCATAGTGTAAGTGGTATACTCTCATTAGTGAGTATTATAAGCGGATTTGAGAAAAGAGTTATTACAATTTCAGTATATGTTGATGATTTGAACATCACTAAAACTCCTAGAGAGAGTTATATTTTATAATAGAATATACGGAGAAATGTTTTAGGAAAATATATTGAAAAGATAAAATTTATCTTCATGTATATAGCAAAAAAATGCTATCATACCCTAAGTATCCTTGCATTGTTCTATATTAGAATGTTCACATATATTTGGTCCTGAAGTACCACACTTAAATTGATCAATCTCTTTCATGATTGAAAGATGCGATTTTGTATGATAAAAAGGAAAATATGTTATGGACCAGAAGTCTAATGATTTGAGATATTATAAATCATACAAGTTTGATTGTTAAGGCTATTTTTATGATCATTCAAAAAAATAGCATATGATCGGAAGTCATCTCCCAAAGAAGATGCTTCTGAAAGGGAGAAATATAATGATGAGCGTGGATGTACTATTTTTCCCTTATCATAGTTTTTATCCCATAGGTTTTTTCTATGTAAAGTTTTTAACGAGACATCAAAGAACACACAATTGATAGACACTTAAAGAGGAATGTTATCATTAGAGTGATATATGAAAGTCTATCAATCTCTATAATGAATATCTTACTTTAATGATATTAAGAGAAACATAGAGAATGATCAAGATAGATAATCTAAAAGATCCATAAGTTGCAGAAGAATGGCGATATACACGTTTTCTACATATTCGTTCAAGCAAAACTTTGGTGGACTTATTTTCAAGACACTTCCAACTGCTACTTTGAAGAAACAAGTTCATAATTTGGATGCGTTGCCTCAAAGATATCAAGTCATCTAATCATCAGGGGAAGTAAATACGTGCTGCACTCTTTTTCCCTTAACAATGGTTTTTCCCACTAGGTTTTCCTGGTAAGGTTTTTAATGAGGCAGCATCACTTGCGTATTAGGAGTAATTTTAAATAATGGACATTCAAGGGGAAGTGTTATAAATCCCATTTATTGTGAATGTCCATATATGATTATGACCTTGTTCACCAAGTCCCTTTCTCTCCAAGCTTTTATTCTTCTCCAAGTTATTGTAATATTATATATACCTATGTTCTTATTGGAATACATCATCACTCAATTCTCATTCTTTCTTCTCTTATTCTAACAGATTTATCGTTTTTCATATTTGTTGAATACAAACACACAAATACATATATGGTCTTAGTTTTTACCTAAATTGATCTAGTTTACCCATTTAACATATCTAATAAATCATTAAAAATATTTTTAAAATCCAAAAAATTAGGAAAATTCAAAACAATGAAAGAGATACTTGTAAGAATATACACAGGTATATTTTTTATATATATAAAAAAATATATAATTAAAATTGAAAATAATTTTATGTTCTACCATCTCCAGAAATCATATTTTGCCATCTACGGGTAGTAGAATATATATTCTACAAATTGGTATGTAGTCTACTGACAGTAGAATATATGTTCTAACAACTGTTGATTCATCTACCAGTCGTAAAATATAGATTCTACTCATTATTATTTGTTCTACGATTCAATTGATTTCGTAGAATACACGTTCTAAAGTTTGTTTTGTATCTTACCAATGTTTGAAATATCTACTAGGGGGATGACCCGTTCTTTCCCCGAACGGCGGGTTGTTAAATAATTAGTTGGTTTATGGTGTTGTGTATAGTATAAAGTCAATATTTGAATTGGTTGTTATTATTGATTATATTCGGAAAATGTACTAATCGGTGTGCATTAAGTGAATGAAGAAAATGTAAAAATGGTCAACGGACGCAAGGCAACATATTAGCGGTATATGGAACCTGTTTGATTTAGTTTGAAAAAGTAGGGAACGGAGGGTAGATTGTAGTAATTGTATTTCGCAATGTAGAAATCGGTCCACGGAGTCAGGGGAACAAATTTGGAAAGTATAGGACTCGGTTTCTAGTAATTGTATTTCGAAAATGTAGTAATCGGTCCACGAAAGCAAGGGAACATAGTATTTTTATTTGGAAAGTATAGGACTCGGTTTGTAATATTAGGTTCAGTACAAAAGAGTACATAAGAAATATGATGATGGTAATGAGAAAAAGTTTCTTACAATAACTACATATCAAAGTCTCACAAAAACAAAAAAACAAAAGAAACTAAATACATAAAGTTCAAAACATAGTGATGATTTGAGGAACGAAACTCGAAGGTGTTGTAGAGAGATGTATTAAACGCGTTATTCAAAATGGTAATGGTGCTATTTTATCAAAACCAAGGATTTGTCATTCCGTGTAATGAGCTTGGAGGCGTCTTATCTTGTTCTAAAAAATAAGCCGCTTCAACTCAAAACGGCATCTTTGACCCGGGTTCCTTGCCATATGAAGTAATATGTCGTCGTACGTCCTACACGCTTTTTCGATACTTTTGAATCAACTATAGGGAATTAAGAACAAAAATCAAAACATCAATTAGAAACAACAACACGACAATAACAACATTACATAACTTAAATTAGAGTCTCAATACCTTAGTTAAAAATTTTAACTTTTTAATCAGTATAAAGGGTGTCTTTGTAATAAATCATGTTAAAAATAAAAATATTTTTCCGTTTACCAAACTTTTTGTTATCCAATAAATTAAGTATACCATCTTGGTTTGACAAAAATCAGTTTCATTATAATCTAGGGATATTAGAATCCACATCAAAGATTCGGAACATATTTAGACTCATAACAATAGCAATGTGTAATTCTTTATAATATATTTTTATCCATATTACGTCTACTCTCTCTCTCTCTCTCTCTTCTCTTTCTTCCTCCTCTATCACTGGTCTCACTCTTCTCTCTTTCTCTCTCAGTGTCTCTCCATCTCCTAAAATTAACCTCTTCTCTATCTATTGATATATCATGGTTTTTACCGGTTTTTATACCATGATATATGTCCGTTTTATAGAGTCTTTTGGTGTTTTCTAGTGTTTGGTGTTTAATATTAGGTACAAGGATGCTTTGGACTCAATTGGTGTTTACAGGAGCATTTTGGAGCTTAACGGAATGAGCAGTCAAAGTCACAAGTTCGGAGTGAAAATCTGCAGGCTGTGTCGAGCGACGCACTATCCCTGTCGCTCGACTCGACCAAAAAGTGACAGATTCTTATTTTTTGGAAAATTTCCGTTTTTGCGCCAGAAAAGCCCAGATGTTTGCAATTGGGCCCATGACCGTCCTTGTACTCTATATATACGTTTTTACAGCCATTGTTTAGGCTGAAGCTTTATTTTATTGTGTGTAGAATTACTCTTAAGAGATATCTCTAATAAAGATGTTTTGTGCTTCATTAAACATGTCTGAGTAATTTCTCTGTTAGGTTTAGGGTTTTCAAGGGTTTTGATGAATTGCTAGATCTGATTTCATTGTTAGGATAATATCATTAGAAGTTCTTCATCTTGACTTGTTGTTAATGTTGATTTTAGCGTCATGAACTAGAGTCTGATATTAGGTTAATTGATAGACACGACAGTGTTATTGATTGCTTGAACTAGTCTTTGATGAGCAGAATTCCTATTCGCAATGACATTTGGCTTAGGGTTTTGTGAACAATTGAACTTGTACTTTAGTGCTTGTTTAGATCAATCTGATTTCACAACGACAGTTGGTTGTCTAGGGTTTAAGCATAGATAATATTCGCAGCGACAGCTGGTTTGTTTTACATTCGTGTTCATGTTTAGGAATAGAGCTTTCATATTCCTAATTATCTGTTTATCCCTGCAATTCTGATTCTCCTGAGATTTCTCTGAACCTAGCTTTTATCTTCATTGTTTAAAGCTTACCACTATCTTGCTTTGTTTTATTTGCTTTTTCTTATATTATATTTGCCAAGCTTAGTCGAAATTTAATTATCTATTGTGTCCCTGATTCCCTGTAGATTCGATAACCTCAAGTACTACAATCGATCTCTTAATTTGAGAGAGTAGGTCTAGGGTAAATTTGACCATATTAAATTTTGGCGCCGTTGCCGGGGAATCATACCATTAGATTCTTATTACTAGGATTTTGTCTAGGTCTTTATTTTTGTTTTTGTTTTTGTTTTTGCTTTTGTTTTTGTTTTGTTTTGAGTTTCAGGCGTAAACGACGATGGATACGCACCTAATCCTGATTCAGAGGGACGAAAGATTGTTTGATCTTAAAGGGAATCGGTGCAACGAGCTTGGACAGAAGCTTGATACTAAAGGAAATGTGATGGTTGAGCAGATCGATGAAGAACAGCTGAGACGCGACAAGGAAATCAAAATCTCTCGTGAGGAAGAACGTCGTGTCGAGCGACACAACATGGCTGTCGCTCGACATGACAAAATCAGAAGCGTCGCTCGACATGAAGAATCGATCGCTCGACACGTCAGAGATGTTGGTGTCGATCGACACTGCTTTAGCATCGATCGACACCCAGTCCAGGAACCAAGAACTTTAGCCGATTTCAACAGTTTTGCGCGGTTCGACGCGAATCAATCAGCGATTCGACCTTCAGAGCTTCAGAGGAATGACTACCAGAGGGACTATGGTGCTTCAATGTATCAAACGCCTCCACCTAAATCATCAGAAAGCAGGATGGAGACTATGCTTGCGAAGCTTCTCGAAGGACAGCAAAAGTTGACTGAGGACTTCAACAGAAAGCTGGAATCACAATACACTGATCTGAATGGAAAGCTCGAGGCTTTGGGAACTTATGTGGAGATATTGGATGTTCAGGTTGCTGAAGCTGCTGTTTCTATCAAGTGGCAAGAAGAGTTTCTTAATGCGCAGACTGATACGAACTCCGAGCATGCTTGCGATACCATTCCAGTAGAAGACGAAGGCTACTTCGACGCATGTGTCGGCGAGATACGGCTTGACCCGCTGGCCATTCACAACAAACTCTCCTCTTTTAGTATCCAGCAACACTATAGCTCCATATGGTCTCACTTCTTTGATCGTAAACGGTCCTGACCATCTTGATTTGAGCTTTCCCGGAAACAATCTGAGGCGCGAGTTAAACAACAAGACTTTGTCGTTAGGAGCAAAGTTACGGGGAATAATCCTCTTGTCGTGATAAGCTTTGGTTCGCTCCTTATAGATCCTCGAGCTATCATAGGCTAGATGCCTAATCTCCTCTAACTCGTGGATCTGCATAGACCTCCTCTCGGCTACACTAAGAATGTCGAAGTTGAGCATTTTAACAGCCTATGCCGCCTTGTACTCAAGTTCTACCGGGAGGTGGCATGCCTTCCCATACACCAAATGAAAAGGCGTTGTCCCCAACGGAGTTTTGTAGGCAGTCCTATAGGCCCATATTGCATCGTCCAACTTGGCGGCCCAGTCTTTCCTAGTGGTTCCTACTATCTTTTGTAGGATACTCTTGATTTCTCTGTTGCTAATCTCAACTTGACCACTAGTTTGCGGGTGATAAGCTGTTGCAACCTTATGCTTTACGCCATGCTTCCGTAGAAGGTTCTCAAAAACCTTGTTAATGAAATGAGTCCCTCCATCACTTATCACCACTCGGGGGACTCCAAACCGGGGGAATATTATGGTCTTGAACATCTTTAAAACCACAGCGGCATCATTTGTTGGGGAAGCAATGGCTTCAACCCATTTGGACACGTAATCAACAGCCACTAAGATGTACTCATTTCCATAGGAGGATGGGAAAGGTCCCATAAAGTCTATTCCCCAAACATCAAAGACCTCTACTTCCAGAATGAAGTTTTGAGGCATCTCATTGCATTTACTGATGTTGCCTTGCCTCTGACAGGCATCACACTTAGACACGAATCTGTTCGCATCCCGGAACATCGTTGGCCACCAAAAACCGGCTTGTAACACTTTCGAAACCGTCTTGAATGTGGCAAAATGCCCAGCATAAGATGAACTGTGACAACGTTGCAAAATCCCAGGTATTTCAGCCTCTGATACGCATCTTCTATAGAGCCCATCCGAACAATGCTTGTACAAGTACGGCTCATCCCAAAAGTAGCGCCTAATATCGCGGAAGAACTTCTTTCGCTCACTTCCTTTTAGGTTCTCAGGAACTTTTTCAGCAGCAAGGAAGTTAGCGAACTTAGCAAACCAAGGGAAACTCGGAGAGTGGGCATTCTGAATTATACCGCAGAATTCTGACTGAGCAGGTGCTCGGAAATTATCGTAGATTTCAATCGCATAGATATGCTCATCCGGCAGACTATCATCCATTGGCGTTTCATCTTCAACGTGTAGCCTACTTAAATGATCCGCAACTCCATTTTCGGACCCTTTCTTGTCCCGAATCTCAAGATCGAACTCTTGAAGCAATAGAATCCACCTCAATAATCTAGGCTTAGCATCCTTCTTGGTTAGGAAATACTTCAATGTAGCATGATCGGTGTGAACAATCACCTTAGATCCGACGAGGTATGACCTGAACTTCTCAAAAGCAAATACAATTGCTAATAGCTCCTTCTCGGTAGTTGCATACCGGCATTGAGCATCATCCATAGTCCGACTAGCATAATATATCACATGGAGCTTCTTGTCTTTCCTTTGACCCAGAACAGCTCCCACATCGAAATCACTCGCATCAGTCATGACTTCAAAAGGTAATTCCCAATCCGGTGGTTGTACTATTGGCGCACTAACCAAGGCATCCTTAATAGTATGAAACGCCGCCAAACAGTCACTATTGAAGTCAAACTTCACCTCTTGACAAAGCAATCTAGTGAGGGGTCTAGCAATGTTGGAGAAATCCTTGATGAACCGACGATAGAACCCAGCGTGTCCTAGAAAGCTTCAGATACCCTTTACCGTAGTAGGCGGTTGCAATGCCATCATCACTTCTATCTTAGCCTTGTCGACCTCGATCCCTTTTTCTGAAATCCGGTGCCCAAGAACTATCCCATCACGGACCATGAAGTGACACTTTTCCCAATTTAGAACAAGATGCTTCTCCTCGCACCTTTGCAACACCCTGCACAGATTAGACAAACAAACAGAAAAAGAACTCCCATACACAGAGAAGTCATCCATAAAAACTTCCATAATATCCTCAATAAGATCAGTAAAAATGGACATCATACAACGTTGAAACGTTGCTGGAGCGTTACACAAACCGAAAGGCATGCGTCTATACGCGAAAGTGCCGTAGGGGCATGTGAACGTCGTCTTCTCTTGGTCCTCTGGGTGGATAGGAATCTGAAAGAAACCTGAATAACCATCTAAGAAACAGTAGTAAGGATGGTTAGCTAAACGCTCAAGCATTCAATTTCCGATAATCTATACACATCCTATGTCCAGTTACTGTTCTAGTTGGTATCAATTCGTTTCTATCATTTTTAATTACCGTGATACCTCCTTTCTTTGGCACAACATGCACATGACTGACCCACTTACTGTCAGATATAGCATAAATCACCCCAGCATCTAGAAGTTTCATTATCTCTTTCTTGACGACATCCTTGAGATTCGGATTTAACCGTCTCTGATGCTCGACAGAGGTCATAGATTCATCTTCTATATGTATTCTGTGCATGCATAAATCAGGAGATATCCCAACAATATCATCAAGTGAATATCCTAGAGCTTTCCTATACTTCCTTAATTCACACAAAAGTAAGGTAATCTCAACATTGTTCAGTTCAGCATTCACTATAACGGGATAAGTAGAGTTAGGACCGAGAAATGCGTACCTGAGCCCTGCTGGGAGGGTCTTCAATTCCAGCTTTGGAGCTTTCAGCTCGCTCCAAGAACTGTGAACAGTAGACTGAGCAGGTGCTCGGTTTTCCTCGATTCTCGTATCATCTTCCAAACTTAGAAACTCCACTCCCTTATCCATCTTGGTGTTAGAATCCAGAAACTTAGCAAATTCTTGGGCGTCTCTGCTCAGAAAACCATGTTTTCCTTCGGCTTTAGTTAACGCGACTTCAAGCGGATCCTTTGCTAAAATCTCTTCAACGTCATCCTCTAATAACTCTGACCCGTTATGGACAACAAATGTCTGCCCATCTATCATTGGTCTCTTGAGGAGCTTGCTCATCTCGAATCGAACCACCATATCTCCTAGACGGAGGTCCACTATGCCTTGTTCGACATCAATGATAGCGCGCGCCGTGTTAAGGAAGGCTCTGCCCAAAATCAGCGGGTCTCTCGGTTCCTCATCGAGCTCCAAAACCACGAAATCAGCTGGGATAAGAGTGTCCCCTATGCGGACGTGCAAATCCTCGATAATACCTATAGGAAGTTTTGTAGACCGGTCTGCAAAAACCAAAGAGATCTTAGTTGGTTTGAAATGAGTTAAACCTAAACGTTTAGCAATTGAATAAGGCATTAAATTAACGCTGGAACTCAAATCAACCAATGAGCATGCAAACGTGCAAGGCCCAATCTTCACGGAGATCACAAATCTTCCCAGATCACCCTTCTTTGTCAACACCTTACTCTGAAGTATGGCGCTACATTCCTTGGAAACCATCATCACATTCTCATCCTCAACGACTTTTCCAGCGACTAGCTCTTTCATGTACCTCTTGAGTGAAGGAATCATTTGAACGGCATCGGTTAAAGGAAGCTTTACCGTGATATCCTTAAGCATTTCCTTACACTTAGCATTCTCCAAATCCCTTCTAGACTTCCTTGGGGCTACTAGGTAAGGGACCTTTGGTACATAAATTCGCTCGGGCGGAATTTCGGAAGTTTTCTTGGAAGCATCTCGACTGAGCAGGTGCTCGGTAGGAGTGAGCAGGTGCTCACTAAACTTTTTCGCAGAATCGACTTGGACAGAAACTCGAGGTGCTCTTGAGCTTGTTTCAACCTCCTCATTCATATCTTCTTCCAATAAACCATCCTCATGAGCTGATTGCTCGGGTAACTTCTCCTTAGCCTTCACTTGAGAGCTTGTAATCGTAGGCGGTACCATCTTCCTTCCACTCCTCAACTCAACAGCATTAACTTGATACTCCTTCCTAGGATTAACTTCACCATGTCCCGGAAGAGACCCAGCTGGTCTTTTGATAGCTTCAGCGGTTTGAGCTACTTGAGTATCAAGTTTCTTAACGTGCGCGGTGACAGCTTCGTACTTTGCGTTTAGATCATTATACATATGCTCCACCCTTGTGTTTGTCTCTGTAGATGCCTTTTGTTGATTGACCATCAGCTGCTGCATGAGACTCTTCAACTCGTCTTGAGAGGTAGGCGCGGTAGTAGTTTGCGGTTGCGGAGTGAATTGTTGTTGATTCTGGTTAGGGACGTATTGCTTCCCTTGAGTGTTACTAGGATAGAACTTCTGATATCCTTGTCCTTGTTTGCTCTGATTCGCACTTGCTTGCTGCGGGTAAACCTGATCTTGTGGGTTCTCAACATTAGTGCTTCGGTAAGAGAGGTTAGGATGGGTTCGATAGTTGGAATTAAAACCGCGGTTTTGATATCCTTGGCCAGTCACGAAGTTAACCTCTTGAACTCCAGCATCTTCATCATCCTCAAACTCTTGAGGGATAAGAGTTCCCTCATTCTCTTCCACAAGCTTTACCGACCTTTGATTCTCACGAAGAAGCAGATTAACCTTTGCCGTCAACTCGTCCATTTTCTGAGTGTCAACATTATCGACCTTCTTAGTCCTATCATACTCGGGAGCTTTGTTATTGGAACTCGCAGCGAGGTTCTCAATTAGCTCAAAGGCTCCATCCCTTGTCTTGGTCATGAAGTCCCCGTTACTTGCAGCGTTAAGAGCATTCCTATAGTCCCACTCAACTCCATCGTAGAAAATTCCAAGAATCTGCTCATCTTTGAAACCGTGATGAGGACATTCCCTACGGTATTCCTTGAGTCTCTCCCAAGCTTCACAGAAAGCTTCACCAGAATGTTGTCGAAACGAAGAAATCTTGTTCCTCAAAGACGCAGTTTTGGACTTGGTGTAGAAGTGGTCCAAAAACACAGCTCTAACTTCGTCCCAAGTCTTCAAAGAACCAGCCGGTAAAGACTTCAACCATCTAGAAGCTTGCACTTCAGAAATTCACTCGGCACTCCATTAGACCCCGTAGTAGTGCAGATTTCCTCGAAATTCTCAATGTGATCCATCGGTATTTCAGCCGGTAATCCATGGAACAAGTGTTGTTTCACCAGAGATATCATCTGAGGCTTGATCTCATAATCCTGCCTCTGAATAGTTGGAATCACAATGGCGGAACGGTTCTGATAGAAGACATGGGGATTATCCGTATACCCTATACCCGGCTGTGCTGGAGGGGCATGTGGTTGATTTCTTTGCAATTGAGTAATCTGATCCCTTAGCACTTGCAACTGAGCATTCATCTCCTCCTGATTAGCCATATTATCCGGATTCGGTGAGTTTCTTCGCCGACGGTTTTCTCGTTCAATACGTGCTAACTCTTCGTTCGAAACGTTGATTAAGGATTCGGTGATGTTTCTTCTTGTTCTTCTACTGGTCATGCACCTGAAACACACCGAATGCAAACAAAAGAAAACAAAATTAGCAAAAATAAATTCTTAGACTATAAACTAAATCGAAATTCAAAGGCAACGCAATTGGTCCCCGGCAACGGCGCCAAAAACTTGATACGTGAAGTTTTAAACCCAAATAGTATCCGCAAGTGCACAGACAAAAGCAGTAGTATTTTAGGTATCGAATCCTCAGGGACCAAGGTCACACTATGAAAATATGGACTATTGTTTAAAGCTAAGATAAAAATGGGATTGGTTTGAAACGAAACAATGAACGAAATAGCAATTAAAAAATGATGTACATTCAATAAGATAAAGACACTAGATTAGAGTCATTCGCCAGTGACTTTGGATTAAGGACTGAGCAATCTATTCAGGATTCAATTTAACGCAATCTAGAACTCGAACATGAATGTAATATTGCCTCACTGTCGTGATGCATCAATATCTTTATCTAACATCCTAAATGCATAAACTGTCGTTCGAATTCAGAGATGAAGATAAGTATTAACAATTTGGTTCGATTTGTTCACAATCGATGGTAACAATCAACTGTCGTTGGTTACACACCGATTGCTCATCAACGGTTTATCTAGCAACCTAGAGCACTGTCGTGAATAAGTTAATCCTAAGATCATAGACTAGGTGATCAAATTAGCCTAAGCAGTATGAATCCCGATTGATGAAGACAAATGATAACATTTCCTATTTGGCTCAGTCACTATCATCCTAATCCACCATTGAAATTCCCTCATCTAGCTATGAGACTACTCAAGCATAATGGAATCAATCACAACAAAGACAAAAGGAGAATTCATAATCAAATTAAAGAGAATAAGGTTTAGAATTCTTCTCAGAACGATGTCGTGGAATGTTCCAGCAAGGAGAAGCAACAAATCGGAAAAATCCCAAAATCGTGAACAGTAACTGTGAACAGTACCGTGAACAGTAATCGTGAACAGTGTTTCGATGAACAGTGTTTTGATGAACAGTGTTTTCGTGATTTTTCCAAGTCTCTTGTCTCAGAACGTAAAATGAAAAATCTCAGAGAAAAAAAAAATAGAACTTCGAACTTGGAAAGTGGCTATAACTTATTTATAAAGAAATTTTAGGGCAACTTGGTTCTGGGAGCCCGACCGGTCGGTCTGATGTCAGACCGGTCGGTCCGTGTCAGCACGAGGCATGTCTTCGGGTCTGGGATCGGTCGGTCTTACAATTCGGACCGGTCGGTCCGGATTCCAGAGACTTTTGGCTTTGGGTCTTCGAGTGTGGACCGGTCGGTCCTCTCATCCGGACCGGTCGGTCCGGATTCCAGAGACTTTTGGCTTCGGGTCTTCGAGTGTGGACCGGTCGGTCCTCTCATCCGGACTGGTCGGTCCGGATTCCAGAGACTTCGACTTCCTTGGGTCTTCAAGGGAGCAGGTGCTCGCTCCAAACCGAGCAGGTGCTCGATTTATGAAAATCACTGTCTTTCCTCCAGATTCGTCCCTTTTGCCTCCAATGACCCTCACGGACTCTAATCTATGCTCGAGAGCCTCCTAGAACCTGAAAAGACACAAAATAAACTAGAAAGAACCAAAAAGACTAAAGAAACAAAGCGTAAAAGACACCAAAATACTAACATATCATAGGGAACAATGATGAAATACTAAAGAAACAAAACAAAAACGAATTTCTAGGATTGCATCTGCATTTTTGCATAGGGAACAATGATGAAATTTCCTTGTAAAGTCTCATTTTAGGATTTAATGATATGCCCTCGTTAGAACTTTTTCGATGCATTAACAATCATGAAGTAGAGGCTCATCCATACTTGGATCTTATTTCTTTGAAAGTCCCATCTCATTAGAAACTTGCATGATCTTGATTCGACTCTATCAATTTGAACTTAATCCTGACTAATCTCTCTCACTTTTGGACTTTGAATCATAACCATGGATAAACACTTGACATTCAAATCATGTTTGCCTTATTTTTACCACTCTTAACTTGATTTGAATGGCTATCTCGATCTAAGTTCATCTTTTAGATGAGGATAGTACCACACCTTTTAAACCCGACCATTTTGTTCAAGCCCTTGCATATGTTCTTTGAGTGAGGCCTTTTTCTTTGTGTTGCATTGGCAAAATCTTGCAAGCATTAGAGACGACAAGGCAAAATTTCCAATAGACTAGTTTCTTGTGTCTAAGACTAGTCTTAGGTGGGGAATGAAACCGAAATGGTTAAATGCTTATTTGAATATCTTTGGGTTTGTGGTTGAGTGTGAAAAGAAAGAAAATAAAGAAAAGGAGAAGGAAGAATAAGTTCTAGGGAAGGGAATTAAAAGGACCAGTATATAGCTCTAAGTGTTTGAAAAGAAAACGGCATTCTCCTAGAATAAAATCAAAAGAGAAGAAAATATGTTAGAGAATGCTAAGATAGAAAGAGCTAGTGCAATGAAAAGAGTATTCCCTAGGATTTTGATCGAAAAGGAAAGAGTAAGGTTGAGAAAGATTTGAAAGAAAAATTTAGCCAAAAGGGCTAGTGGTTAAACATGGGATAGTGAGAAAAGAGAGATGAGAGAATGCAACAAGGGGATAATGGGTAGAACTTTGGATTCCTAGCCTTGTATGCATCAATTGTCTCTTTTCTTTCTTGCTTTTGCTAAATGTGACACTTTCATTTGAGAGTTAACCACCAAAAAGAATATGAACCTTCTCTTTATATCATTTTCAAGCCTTCTTCTACCTAGCCAAATGGTATTGATTCAATTTCCAATTGTGAGACCGCACCAAACACAATAATGAATGTTAAAGAGTTGAATATTTGTTGATTGCAAGATTTCTTTTGAGTCTCAGGATTTGGAGTAATATTTCATAAGTGATGAGTATGGCGAAAGCTTCTTGAGTAGAGTTTGTTGTGCATCGAGTTAGTTCTTTTTAGGACATGTTGTTGAACCCTTTAGTGCTTCTTTTGGATTTGAGTTCCCGCCTTCAAACCTCTTTTCCGGATTCGTATTTTCTTGTTTGCTTGCGGACAAGCAAAAGGCAAGTCCGGGGGAGTTGATATGTTAGTATTTTGGTGTCTTTTACGCTTTGTTTCTTTAGTCTTTTTGGTTCTTTCTAGTTTATTTTGTGTCTTTTCAGGTTCTAGGAGGCTCTCGAGCATAGATTAGAGTCCGTGAGGGTCATTGGAGCAAAAAGGGACGAATCTGGAGGAAAGACAGTGATTTTCATAAATCGAGCACCTGCTCGGTTTGGAGCAAGCACCTGCTCGCCTGAAGACCCAAGGAAGTCGAAGTCTCTGGAATCCGAACCGACCGGTCCGGATGAGAGGACCGACCGGTCCACACTCGAAGACCCGAAGCCAAAAGTCTCTGGAATCCGGACCGACCGGTCCGGATGAGAGGACCGACCGGTCCACACTCGAAGACCCAAAGCCAAAAGTCTCTGGAATCCGGACCGACCGGTCCGAATTGTAAGACCGACCGATCCCAGACCCGAAGACATGCCTCGTGCTGACACGGACCGACCGGTCTGACATCAGACCGACCGGTCGGGCTCCCAGAACCAAGTTGCCCTAAAATTTCTTTATAAATAAGTTGTAGCCACTTTCCAAGTTCGAAGTTCTATTTTTTTTTTCTCTGAGATTTTTCATTGTACGTTCCTGAGACAAGAGACTTGGAAAAATCACGAAAACACTGTTCATCAAAACACTGTTCATCGAAACACTGTTCACGATTACTGTTCACGGTACTGTTCACAGTTACTGTTCACGATTTTGGGATTTTTCCGATTTGTTGCTTCTCCTTGCTGGATCATTCCACGACATCGTTCTGAGAAGAATTCTAAACCTTATTCTCTTTAATTTGATTATGAATTCTCCTTTTGTCTTTGTTGTGATTGATTCCATTATGCTTGAGTAGTCTCATAGCTAGATTAGGGAATTTCAATGGTGGATTAGGATGATAGTGACTGAGCCAAATAGGAAACGTTATCATTTGTCTTCATCAATCGGGATTCATACTGCTTAGGCTAATTTGATCACCTAGTCTATGATCTTAGGATTAACTTATTCACGATAGTGCTCTAGGTTGCTAGATAAACCGTTGATGAGCAATCGGTGTGTAACCAACGACAGTTGATTGTTACCATCGATTGTGAACAAATCGAACCAAATTGTTAATGCTTATCTTCATCTCTGAATTCGAACGACAGTTTATGCATTTAGGATGTTAGATAAAGATATTGATGCATCACGACAGTGAGGCAATATTACATTCATGTTCGAGTTCTAGATTGCGTTAAATTGAATCCTGAATAGATTGCTCAGTCCATAATCCGAAACCACCGGCGAATGACTCTAGTCTAGTGCCTTTATCTTATTGAATTTACATCATTTTTAGTTGCTATTTCGTTCATTAATTCGTCACAAACAAATTCCCATTTTATCTTAGCTTTAAGCGATAATCCATATTTTTCATAGTGTGACCGTGGTCCCTGAGGATTCGATACCTAAAATACTACTGCTTTTGTCTGTGCACTTGCGGATGCTATTTAGGTTTAAAACTTCACGTATCAGAGGTCCACGTCCGTTTCGATCTGAGTTGCGAGAGTTTGAAGCTGTTGCGCTCTTCTCCTGAGCCTCTGGAGTGGCCTAGAAATGACATATTCTCTCCCATAGCTTCTCACCAATCCAGAATTGCTTCTTTCCTTTCTTCCTAACCTGACTCACAATCCCCCTCATTCTTTTTGTTGCAATTTTCACGAAGTGGCCCTTAACAAGGTGAGTGATCCCTGCATCCCAATTGTACTTGCCCTACATAGGAAAGAATTGTAAGTAAGCATAAACAGAACTGAAGTTATAAAGAAAGGAAATTTAAAAAGAACAAAAACTTTACCGCAAAAGTTCGAAAGTATCGCTCCTGTTTGTCTATTGGAGTGACGGTCCAACTGTAGAAAGGGCCGTCGAACTTTCTCCGGAAGATTGTAGCTACGGCACGGGTTAGTTTCCCTTTGTCGCGATCAAACCTTGCAAAGAAATAAGAGCAGAGGTTAAAGTATGTAAACCTAACATAATCATGTTTTTATGATGTTAATTAAACTGTGAATGTTACTAAAACCTAAATCAAACGGTCAAACAATAAATTTTACATACCTAAATCAAATTAACCAACCATATAAACCTATATCTAAATATATCAGTGGTGAACATATACATTAAATCTTAATCTATATATAATTAACCAATTCAGTTATGTATAGTAGTCAAGCAAATTGGAAACAGAAAGGAAATGTTACTTACCAAAGAGTGTCTCTCACTGGATGTGGTTCCTCACTGAGTAAGGGAAGGCTCTGACATCCAGGATCAGCAATTAAATCAGCAAGCAGCTGCTCGTAGTCTTCGTCTTCTCCATTACCATGATCAGCTTCCATATCATCAACACCATCTTCCTCAGCTTCGACTTCATCATCTTCCTTGTCGTCTTCTTCCTCGTTGTCTTCTTCCTCTTCTTCGTCAACATGATTATGAAGCTGAAGGCGGTTCTGATTGGGTGTTCGAAGACTGGATGGAGATTCAACCCGGAATGAAGAAGCTGGATACTGGAGAGGAATGGTTCGAGACACAGACACATTGCCCGCCGACTGAGGAGTCCCTTGAGAAGGTGGCGAAAGCTAGGACAGAGACACATTGGACGATTGGGACGAGCTAGGACGGCGAGTTGCCTTTGGTGCTGGTTGTGTACCGTCGTTGTCATCACGGTGACTGCTGCTTCCACCAATGTCTATAGCATTACCCTTTCCATGACTCTCAGCCGTGATACCCTTACCACGGATGTCTGTAGATGACCGATTGTTTGAACCACCAGAAGCAGAGATCACAATATTTTCCACACTAGTGGATCTCAGAACATCACCGCTTGACCTTCCGCCATTTGATCTTCCTCTACCACCAGAACGGCCACCTCTGGTCTTAACGCCTCCGCCTCGGGTCTTAACACCGCCGCCTTTACTCGCTTCTGATCTGGTTTGTACGCCTTTTGACCCAGCCATGTCGATAAGGGTTTGTGAACAGATTAGGGTTTTCGATTTGGGTTTGAACTGAGGGTTTTAAACAAAAATGAGAGAGAGATAGAAGAAGAAGAAGAAGATGAAAAGATCTAGATTTAGGGTTTCTGGGTTCGAGAAGACGAACATATTTGGGTTTCGAATTCGAAGAATCGAAATGATTTCTTTGAATCTGGGTTTGATTTATGTGAAGAAAAGAAGATTTGTAAGAAGAAATTAAAGATTGAGGATTCAATCGAGTTGATTTTAACAAAATCGCCTATGAATCGCCTCTGAATCGAGAGAGAAAAGAGAATGAAAAGTTTTTAGGGTTTGCGTGAAATGACTTTTGGAATCCGATATGATAAGTTTATTTTCTATATGTGTCGCTAATCAGTCGCTAATAAGTCACACAGTTTCAATTTGGGGGGAAAATTACCCACAATATTTTAGCAATAGAGCCCAGATATTCGTCACTAAAACATTACAAAGTAGTCTTTTATTTATGACTAATTTGTGACGCTTTAGAGGGTGTCACAAATGAAATCCCCAAACCTTAAATATTTAGACCCAAAACTTGTTACTATACCATTTTCCTACACCATATACCCTAAATAAAATGATATACCCATCATACCACCACTAACAAAGATAATTTAGAAAAACATGAACTTTACCTAATCTTACTTAAAACTTCTAAGTGTTAACCTCTATAAGTATATGAAATGTTGGTTCTCACATAATTTGTTTTCTGCAAGTTGATATACTCACTACAACCACATCTTACCTACTTGTCATTGAGTTTTGTACAAGCTAAATATAGCTATGAATCATTGAAGCATATATTTTTGGTTTTAATGTGTAGTAATGTAAAATGGAGTGGCAAAGTAGTCACTAATCAGTCGCAGATTTGCTTGTGCATCGCAAATAGGTCGCAAAACTGTGGTATATTTGTGACTATTTTGTGACGTTAGTATAGGGTTTCAGATTTTTTTAAACCCTTTATTAAATCCGTGACTCTTCTGAAACCCTAAACCCTAAACTTTCTATGGTCACTAAAGAGTCACAAAATCGTCACTATCAATTTTAAAAAAAACCTTTGGTGTGATGGGTCGAACCTGGGATCTGTCGTGGACATTTAAGCGTGTTTAACCATTGTGCCATTGTAATTTATTTAGTAATGGTAACAAGTCAGTGTACTTATAGTTGGTATTGTTGGTGAGAAAATTTTGGTGATGACAAAACTTGTAACTACCCAGATTTTGTAACAAACATTTCAGATTTCGGATTTGTAAACTCCAAGGGAATGTGAGATCTTCGTGACCATATGGGAAAGCTTTAGAACCTGGAGAATTGAATTTTCTGGTGGTCTTGGAGAAGAACCATATGGGAAAGCCATATGCTCGGCTCTGTCCTTGTATAGGGACTGGAAAATCTAAGAAGAACTGAATCTAGCTTGTCCATATCAGCTTTAGCTTCTGCATCACCTTTGTTATATCCATGAAGCCCAAACGAAAAAGATTACTGCATAATTAAAGATAACCAAAAAGACAGAGGCATTGCCTCAAACTGCAGAGCATGTTTTTCCTTCCTCCATTAGTAACTTATGATTTCAGATTGTAAGAAAGATTTAAAGAGACAAAACATAACTATTTCATTGAAGTTGGATACAAATTTTATCAAAAAAAAGAGGAACATTTTGATCATAATTATAAGACCTAACACATACAAACTAAACAAAGTCACAAGCCATTCTCATAAGACCAAACAAACAAACTAGCATCATAAGACCAAACAATATCAACCTAGTTGTTTCATCACACCAAACAATATCATAAACCCAAATACTCCACAAATCATCATTTTCTTCAAATTTTATTTTGCTTTTGCCAATTCATCTCCTACCCTCTCAAAAATCTCTTTCTCGAACTTCAATTGCATTTTATCAAACACGATTTTCTCAAGCTCAAACTTCTCTTTAATAATGTGTTTGACAGATTCTTGGAAAATCGATATTTGACCACTCAATGCTTCTATCTCGTTTAATAATGCTTCGTCTACCCATTTGAATGTATGATTGTCATTGATAAGCTTCTTTGATGCAGCAAAACCACATCGATAATACCTGCGGTAAAGATTAGCATCGGATTTAGAAATCAATTCTACGGTTCTTTCACCACACCAACATATTTTCGGAACACCCACGATTCTTCCTCTTCGTCTCGCATTTGATGTTCTTGTAGAATCTCCAGATGCGTTGCTCATGTCCACAATCGAATCTCCAATAACCTGCAAAACCCATAATATCATTATCATTTAGAATTCTCACAAACTTGAAGAAATCGATTTTGAAGCTTAATAATTACTATCCCAAAGCAACTATAAACGCATAGAAATCATAAACCATAATAATTACTTTCTCAATTTGAAGAAGAACTGAATTTTCCTCTCAATTTTGAGAAATTAAAATTAGGGTTCTTCCCTTTATAAATTGGGGATGAACACAACGGTTATAATTCAAAAACAGAGCGGGTCGGGTACGCGTGTTACGGGTAAGTCCGGTTCTCTTTTCAGTTCATTTTTTTAAAACCTTGTCTCTACTTTGCCTCTCTTTTGCGACGCCCAAAAGAGTAAAAAAAAAAACTTGTTATTCCCATGTGGTTCGAACTAAGGAAGGCGACCAATTGCCTGCATGTTGTAACCATTGTGCCAATGTAACTAATCAGTAATCAGTTTTACTACAATATATTTATACCCTTTCGAAATTAATTATGTTTTAAAGATTTAGAATTTTTAAAATCAAAACATATGTCCAAATTCAAGAGAGTTTTATGTATTTACAAAATCCCTAAAAACAAAAAAAATTCAATAATATTACGTTTTGAATAGAATTTAAAACTCATAAAAAAAAATAACAATGAATTTCGTTAAGAATGTCATAATTCATAAATCGATCACAATACATTCTCAAAATTTTAAAACTCTTTAAAGATCCATCAACTAATAACCTCCCCTAAATTTTATACCTCCTACAAAATTTTGAACATAAATGTTATGACTCTTTTGTGACTTCGTCTTGGTAGACACTAAATTGTGACTCCACATATCGTTACCAAACCGTCGCAAATGTGCCACCACCTATAACGTCACAAATCGGTCTTAAATTTGTGACTACTTTGCGACAATATGGGAACCTTCAAAATAGAGTCGTAAATCGGTCGCTAATGTGTGACACCTTTGCGACTAAGTTTATCAGTCACAAATATGCGACTGATTTGCGACTGATATTATCATAGTCGCAAATTCGTCACAAATCTGTCTTAAGTTAGTCGCAAATATTAGTGACTGATTTCGCAGTCACAAACAGCAGTCACTTCTGGACTGTTTTCTTGTAGTGATTTAGTCAAGATCGAGATCGAAGAGTTTCTATCAAGAACTCATATTTTCCCCGGATGTGGACAAATAGAAAAGAAAAAAACTTGAGGAAGTACAATACTAGGTTGTATAAAACATATATATGAATGCTCTAAAAGAGCACATAGATATCATTGTCTAAAGAAGCTAATTGGAGTACTTTATAAATTCTATTCACCAAAGTCTCAAAAGAAAGGATCTAATGATCCAAGTAGGATATGTTATTAATTCTAAAATGAGTTCAGTTCGAGATTGAAATCTATAGTGTTATCATCTCGAGGAAAAAAAATGGTAAACCAGAAGTTACTGAGAATTAGAAGTAAATCAAAAGTTTACTGAAAAATGAAAAGTAAATCAAAAGTTTACTAAATATTTGGCTTAACCGGATTGCTCATTGATGTCAGAGGTTTTAACCCCAAAATACTTCTGCAAGTGCACAGACAATCGCAGTAGTATAAAGGGTATCGAATCCACAGAGACCAAGGTTACACTATGAAATTATGGATTTTAACTTAAAGCTAAGATAAAATATGGTTTTTGGTTGTAACGAAATAGTGAAAGCTGCAATTTAAATGATATGAAATTTAATAAGGAAAAACACTAGATCGAGGTTATTTTCTGGTGATCTCGGATTAAGGACTGAGCTACTATTCAGAAATTAAAGCAATTCGGTCTAGAACTCAAACATGAAGATAATATTGCCCCACTGTCGTGATGTATCAATATCTTTATCCAGCAACCTAAATGCCTAAACTGTCGTTTGGATTTAGTAATGATGCAGACAAGCATTAAGAGTTGGTTCAATTCGTTCACAATCGATGGTAACAATCAACTGTCGTTGGTTACACACCAATTGCTCATCAATGGGTTATCTAGCAACCTAGAGCACTGTCGTGAATAAGTTAAACTTGAAATCATAGATTAAGTGATCAATATTAATCTAAGCATGAAGAACCCCTATTGATGAAGACGTATGAATAATACAATCCTATTTGGCTCAGTCACTAACAATCCTAAATCACCATCGAAAACCTCGATCTAGCTAGAGGACTACTCAATCATGGAGGAGACAAACACATCAAAACAACAAAGAGAATTCATGATGGAATTGAAATAGATGAGGGTTTAGAATTCTTCTCAATAGATGTTGTGAAAATGAATCTCCAATCTTGAATCTAAAAGCAAAAGAACAAAAGCAAAGAGTAGCCAAGAGAATCTCTAAAAAGTAATGAGTGAAAATGAAACGAATCGTGCCCCCGTTTTCAGAGGCGGCTACTCCTTATTTATAAACAAAAGTAGGTTAAATCGGATCTGGGTGACCGATCGGTCGGTCCGGTCTTCGGGTGTGGATGGTCTTCGAGCGTGGACCGGTCGGTCCTGAGGTCAGACCGACCGGTCCAGTTTCCAGAGGGCTCCAAGTCTTCGAGTCCACGGGCGAGCAGGTGCTCGCACCAAACCGAGCAGGTGCTCCGTTCTTCAAAACGCCATCTTTTCTCCGAATTTGTCCCGTTTGCTTCAATGACCCCCGAATGCTCAAATCCATGTTCCCAAGTCTCCTTTAAACCTAAAATGACTCAAAAGAAGAGAAAAAGACTCGATAAAATCCTACAAAACAAATGTTAGAATGTGCCAAAAACGCATTATATCACTCATCTTGGTTAAATAAATGATGCGAAAATTTATAAGAAGTGTGTGGATATTTCGTAAAGAACTAGAAGATTCTTTCTAGTTATTTATCATATGTTGATTATTCATAAAGCAATATGATATTGTAGCATTCACCAGTAAGAAAAAATAAACTGGAATTTGTTTATTTCCAGAAGTATATACAAGGAAATATTTATGGGCTGATCACCCACTATGTGAATTTTAGATACTAGATGCATCAATTCAATGGACACATTGACTCGATGAACACATCGACTAAATATTCACATGTTTCTTTGTCATGAAACTGCAACTTGAAGTTTGCAAGGTTATTTGATAATGCTGATGGATTTTTATTTGAATGTCCACTGAAATAAAGTGTCGAACAACCTTGAGTTCATGTTCATACACAAAATGGTTTAACACCATTGATTTGCATCAAGCCAATGAATAATTAATAGTTCCCCCCATCATTATTGGTTTAGGATCAAAAACCAAATAATTTCCATCAGAAAGATATTTGAAGATGAAAAATGCTCCACCACAGCGAGATAAGATAGAATTTTAAAAGAGGAAAAAAATATATGTTGGATATGAATATTAAATAAGTGTCCAGAGCTATCCCAGAAGGATTCATTGAAGTTTCGACTTGTATATTCTCATTATAATGAGTCAGTTTCCAACATTAGGGGGAGAAAATAAACAGCTGGGAAAAGATATAAGTAGCTATGAATTATCAATGATCCTCAAATTAGAGAATGTACATTAGAAGTCCAAAAAGATAATTCATAAGAAAAACTTGGCGTATTAATTGCCATACGCTTTTGGTGATCCCAATAGAGTGATGAAATCACATATGCCAGCTGTATATGCTCCAATTAAATGTATGTCCTAGAAGGACTATATCAAACTGCTAGTGAGTCTAAAGATCGCATGAAGCGTGATAGACCTATTTGGTTCCATATATAAATCCTCGTAAAAATAAAGGAGCAGAAATTGAGAATGACCAAATTGAGGTAATAAAAGATTTTGAATGATCTCCAGAAGAGACATCAACATGACAAATGAAAAGTTAAGTACTTGACAACGAAAAGAGCTAGCTAGCTATGTCATGTTTGAAATAAATAGAACAAAAAAGTAAATCGACGTCGTAATATTTTTGCATGCATGAGCAGTTGATATCATGGAAAAAAAGGATCATGAAAGAAAGTCTATTGAAATGTGTACACAAAGTAATGATTGGCCAAAGTGGAAAGAGAAAAATAGACTTGTAATTATAATCTCTTGTAGAGAAACATATGGACCAACAGTCCATGCACCTGAAGTGTAAATCCAGTGAAAGATATTAAGTTTTGTGTAAAACGATAGTGAAAATAGTGAAATTTTCACAAAGAGGAGGATCGTTTTCTGAAAAAATATATTTATATTCTCTTGTGGTGGAGCAATACTTTAAGATATCTTATAAGGTTGACAATAAGAGATAGAACACTGGAAAATAATATTTATATGGAATCTTTGAAGGATATAATCCATGAAGGATTGATGATATCACAATTATGTTTCCGAGAACTCTACTTGATCAAATGAGAAGAAAATATGTAACATGGGGTATAATCATGTAAATTTATACCCTGGTAGATTTATCACAAGATAATGATCAAAATGATTCTTGATTTAAAGATCATCAAAACTCCAGCAGAGTTATCATAACAATTATGGTAAAAAGATCACTGATAGTGATATTTGTATGAAGGTCCCAGAAAGATTTGCTAGAAGCAAAAACTCTTTTGTGCACATCGCAGAAACTTCAATCGTTCTCCATATGGATTGAAATAATCATAGTGTAAGTGGTATACTCTCATTAGTGAGTATTATAAGCGGATTTGAGAAAAGAGTTATTACAATTTCAGTATATGTTGATGATTTGAACATCACTAAAACTCCTAGAGAGAGTTATATTTTATAATAGAATATATGGAGAAATGTTTTAGGAAAATATATTTAAAAGATAAAATTTATCTTCATGTATATAGCAAAAAAATGCTATCATACCCTAAGTATCCTTGCATTGTTCTATATTAGAATGTTCACATATATTTGGTCCTGAAGTACCACACTTAAATTGATCAATCTCTTTCATGATTGAAAGATGCGATTTTGTATGATAAAAAGGAAAATATGTTATGGACCAGAAGTCTAATGATTTGAGATATTATAAATCATACAAGTTTGATTGTTAAGGCTATTTTTATGATCATTCAAAAAAATAGCATATGATCGGAAGTCATCTCCCAAAGAAGATGCTTCTGAAAGGGAGAAATATAATGATGAGCGTGGATGTACTATTTTTCCCTTATCATAGTTTTTATCCCATAGGTTTTTTCTATGTAAAGTTTTTAACGAGACATCAAAGAACACACAATTGATAGACACTTAAAGAGGAATGTTATCATTAGAGTGATATATGAAAGTCTATCAATCTCTATAATGAATATCTTACTTTAATGATATTAAGAGAAACATAGAGAATGATCAAGATAGATAATCTAAAAGATCCATAAGTTGCAGAAGAATGGCGATATACACGTTTTCTACATATTCGTTCAAGCAAAACTTTGGTGGACTTATTTTCAAGACACTTCCAACTGCTACTTTGAAGAAACAAGTTCATAATTTGGATGCGTTGCCTCAAAGATATCAAGTCATCTAATCATCAGGGGAAGTAAATACGTGCTGCACTCTTTTTCCCTTAACAATGGTTTTTTCCACTAGGTTTTCCTGGTAAGGTTTTTAATGAGGCAGCATCACTTGCGTATTAGGAGTAATTTTAAATAATGGACATTCAAGGGGAAGTGTTATAAATCCCATTTATTGTGAATGTCCATATATGATTATGACCTTGTTCACCAAGTCCCTTTCTCTCCAAGCTTTTATTCTTCTCCAAGTTATTGTAATATTATATATACCTATGTTCTTATTGGAATACATCATCACTCAATTCTCATTCTTTCTTCTCTTATTCTAACAGATTTATCGTTTTTCATATTTGTTGAATACAAACACACAAATACATATATGGTCTTAGTTTTTACCTAAATTGATCTAGTTTACCCATTTAACATATCTAATAAATCATTAAAAATATTTTTAAAATCCAAAAAATTAGGAAAATTCAAAACAATGAAAGAGATACTTGTAAGAATATACACAGGTATATTTTTTATATATATAAAAAAATATATAATTAAAATTGAAAATAATTTTATGTTCTACCATCTCCAGAAATCATATTTTGCCATCTACGGGTAGTAGAATATATATTCTACAAATTGGTATGTAGTCTACTTACAGTAGAATATATGTTCTAACAACTGTTGATTCATCTACCAGTCGTAAAATATAGATTCTACTCATTATTATTTGTTCTACGATTCAATTGATTTCGTAGAATACACGTTCTAAAGTTTGTTTTGTATCTTACCAATGTTTGAAATATCTACTAGGGGGATGACCCGTTCTTTCCCCGAACGGCGGGTTGTTAAATAATTAGTTGGTTTATGGTGTTGTGTATAGTATAAAGTCAATATTTGAATTGGTTGTTATTATTGATTATATTCGGAAAATGTACTAATCGGTGTGCATTAAGTGAATGAAGAAAATGTAAAAATGGTCAACGGACGCAAGGCAACATATTAGCGGTATATGGAACCTGTTTGATTTAGTTTGAAAAAGTAGGGAACGGAGGGTAGATTGTAGTAATTGTATTTCGCAATGTAGAAATCGGTCCACGGAGTCAGGGGAACAAATTTGGAAAGTATAGGACTCGGTTTCTAGTAATTGTATTTCGAAAATGTAGTAATCGGTCCACGAAAGCAAGGGAACATAGTATTTTTATTTGGAAAGTATAGGACTCGGTTTGTGATATTAGGTTCAGTACAAAAGAGTACATAAGAAATATGATGATGGTAATGAGAAAAAGTTTCTTACAATAACTACATATCAAAGTCTCACAAAAACAAAAAAACAAAAGAAACTAAATACATAAAGTTCAAAACATAGTGATGATTTGAGGAACGAAACTCGAAGGTGTTGTAGAGAGATGTATTAAACGCGTTATACAAAATGGTAATGGTGCTATTTTATCAAAACCAAGGATTTATCTTGTTCTAAAAAATAAGCCGCTTCAACTCAAAACGGCATCTTTGACCCGGGTTCCTTGCCATATGAAGTAATATGTCGTCGTACGTCCTACACGCTTTTTCGATACTTTTGAATCAACTATAGGGAATTAAGAACAAAAATCAAAACATCAATTAGAAACAACAACACGACAATAACAACATTACATAACTTAAATTAGAGTCTCAATACCTTAGTTAAAAATTTTAACTTTTTAATCAGTATAAAGGGTGTCTTTGTAATAAATCATGTTAAAAATAAAAATATTTTTCCGTTTACCAAACTTTTTGTTATCCAATAAATTAAGTATACCATCTTGGTTTGACAAAAATCAGTTTCATTATAATCTAGGGATATTAGAATCCACATCAAAGATTCGGAACATATTTAGACTCATAACAATAGCAATGTGTAATTCTTTATAATATATTTTTATCCATATTACGTCTACTCTCTCTCTCTCTCTCTCTTCTCTTTCTTCCTCCTCTATCACTGGTCTCACTCTTCTCTCTTTCTCTCTCAGTGTCTCTCCATCTCCTAAAATTAACCTCTTCTCTATCTATTGATATATCATGGTTTTTACCGGTTTTTATACCATGATATATGTCCGTTTTATAGAGTCTTTTGGTGTTTTCTAGTGTTTGGTGTTTAATATTAGGTACAAGGATGCTTTGGACTCAATTGGTGTTTACAGGAGCATTTTGGAGCTTAACGGAATGAGCAGTCAAAGTCACAAGTTCGGAGTGAAAATCTGCAGGCTGTGTCGAGCGACGCACTATCCCTGTCGCTCGACTCGACCAAAAAGTGACAGATTCTTATTTTTTGGAAAATTTCCGTTTTTGCGCCAGAAAAGCCCAGATGTTTGCAATTGGGCCCATGACCGTCCTTGTACTCTATATATACGTTTTTACAGCCATTGTTTAGGCTGAAGCTTTATTTTATTGTGTGTAGAATTACTCTTAAGAGATATCTCTAATAAAGATGTTTTGTGCTTCATTAAACATGTCTGAGTAATTTCTCTGTTAGGTTTAGGGTTTTCAAGGGTTTTGATGAATTGCTAGATCTGATTTCATTGTTAGGATAATATCATTAGAAGTTCTTCATCTTGACTTGTTGTTAATGTTGATTTTAGCGTCATGAACTAGAGTCTGATATTAGGTTAATTGATAGACACGACAGTGTTATTGATTGCTTGAACTAGTCTTTGATGAGCAGAATTCCTATTCGCAATGACATTTGGCTTAGGGTTTTGTGAACAATTGAACTTGTACTTTAGTGCTTGTTTAGATCAATCTGATTTCACAACGACAGTTGGTTGTCTAGGGTTTAAGCATAGATAATATTCGCAGCGACAGCTGGTTTGTTTTACATTCGTGTTCATGTTTAGGAATAGAGCTTTCATATTCCTAATTATCTGTTTATCCCTGCAATTCTGATTCTCCTGAGATTTCTCTGAACCTAGCTTTTATCTTCATTGTTTAAAGCTTACCACTATCTTGCTTTGTTTTATTTGCTTTTTCTTATATTATATTTGCCAAGCTTAGTCGAAATTTAATTATCTATTGTGTCCCTGATTCCCTGTAGATTCGATAACCTCAAGTACTACAATCGATCTCTTAATTTGAGAGAGTAGGTCTAGGGTAAATTTGACCATATTAAATTTTGGCGCCGTTGCCGGGGAATCATACCATTAGATTCTTATTACTAGGATTTTGTCTAGGTCTTTATTTTTGTTTTTGTTTTTGTTTTTGCTTTTGTTTTTGTTTTGTTTTGAGTTTCAGGCGTAAACGACGATGGATACGCACCTAATCCTGATTCAGAGGGACGAAAGATTGTTTGATCTTAAAGGGAATCGGTGCAACGAGCTTGGACAGAAGCTTGATACTAAAGGAAATGTGATGGTTGAGCAGATCGATGAAGAACAGCTGAGACGCGACGAGGAAATCAAAATCTCTCGTGAGGAAGAACGTCGTTTCGAGCGACACAACATGGCTGTCGCTCGACATGACAAAATCAGAAGCGTCGCTCGACATGAAGAATCGATCGCTCGACACGTCAGAGATGTTGGTGTCGATCGAGACTGCTTTAGCATCGATCGACACCCAGTCCAGGAACCAAGAACTTTAGCCGATTTCAACAGTTTTGCGCGGTTCGACGCGAATCAATCAGCGATTCGACCTTCAGAGCTTCAGAGGAATGACTACCAGAGGGACTATGGTGCTTCAATGTATCAAACGCCTCCACCTAAATCATCAGAAAGCAGGATGGAGACTATGCTTGCGAAGCTTCTCGAAGGACAGCAGAAGTTGACTGAGGACTTCAACAGAAAGCTGGAATCACAATACACTGATCTGAATGGAAAGCTCGAGGCTTTGGGAACTTATGTGGAGATATTGGATGTTCAGGTTGCTGAAGCTGCTGTTTCTATCAAGTGGCAAGAAGAGTTTCTTAATGCGCAGACTGATACGAACTCCGAGCATGCTTGCGATACCATTCCAGTAGAAGACGAAGGCTACTTCGATGCGTTTAAGGCAATTTCTGAAATTGAAAAGCTAGTGTCGAGCGACACTAGTCACATGTGTCGATCGACACTTGAAGAAAATCGAAAGTCCGACGTTGAGGAGCTAGTGTCGAGCGACACCATTAGGAACGTCGCTCGACACGACGAAATCATCAGCGTCGAGCGACACCACCCCAGCATCGCTCAACACCCTGCCCAGTCTGGTCCAGATCTTCACGAATCGTCTGAATCTGTCAAAGAACGAGCCCAGTCCGAGTCAAAACTTTGCGAAACGCCTGAATCGTCCAAGGAAAAGGTCCACACTCCCAATCTTCCATTCCCAGAGCTCGAAAGTCCTCACCAAAGGTTGAAGAAGCTTTATCCATGACGATCTTTATTGAGAATCCTCCGAAAGAGCCAAGGTATGAACTTCCTGTACTTATTTCTAATTCTTCTGCTCTCATCAATAAGAATTTAAATTGTGAAAAAATTGTTTCGCACTCATGCAAGCAACGAGTTTCTCGAAAGCTTGGTTTTTCTATTGATGTTTCTGCAGGAAGGAGAAGTGATCAAACCAAGGTGAAGCTTAAAAGGACCTCAAAGCCTTTCGCAAAAATCAAGATCATCATCCCTTCAGACTTAGAGGAGAAAGGAGAAGAAGTGATCCATCAAATGATGGAGAACACGATGAAACTTTTTCCAGGAATAGTTTTTGATAAGTCTGGGGGAGCTGGAGCTGCAAAGAAAGGACGAACAAAGGACAGAGCTGCAACCATCCTAACGGATAAGGGAGGTACAACACTTCCCGATGATCCAAACGCCTAAGCATGTCAAGCTAACGACTCAAAACAAGCGCTTAGTGGGAGGCAACCCACTGGTAAGTATATTTAAATTTTTATTTTTGTTTTGTTTTACTAACGTTTTACTTTAAGTGTTTCAGTTCAAAAAAAAAAAAAAACAGAGAGTCAAGCGTCGATCGACACTCACTGAGTGTATCGATCGACACCCGAGGAGAAGACCAATCGATGGAGCCTCGGATCGACCTGATCAATCGATGTGTGGGCAACAAATTTCTTGGTGTCGATCGACACCATCAACAGTGTCGATCGACACCCCTCGGCAGGTAAGTTTCTTCTTTCTTTTTCAATTCTTTTCAATTTTGTTTATGTTTCTTTCACCGATCTTGGGCTTAATAACACTGGGGACAGTGTTGTTTAAGTCTGGGGGAGGTAGTTGCTAACTTATGTGTTTTCTTTTGGGTTTTTATGGTGTTTTTAAAATTTTTTTGTTTTATTCGAGTCAAAACCTCCCTTAAACTTGCTTTGAACAGCACTCAAGGACCATTATCAATGCAAGTTGGCTGGTTTTACTAAAGTGGGTAACTGGAAGTGGATCGGTTTAACGGAGCGAGTTCAGATTTCTGGAGAATGCCAGAAAGGATGTCAAAGACCCCGCCCCAATGAATCTCTAATTTCTTGTCAAGGGTGTTGGAAATTGCAAGACTTGATTCAACTTCCAAACACTTGAAAGCGAGGATGGACCGCTCTTGAAACTTCTTCCCGAATGACGAGTACAACTGTCCTAGATCAAAAAGAAAAAGCCTCATGACCCTGTCTCTCACAATAGAACAACAGTAGTGAGAGCTGGTCTAGTGATCGTAGAGATGCCAAGGAAAAGTGCAAGCCCAAATTTAGAAATGCCAAAGGAAAATGGAGCCTCAAATTCTGGTGGTAAAGGACCCTCTACTGAGGTACCCGCCATCACAAAAAAATGAATGAAAAATCAAAAGGCATTGCATCTCTATGATATCCTTAATTGGATACAGTTTCAGAGGGAAGAGAGAGGGTGAAACGCAAGAAAAGTGTTTAAAGGAGGTGAAAGAATCTAGAAGGTCCAGCGATCGATATTCCCTTGATGAGACCGCACCTAATTTAACTAAAGGGGTCTGCGACTGAAAGTCTGAGATTTTCTAAGGGATTTGGAATCAAACTGGAGAACTGCTAAGCTTCTAGGGACACATCGAAGTATCACCATGTATTAAATTTTGAGGAATGTGGTTTCTTAAGGAGTGGTTATATCTGTTTTGCTTAGGGACAAGCAAAAAGCTAAGTTTGGGGGAGTTGATATATCATGGTTTTTACCGGTTTTTATACCATGATATATGTCCGTTTTATAGAGTCTTTTGGTGTTTTCTAGTGTTTGGTGTTTAATATTAGGTACAAGGATGCTTTGGACTCAATTGGTGTTTACAGGAGCATTTTGGAGCTTAACGGAATGAGCAGTCAAAGTCACAAGTTCGGAGTGAAAATCTGCAGGCTGTGTCGAGCGACGCACTATCCCTGTCGCTCGACGCGACCAAAAAGTGACAGATTCTTATTTTTTGGAAAATTTCCGTTTTTGCGCCAGAAAAGCCCAGATGTTTGCAATTGGGCCCATGACCGTCCTTGTACTCTATATATACGTTTTTACAGCCATTGTTTAGGCTGAAGCTTTATTTTATTGTGTGTAGAATTACTCTTAAGAGATATCTCTAATAAAGATGTTTTGTGCTTCATTAAACATGTCTGAGTAATTTCTCTGTTAGGTTTAGGGTTTTCAAGGGTTTTGATGAATTGCTAGATCTGATTTCATTGTTAGGATAATATCATTAGAAGTTCTTCATCTTGATTTGTTGTTAATGCTGATTTTAGCGTCATGAACTAGAATCTGATATTAGGTTAATTGATAGACACGACAGTGTTATTGATTGCTTGAACTAGTCTTTGATGAGCAGAATTCCTATTCGCAAAGACATTTGGCTTAGGGTTTTGTGAACAATTGAACTTGAACTTTAGTGCTTGTTTAGATCAATCTGATTTCGCAACGACAGTTGGTTGTCTAGGGTTTAAGCATAGGTAATATTCGCATCGACAGCTGGTTTGTTTTACATTCGTGTTCATGTTTAGGAACAGAGCTTTCATATTCCTAATTATCTGTTTATCCCTGCAATTCTGATTCTCCTGAGATTTCTCTGAACCTAGCTTTTATCTTCATTGTTTAAAGCTTACCACTATCTTGCTTTGTTTTATTTGCTTTTTCTTATATTATATTTGCCTAGCTTAGTCTGAATTTAATTATATATTGTGTCCCTGATTCCCTGTGGATTCGATAACCTCAAGTACTACAATCGATCTCTTAATTTGAGAGAGTAGGTCTAGGGTAAATTTGACCATATCATCTATGTCTCTTCCCATCCCTCTCTCACTCTCCGTCTCCAGCCTCACTCTTTATCTCTTTCTCTTCATCTAATTATATATTATAACAATAGTTTTGTGCAATTTTTGCTAATACATTTTTATCCGTATCACATCTACTTTCTCTCTCTCTCTCTCTCTTTCCTCTTTCTCTTTCCTCTATCACCGTCTCTCATTTCTCTCACTCTTCTCTCTCTCCCGTCTCTCTCCCCATGCATCTCCATCTCCTTAAAATAAGTCCTTCTCTCCTTGTCCCTCTCTCTCGTCTTCTGCCTCCCTCTCTCTTTCACCATCTCCTTCTCTCTTTATCTCTCGTGTCTCTCTCTCACTCCTAGCTTTACCCCTGTCTCTCTCTCTTATGGTCAATCTATCTCTTTGTTTCTCTCTCTTCGTCTTTCATTGCCTCTTCCAATATTTTTAAGATTTTTTAGATTTTTAACTTTTTAATCATTTTAAAGGGTGTCTTTGTAATAAATCATTACAAAGGTTGAAATATTTTTTTTGTTTACCACATTTTTTGTTATCCAATAAATTAAGTCTACCATCTTGGTTAGATAAAAATCAGTTTCATTATAATCTATAGAAATTAGAGTCCACAACAAAGATTCAGAACGCATTTAGACTCAGAACGATAGCAATACGTAATTTTTGCTAATACATTTTTATCCCTATCACGTCTACTCTCTCTCTCTCTCTCTCTATGTGTCTTCTTTTTCTCTCCTCTATTACCGTCTCTCTTTTTTCTCACCCTTCTTTCTCACTCTCTCTCTCGTCTCTCTTTTAATGTCTCTCCATCTCCTAAAAATAACCTCATCTCTCTCTATGTCCCTCCCCATCCCTCTCTCTCTCTTCGTCTCCTTCTCTCTTTACCTTTCCCGTCTATCTCCTTCCTTTCTCTCTTTCACTCCTATCTCTACCCATGTCTCTCTCTCTTATTGTTTATCAATCACTCTGTTTCTCTTTCATTGTCTCTCTTAATATTTTTATAATTTTTTTTATTTTTAACTTTTTAATCAGTATAAAGGTGTATTTGTAATAAATCATGTCAAAAAAAAAATTCGTTTACCATACTTTTTGGTATCCAATAAATCTGATATGGGTTTTGGTTATTTTTTTGTCAGATCTGGGTTTTGGTTGTTTCTTGGTCAAATATGGGTTTTGGTTATTTTTATGGTTTTCCTGTTTTTATAAAAATTTTAAACAGTTTTATAAGACTTTTTTACATGTCATTAAAAACTAAACAGTTTTTAAACTAAATAATTTATAATGTTTTTAAAAATTTTATATGATTTTTATAAGGTTTGTAAAGTTTTTAAAAGGTTTATAAGATTGTTTAAAAACCTTATAAAACTGTTTAAAAACCTTATAAAACTTAACAAAAACCTTATAAAACTTTTCAAAAACATTATAAACAGTTTTACACGGTTTTTAAATAGCTTTATAAGGTTTTTTTAACAGTTTTACAAAACCTTTTAAAAACATTATAATTTTTTTAATAGTTTTATAAGATTTTTATAACAGTTTTATAGTGTAAAGGCAAAACCCTACCCCCATTCCCCCTCCAAAATCTATATTCTAAATGCATAATAGTTAATCCAAACTCGAAAATTTACAGTCGTTTGTGTTTGAATTTGCTTTGAGATCTAACCTCCTCAAATTTGCTCGATCTAATCTCAGATCCACGTTTGTAACACCCAAACTTTTTTTTTTTTTTATCTAACATTTCTACTACGGAAAATAACATAAACATTTAAACCAATTTAATACTTCCATAAATCCATAAAATAAATAAAAACCCCTTAAACCAATTAAATTCAAATAACAAGTTCAGGAATGAAACCATGCTAGCAACCTAAACAACCGGTCCGCTAGACTAAACAACAGGTCCGCTAGACTAAACAACAAACCCAAAATCCTATCATCCTCTTCTCTTGGCCTCGATTCCACGATCACACTTTTCCTTTACCTGCAACTCAAAGGAAACCGGGAGTTGCGTGAGAATTATCATAAATACTCAGTGGACCAGTCATCCCGCTAACAATTTATCACAAACCACAGTTAACGACAAATTCCAAGATTATTTATTAAATAAAATCCAATTTGCTATTTAATCCAATTCCGATTAATTAACCAATTCCCAGTTAGATTAAACCATTTCCGTTTTACAGTAACTCACACAAAGTTTGTCAAACAATAACGGGTGTCGATCGACACTCCACCGTGGTGTCGATCGACACTCGTCGAAACGAGAATTAACTTTCCCGCATGGTGTCGATCGACACTCTGTTCCATAGACCAGAATTCAAGCCTATCCTCACACGGCTCGTCTCGGGAAGCATCGAACAAAAAACAACACAAAACAACACATTTCATTCACGACACAGAGACAAAAGTGAATCATAACAACCAAAAACCAATCAATTCATCATTCACAACATCTATAACGATTTCTAAGATTCCCTAAGCGATCACGCACTCACCTCGCTATTCGAAGAGGATGAACGGATTGGAACGACGAACGAACGGTCTAGAGACTCCTGATTCACCACTGGAAACGCAAGGAACTCCTCACGAATCACCACAGCCACGAATGGATGGAGAATCCTCGAGCACTCGAACCAAAACTCAATGAACAACCGATTTCTCACGCAAACTCCTTCTTCTCTAAGAATCACCCTTTTCTCTTCTGGATTTTCGGCCAAAAAAACGTCTGGGACGCGTCCCAACACCTTAAATACGGAACCCTAGGTTCCCTTAAACCGGCCCATTTACCAAACCGAACCGAAATCAAAACTCTAAGTCTGATTTCAATGCATGTCGATCGACAGACACACACTGTGTCGATCGACTTAGCCCCCTCTGCCCAAAACTCCGCAAGGCAAACACCCATGTCGATCGACAGACACCCATTCCTGTCGATCGACAGTCATCCAAAAAAAAATCCCATTTTGGATCACGGGCGTTACAATTCTCCCCCACTAAACTGGATTCGTCCTCGAATCCCGACAAAACCGTCTACCAAAGACTCCAAACCCGACCCCACCCGGTCAACTATCCTAGATCAAAACCCGATCTCCAAGGCTCCCGTTCAGTCTCATGTTTATACGCCCGTTTCTAGACATCTATTACTCTTAACTCATTCCACACCCCTCCCACTCGTAGGACGCATCCCTTGAACTATCAGTGTCACATCACTCTCACTCGCAGGACGCATCCCTTGAGCTATCGATGTCCCGCACCACTCTCACTCACAGGACACATCCTTTGAGTTATCGGTGCCCGCACCACTCTCACTCGCAGGACGCATCCTTTGTGCTATCGGTGCCTCGTGTCCCTTCCACCCTTAGGACGCATCCTTTGAGCTCCGGGTACACAGGGGAGACTAATCATCCCCTCGAGAGAATGCATCCTCTCAAAACAAAATGAATGAGTTGCTCGGGACCGCAGCCCCTAGAGTAATAAACTCTAAACGTCTATAAACATCTATCGACTAGCTGCCTCTCGTGGTCAACTCGATACTCCAAACCCGGAATATCACCACCAAACACTTATATAAGGATAACCACCTTATAAAAGCAGATAAATAAGAAGGACTCCATCTTATAAATCTTCAAAATCCCCACACACCACCACATTGAGGACCAAAACAAAACTCTAACAGAAACGCGTAAGGCTCCTAGCCCGAAATACTAAAATGCAATGTTTCCTAATCCTGCCTAGGTCTGTCCAACTGATCGCACAACAATCAAACAAGAACATGTACAACCAGTTGTAGACCCAGAATTTGATCGATCGATTGTGCAACAATCAAACAAGAACAAGCACAACCAAGACACTACATCCGATATCCCGGTCGTTGAAACCGAACGCACAAGAATATCATCGAGGTTTGCATTCTGTTCCATCCTCATGTCACGGTCAGTTGTTGATTACTCATATTTACCGTCATCGTCACACTCTCAGGACGTCTCCCTCGAGGTAACGATGCCGATGCCACTCCACTCTCAGGACGTTTCCCTCAAGCTTTGGCTCTATATAGGAAAAAGCTTCCTTAGAGTAATCAACACATACGTGAACAAGCATCCGAAACTAAGAATACCTTCCTTGATAACAACACGCAACACACAACCTATTATAGTAAACAAAACTACACTTACCAAACACATGGCCACACAACCAACTTCCCAGAAGAACCAAACCACAACCTCGAAGCACAACCACAACCCAAACTCCTCGCACGCCCCGGATATCAATTGCTCTTAACTCACTGTACACCTGACACCCATAGGACGCATCCTACAGCCCACAAGGAACACATACCATTCGCACTCTCGGGACGCATCCTTGGAGTCAACGGTATCTGGGAATCTCACATCCCCATCAACACACAGGAGAGCTCACCAGTCCTCACCACACATGAGTTATTCGGGAACGCAATCCCTAGAGCGATAAATACTGAGCACTGAACACCGAAAATGAACTGCCCAACAAGGGCCCAAAACCACTTCTGACGCCTCAGCGCACACAACCTTCAACCGATACACAGCCAAAACCTTGCATGTCCCGTTCGAAGGGACCAGAAACTGAACTGACTGCTTCGGAACCACTCACGACTCAGATTCCCCTCCTGAATCCCACAGTGCTCCATGCACTCCTGAACGCGTGGCGATACGCAATTTCTACTGATTTCGATCCCGATAACTCCGCTCCCTTTGATGACCCAGACAATCTTTCGATAAACTGAAACGTTCCTTGCTCGCCCTGCACAGAGTCCTCCTAACCCAGACTAGGTCTCACGGATTGACCGCACGACAATCAAATAAGAACACGTGCGATCAATCGTAAACCCAAAATTGGATTTCTCACCGCGCCTTACCCGACAAGTCACAACTTCCTTAAAACATACTAAATTGCCATCCGACGAACCTTGAAACCTTTGGATACTCCCATCTGCCTTCTCACCACCAAACCGGCGCTCCTCTAAACAGTACTGCTCGACTCTGCATCCAGCTTTTGCTCCTGATCCTCTCTGGAACCAAACACCATGAACTGCATGCTCCTCAGAATCCCTCGAATACCCCAAGATAACCACTATGCATACGATAACAGACGCGTCCAGGTAATCCTCGATCACGACCCCGCCTGTGGTGCTTAACGCAAGCACATTAACAAACAAAAGCATAACCACAACCCGAAATGCCCAAAGCTTGTCTAGTCTCATCCAGAATTCACGATGCGACATTCTTAATCCATCCAGGTCTGGCGGTCAATTGTACAACAATCAAACAAGAACATGTACAATCGCCCGTCAGTCCAGATTATACATAATCCAATCTAGGTCTGGCAGTTGACTGTACAACAATCAAACAAGAACATGTACAGCCATCCGTCAGTCCCGCTTTGGATTTCCCGAATGCTACATCTATTTTCAGAACTCAACAAAGGTCCAACCCTACCAGCGATACTCCGACTCACAACCTGAGTCTTCCGAACCGTCTATAACAGACCATCTTCTTGACTGCTCCAGCCAACACTGCACGAGATTCCCACTCGTTCCGCAATCGTCCAACATGGACCAAAACCCCGACCCGACACAGCCCATACCACGCGAGATCCTCCCCTGACCTCAAAGGCTCTCTCTAATCTACACACGAAACATACCACTCGCACTCTCAGAACGCATCCCTCGAGCCACGGTATCTGGGGAACTCACATCCTCGCAAGAGATCTCACATCTCTTGCTACATATTCTGGGAAACACGCTTCCCAATAAGTATACAGGAAAACTCACATCTCCTCAGATTAGAGCTGCCTCTTGTGGTATAATCTCGGTATTCCCAACCTGGAATAACCTCGCGAATACGACCAACCATGGTCCACACATAAAACACATAAAAAAAAAAACTCGCCTCATAACTCATAAGAAAATAAATAAGGAACGCCATTTTATAAATTTTCAAAAATGTAAATCGTTTCAACACCAACGAAATACAATAAAAAATCCAAAAACACAACTCTAAAGCTCAAACTCTGAAAACGGACAACAAAACCGAAAAGAACACCAAAATCAGCTCAATCCTTGAACTGCTCGTCTAGGTCCTCGACCGCTACAAGAGCCTCCACTAACTCTGCCCTTGAGGCATACCTGGAAACCATGCCAGGCTTCTTCAGCCCGATCCGAAGTCCTGCCACGAACTTGCCCATCTGGGCCTGCTCCCCATCCATGCCACTACTCGCATAGACCACTAGCCTGCTGAACTCAGCTCATACCCACGAACTAATCGGCAGCACTGAACCAAACTCTAAAACTGCAACTCTAACTGCTCCACAGCTTCTTGAGGAAAATATCTGGCATTAAACTCGCCCAAGAATTCTCCCTAAGTCCACAATGTCCGCCTTCTCCTGGCTTGGACACTGGCCCACCAGAGACAAGCAATGCCTTCCAAGAACTCCACCGCTAGATCCACACAGAACTCATCAGGACATCTGAGAACACAAAGTCTTCGCTCAACCCTGAATCTCCACTCATTAGCTTCCTCTGGCCTCCCACCACCCGAAAAAGACAAAGGCCCCATGAGCACCAACTCGTTAGACCAAGCAAGATACTGCTCCCTCCGAGCCTCCATTGGAGTCTGCACTGGCACTGCACCCGGTAAACGCTCTAAAATCAAGGCTAGCATCTTGGACACTTGATCCTCCGAATCCTGAACTCCGCCTGAAGCACCACCTGCACCTGGGTCTCTTGCTGCATCAGCAGCTCTAGCACTTACTCCTGCATCCGCTGAACCATCCGATACACAAACAGCATCCACTGAAACCTCCTGATACAACGGCGAAACAGCCACCTGCTCCGATGACTCACTCTGAGACTCCCACTCAAACGACGAAGTCACACGACCCCGACCACGACCACAACCACGACTCCGGCCTCCACAGCCACCAGCTCTGCCACCACGGCCTTTCGGAACTCTAGCCATCACACACTGCACTTACCAAAAGTACAAACTATGATACTAGAATTCACAATCAAGAACACAAACAATAACTTACCGCGAAATCTCTTTAAAGGCTTGAAGAGGATGATTCTAAGACTACAATTGACTAAGCACAAATAATCACTTAAACACATAGTCTCAGTTCATCAAAATCACTACTTGCCCTAGAACCGTAAGCGCTCTGATACCAAAATGTAACACCCAAACTTTTTTTTTTTATCTAACATTTCTACTGCGGAAAATAACATAAACATTTAAACCAATTTAATACTTCCATAAATCCATAAAATAAATAAAATCCCTTAAACCAATTAAATTCAAATAACAAGCTCAGGAATGAAACCATGCTAGCAACCTAAACAACCGGTCCGCTAGACTAAACAACAAACCCTAAATCCTATCATCCTCTTCTCTTGGCCTCGATTCCACGATCACACTTTTCCTTTACCTGCAACTCAAAGGAAACCGGGAGTTGCGTGAGAATTATCATAAATACTCAGTGGAGCGGTCATCCCGCTAACAATTTATCACAAACCACAATTAACGACAAATTCCAAGATTATTTATTAAATAAAATTCAATTTGCTATTTAATCCAATTCCGATTAATTAACCAATTCCCAGTTAGATTAAACCATTTCCGTTTTACAATAACTCACACAAAGTTTGTCAAACAATAACGGGTGTCGATCGACACTCCACCATGGTGTCGATCGACACTCGTCGAAACGAGTATCAACTTTCCCACAGGGTGTCGATCAACACAGCCACTAGGTGTCGATTAACACTCTGTTCCTGAGACCAGAATTCAAGCCTATCCTCACACGGCTCGTCTCGGGAAGCATCGAACAAAAAACAACACAAAACAACACATTTCATTCACGACACAGAGACAAAAGTGAATCATAACAACCAAAAACCAATCAATTCATCATTCACAACATCTATAACGATTTCTAAGATTCCCTAAGCGATCACGCACTCACCTCGCTATTCGAAGAGGATGAACGGATTGGAACGACGAACGAACGGTCTAGAGACTCCTGATTCACCACTGGAAACGCAAGGAACTCCTCACGAATCACCACAGCCACGAATGGATGGAGAATCCTCGAGCACTCGAACCAAAACTCAATGAACAACCGATTTCTCACGCAAACTCCTTCTTCTCTAAGAATCACCCTTTTCTCTTCTGGATTTTCGGCCAAAAAAACGTCTGGGACGCGTCCCAACACCTTAAATACGGAACCCTAGGTTCCCTTAAACCGGCCCATTTACCAAACCGAACCGAAATCAAAACTCTAAGTCTGATTTCAATGCATGTCGATCGACAGACACACACTGTGTCGATCGACTTAGCCCCCTCTGCCCAAAACTCCGCAAGGCAAACACCCATGTCGATCGACTGACACCCATTCCTGTCGATCGACAGTCATCCAGAAAAAAAATCACATTTTGGATCACGGGCGTTACAACGTTCTTCGTCAACAACAACGCCTTCTCAGATTTTCTTAGCGGAAATCGCGACAGAGATCAGAGATAGTGAAATTAGAGATGACGAGAATCGAATTCAGTGAATGTGAAATCTAATCTCATGATGGCGATTTTTTAGAGAGAGAAAAACGAAATTTGGATGAGAGAAAAAAATCAGAAAATAGTGGAACACTGATAATAATTTTAAAACAGTGACATAATTGAAAAGTAGCATGCCAATAGTGGCATAACTCAAAATTTCTCTATGATTTTAAATTTTAATATTAAAATAATTAGCCTTTAAAATACTCTTAGCTTACTACATTAAATTTTTTAAGTTAGAATGTATTGACACTTACTATGATAGTGATCCGAAAACACACTCCGTCTCATATATAACCAGAAGCGCGTGACCGTCACGCGCCTTCACCAAATACTGTTAGTTTGTCTAATCGGATCTTCTTCGTCAAGTATCTTCTTCACAATCAAATCAGTTGCTTCATTCGTACTTCAAATTCTCCTCACATTTCTCACTCTCAAAGGAGGAAGAGGAGGTTCGTGTTCGTCGACAATGCGAGAATGGCTCAGTATAGACAATCGGGAACGGAGAGGTTCGGCGGTCGCGGCGGTTATCATCCCTTTGTCAACGGCGGAGCCTCGTCGGATCACGTAGCGATCGGGATCCGTAACGGAGGTGGAACGCAGCACGGGAAAGCTGGTGGTCGATGGCGGCGATCTGCTCGGCCTGATAGGACTCGCCGTTTCGCCGTCGGCTCTGTGATCTTTGTTCTCTGTCTTGTACTCGTCGTCAGTGTATCTGCGTACTATTATATCTCCGGTTATACTAATTTTGGCAAAGTTGATAAAGGTCAGTTGCTTTTTCTCTCCGAGCTGAAGTATAGAACGATTCGCATAGCTAGATCCTCTTTTGTTTTCCAGTTGATTGAGTATGAAATGCGATTTAGCTGATAGGATTCCAAGGAACTTTTGATTCGAGAAATTGATCTTCAATAGGATAAGGAACAAGCTAGTGATGATGTCTCTTACGTTTTTTTCACAGGAATCGATTCTTATGATGGTGATTTTCTCACGAATGTGTCAAGAACTGACCCCTTAAAAATACTTAAGTTTGGCCATGGTTCAGTGTTACATGGAAGAGATTCGAGGTATTGGGATAAGGATGACAGAAGACGGGATGATGACTATAACGAGGATGACGTAGAGGTAGATTCTGAAGATAAATCTGTTGCTGAGGAAAGGTCAGTGTCTCGAGTTAAAAAGGATGCATCGCTGCGCAATCCTCTGCAGGGCTCAGATTCAAGGGGTGTTGGTTTTTACAATGAAGCTGGACGTGATGAGCTAAAGAAGTACGAAGTAGAGTATCAAGCGTCTCTTGAGAAAGGTGGTCAATCAACACAAGAAAATGGTGGTCATCATCAGCCATTTGATACAGCAGACCCTAACGAAGATGATTCAATTGATTCTCACGATACTCAAGGGGATGAACACGTTGATATGGGGCATGATGAGGGTGAAAATGAAGAATCACACAAAGATAATCATAGGCACAATGAGATTGATGCTGAAGAATCTCACAAAGAGAATGCTTCCGTGTTTCTTCATTCCGTAGCAAAGCATCAGAAAACTGAAATGGTTAATGGAGCTACATCGAAAAGGTCACGTGGGAAGTCTTCTCTTCTTGGCACGATTGGTAAGTCTGGGAAAACATCGCAATCTGATACAAAAAGAAGAGCTCGAAGTCGTAGATTCTCAGGTAATGTCTTATAATTATATGGGTTCAGATTCTTGAGAACATAGCCTGGGATCTTGCTGCTCAGAATTCTATCGTTGTTTAAATCTTATAGGTGCATCTTGTGAGATGAAGATGTTGAATTCTAGTCAACAAATACTAGAGCCTTTGAACTCTCAAAAATTTGCAAGACCCTCCTTACAATACATACAGATGGAGGATAAACCTGATGGAGAAGAACAGTGGGAGCCTAAATTTGCAGGTCACCAGAGTTTAGAGGAACGAGAAGACTCTTTCTTGGTTCAAGACAAGAAAATTCATTGTGGCTTTGTCAAAGCCCCCAAAGGATTGCCAAGCACTGGGTTTGACCTGACAGAAGATGATGCTAACTATATCAGTAGATGTCACATTGCTGTGATCTCTTGTATCTTTGGCAATTCTGACCGCTTGAGACATCCTGCTAGTAAAATGGTAAGATACAGTCAGCCCTTGATGTGCTCGAATGTTAGCTATTTGAAAAGTTCGTTTTATGGTTGTTTTCCATAATCATGTATACAACCAGCTCTTAAGCTCTGTGCCCATCAGGACATTAGCAGGGGTTCCCCTAACCTGTTAGTACACCTACTTTGTTCATTTTTGCATGGTTATAGTTCAATAAAAGCTAATTAGCGACCTCACATATCTTAATAATTTTAACTGATGCATATCTTGTTGTACATGTGATTTTCTTCGTTTATTTGCTGATATCATCAGATTATATTCATTACTTGTGCTAATCTGGGATTTCTCTCTTCATTTAGGTAAGTAGTTTATCAAGAAAAGATGTTTGCTTCGTTGTGTTCGTGGAAGAGATTACCATGCAAACACTTTCTGCAGAAGGTCAAGCCCCAGACGAAGCTGGATTCATTGGTTTGTGGAAATTAGTCGTCGTGAAGAATCTTCCATACGCAGATATGCGGAGGGTAGGAAAAATACCAAAACTGTTACCACACAGACTTTTCCCATCTGCAAGGTGAGACCTATGTTGTAGAGATAGATTTCAATCGGTCTAAGTAGCACATTTTGTCCCTGCAGTAACACTTAGCCAAAGTTAAAGCAACTAGACCAGCACTTCTTGGTTGAGTATGAATAACAATCTACCGGAGAGGATATCAGTGGTCTAGCAAATTTATAGTTTTCACTAAGCTATAAATGCAAGAGTCAAAATCTGAATACGTTAAAGTTTAGAAGAAATTCTTTGGGTTATCCACTTAAAGCGCTACGATTCATAGCAGTCTGTATTGAAACATACTGAAGCTCATCCAATGTCTATTCTTTTAGGTACTCAATCTGGTTGGACAGCAAGTTACGTCTCCAGTTGGACCCCTTACTCATTTTGGAATACTTTCTCTGGCGTGAGGGGCATGAGTATGCTATTTCTAATCATTACGACCGCCATTGCCTATGGGAAGAGGTTGCACAAAACAAGAAGCTGAACAAGTACAATCACACTGTCATTGATCAGCAGTTTGAGTTCTACAAGACAGATGGGCTGACGAGATTTAATGCTTCAGATCCCAACAAGCTTCTTCCCAGCAGTAAGATTCTTTTAAATAACTGCTTAGGGAACATTTGCCGTAGTTAGTGGCCATAACTGCTTGTGTTTGCTCATACCATACACAAAGGAGTATGGCGATGATTACAAATAGAATAACGAAATTTTGTTAAGCATGGTAAATGATTATGAAAATATTTAGAATTTTGCAAACTGTTTGCGCTTGCATTTGGAACCCTACATGCTGTCGCAACTATGAGTCAGTGTTCAGGAGTATCTCTTATTGCAACTAACTGTTATTCCAGTCTTTAAATTAAGTTTCACTATTGCCACTGATCTATGCCATGCTCGACCAATACATGTATCCAATCAATACATTTATATATTTTTCTTTTCTCAAGTTGTAGTCCTCCTTGCATTTGTTGTTTGCAGATGTTCCAGAAGGGTCTTTTATAGTACGGGAACATACTCCCATGTCGAACCTATTCTCCTGTCTTTGGTACAACGAAGTGGAGCGCTTCACTCCCCGAGATCAGCTGAGCTTTGCATACACCTACCAGAAATTAATAAGGACGAATCCAGACAGTCCTTTTAATCTTCACATGTTCAAGGTAAAGATTCTCTATTCAAAAATCCTCCCTTGACACTGTTATGATTCCGCATTGACCTGCTTGATGCTTATAAAAAAGTTAATGGGTTCTTCTAATTTTATCTTAGGTTTAAAATGGTAGATAGTGCTCTTCTACCTACGGATATGTTGATAGTGGAGTTTGTACAGTATGAAATGTAAGATAGAAAAAACTAATATCAAAGCCGAATTGACACATGGTATTATATAATGGTCTCACATTGACCATGTACTCTAACTGATTGCTCGATCAACCTACTGTTTTAGTTCAAGGGTTTGTAGAAAGTGATAATATGAATCTGTAGAATCAAATCTGTTCAATTATGTGTTGTTACTAGAATCAACTCCTATGTAGGAAAGTGTCACAATGCAAATAAGTTATAAAGCAGAAACGCATATCAAGAAAATGAATTCTAATTTTTCCCTTTTCACAAATTTGCAGGATTGCGAGAGGAGAAAAATCACGAAATTATTCCGTCACAGGTCAGAGGAGAAGCGATACCTTATACAAGCGACAACGCAATAACAGGACCAAATTTTGAATACTGCTGTATCATGCTTTTATCAGTGCTGTATATTCTCGCGGCTGTACTGACTGTGACTAGAGTTAAAGCACCACAGTTTTTTTTTTCTTAAGATTGGTGTGAGAAGATCAACAACACACGTTCCAGGTAAGAACCGGGTTTAGAGAGGTATACGAATGTGAGGTGATTTTAAAAGAGAGAGGTTGAGAAAAGAACGAAAAGCCGATTCAATTCATTAACAGTCCGGTTTTATTAAATTCATTTGCTTCTGTAGTAGGCTTGTAGTCTGTATCACCATTATGAATGCAACAAGAACTCATAAAGTTCTTTCATATAACTCTGGATATCGCATAAACGTGTTTATAAACAAGTTCTTCTGACAAGTGACAAATTACATGTCCGAAGAACCCAAATTTTGTAAATAAAAAATGACTCTGTAAGTTATATATATACCGCATGTATATGGCAAAACAATCTTATGAACGTGAACTTTCTTGTCTCCGGAGCGGTACTACAGCTTCGAGATCCTCTTCAACTTTGATTTGACGAGCTGGCCGTGGTGACTTTGCTGACTCTTGGCGTCTTAGACTCAGACTGATGCCTTCCTGCTCAAATCCATTACTGTCTTCTGAGTGTTTTGGAAGTCGCAGAATTAGATGATGATTATCCGATGATAAATCTGCATTTTGTTCGCTGTGAATATCGATTTCTATTTAAAGCTTGGAATTATCATTATCCATGCAACTAAAATGCTTACTTCCTTTAGACTCGGCGTCAACCATGTCCTCTGTTTTATGAAGAAGAAAGGTTCCAGATAGGATTATGACAAACCCACACAACTCTGTAACGATCTGTGTACCGTTCTGCCTATCCCAGTCCTGTTTCCAAAAAAAAAAAAGCTTATTCTCATTGCTTGTTGCGTTTACACCTTTTTATGAGTGCCAATTTTAACTAAATGAAACCACAATCTTTAGTATTTTATTGTATACACAAATGCTAAAGCAAAACTTGAGATCTGAAATTGGCGTTTGTGTTTTACATTTTTGCAAAAATATTTTATGAAAAACTGACGCGAAATCTATATTCACATTTTTTTTACATGTAAAAATTACAGCTTATAATATATAAGGAAAAGAGAAGCAAGATGTTACCTTAAACATGATGACACTAGCCAAGATTGTCAACGACGTGAACATAACATAGTATATGGGAGAAACCACTGCCGTGTTGAACGTGTCAAGCGCCTGCCAATGAAGAAAAAGTGACAACTTAAAATGAATTTTCCTAAACCAGCTTACACTACATTACATTACGCTAAACAGAGACAAAATGTGTTAAATTGCTAATTTTACTTACCTTGTTTAGATAATTCATTTGTGTCATCACGCACATAAGAACTATCAGTGTAAAGACCCATGTTTGCGGGTAAACTAACTGATTCATTCCAGAAAAGGTGAGTTTCAATGCTATTCCGAGTGCCTTCACGCTCATAACCTGTTTCCACACGGTCACGGATATTGTCACTCCAACTTGGTAAATGTATCAACATATATATAAGATAATAAAGTGATCCCGTACCGATAATGATCCTATGAGTGAGCAAACGCCTATATACACCATGACATGTGACTGCCCGTAAAGTGGTATAAACTGAACTATAAGTAATATGGCAGCTCCTACCACACCCGCGGCGTAGAAAAGAAAAGCTGTTAAAGAACACACAATGTGTCAAATATAAATCGTACTGTGCGGAAATTGGTTTTTGAAAGAGAGAGAGAGAGAGAGAGAGAGAGAGAGAGAGAGAGAGAGAGAGAGAGGTTAGTACCAGGTTCTGTTGCAAGATTCCATACTTCTAAAACGGAAACAATCTCTTGTTCATGAGGAGCATGTAACACGATTGTTATCGAACCAACTATACATAAAGCACAACCAAGGATCCCGAAAGTGTGCAACTTTTCACGTAATATGATATGCGCAAGAGAAGCACTGCAAAAAACACAACCAAAAATGCTCTATGATTTAATGCACAACTTGAATCATTTGGTGTCAATCTATAACAAACTCTATAGCATATCACCTGATAATAATGCTAAGTGCACCAAGAGGAGTAACTAGAATGGCAGGTGCAAACGCATACGCGGCAAAGTTTGCAATTTCCCCCACAATCACTACAAAACAAGCAGAGATTGTGTCTACCATTAATGCCACATCAATATTCCGAGAACAATAATGCCAACACCACAGTGACTAAATTCGGCAGCTAAACGGATATGAAAAGTCTAAGATAAAACCTGTACGAATCAGGGAAACTCACTTGCTATCATGCCCATCCACCAGAGAGGCTCAAGCAGGTATGAATAACCTCCAGACCCTAGAGAAAATGAATGGAAATTGGCCACTTAAATCTCAATACCAAAAGGTCTCCATTTCAACACACATTTGACACAGATTGATCAATCGACATTCTTAGAAACTCTATAGACAAATGCATCATAAACCCATTTCAGAAAAACCGAAAATCCCAAAATAGTAGATAATACAACAATTATAAAAAGAAAGTAGTGAGAAGGACCTGCTCTGAGACCAGAAGCACCAGCTTTCTTGAGTCCTTTCTTCTTCACAATGAAGCTTGCACCAATGAATAAGCTTGAAGACATAGCCAACACTAAACCCTTTATATTATCCGACGACATTCCCTTATACGCATCTTTCCAGCTTACACTTGAATCCGCCATTGCTTCCTCTTCTTTCTGCAGCGGAATAGAAAACCCTAACCCTTTAAATAACCCACAAGGCCAAAGCCCGAGCTTTGACTGCTGGGTATCTCGATTCTGCTCAGAACAACACGATTGACAGTGAAAGCTTTCAGATCTTGAGTAAGTCGGTGATTGATTTAGGGGTTCGAGAGCAACTGTTGCAGATCAGAAAGAGGCAGAGAATAGAGAGAGAAGGAATTAGGAAGTGCCCAAAGCATCCATATAGAGAAAGGAGAAACGTAGAGATGCGTGTGATTGCAAATTGTAGAGTGAACTGGTGAGAAAGGCAAGTCCTTTGGAAGCTCTCTCTTTTAAGTTTTAATTTGTCTTTCGCCTTACACGCCTTCAGCAGTATTAGGAAAATAAACACACTGAATTTAAGTTTTTCGTTTTAAAAATTCAAATTATTAAACATCCAACAAATAAAATATTATCCATGTGATAAAACGATTGATGTTGTAAATCAAGAGAATCGAATGGGGAAAATCGTGTCTTATTTCATTCATCAAAGGATTCTTTATATAAGCATCAATACATGAGATAAAAGGAAGTTTCATTTTCCTAAAGAGAAAAGGAAAGTACATAATAAAGAAATTCTTGTTCAATAAGGAATACATAAAAGGCTTCCTAATACTAAGTGTAGATGGGCCATAATGGGCCAGAACTTGGTTATGACAATCCACTATAATTTATAACACTCCCCCTTGGATGTCATAACCGTAAATGGGCTCATAATACGCTTTGGATGTTGCATCATTAAAACCTTACCAAGTAAAACCCAATTGGGACAAAACCGTGGTGAAGGGAAAAGAGTACAACACGTATTACTCTCCCTGTTCTGAACCTCACTGAAGATCTCTCAAACGACGCATTCCAATCTGATGTGTTAGCTTCTTAAACGTTGAGGTTGGAAGCGACTTGGTGAATAGGTCCGCTGAATTGTCACTTGACCGTACTTGTTGCACTTGGATTTCTCCGGTTTTTTGCAAATCAGATGTGAAGAAGAACTTTGGCAAAATGTGTTTCGTCCTATCACCTTTGATGTATCCTTCCTTAAGCTTAGCTATGCATGCTGCGTTGTCCTCATATATAACTGTCGGCTCCTGCTTTCCTTCGGTCATCCCACAATCAACTCTTATGTGCTGGGTCATTAACCTTAACCAAACACATTCACGACTAGCTTCGTGAATAGCTAATATCTCCGAATGGTTAGATGATGTAGCGGCAATGGTCTGCTTCATTGACCGCCAAGATATTGCCGTTCCACCATGAGTAAAAACATAACCTGTTTGAGACCGAGCATTGTGTGGATCCGAAAGGTAACTTGCATCAGCAAAACCAATTAAACCATCGTTGGATTGGTTAGTATAAAATAGACCCAAGTCTTTCGTTCCTTGTAGGTAACGAATAATATGTTTAATCCCGTCCCAGTTCCTTTAGGTCGGACATGAGCTGAATCTAGATAGCAAATTCACGGCAAAACATATATCTGGCCTAGTGTGGCTTGCCAGATACATTAAAGCTCATATGGCACTGAGATATGGCACTTCGGGACCAAGGACGTCTTCATCGTCTCTTTTAGGACCAAACGGATCTTTCTTTAGATCAAGAAATCTCACGACCATGGGGCTAGACAATGGGTGAGATTGGTCCATGTTAAATCTTTTGAGTACCTTTTCTGTATATGCCATTTGATGCACAAGGATTCCATCGTTAATGTACTCAAGTTGTAATCCCAAACAAAACTTTGTTTTTCCTAAGTCCTTCATCTCAAGTTCTTTGTTGAGGTATTCAACTGTTTGGGCGATTTCTCCAGAGGTTCCTAGGATTAAAATCATCCACATATACTGCTATGATTACAAACCCTTTGTTTGCAAACTTCTTTATGAAAATACATGGACTGATGGGATCATTCTTATAGCCTTCTTTGACTAGGTACTCACTCAATCTATTGTACCACATACGCCCACTTTGCTTCAGTCCATAAAGGGATTTGTTCAGCCTTATGAAGTGTTGTTCTCGAGAACCTTTCTTATCTTTGAGCTCAATACCCTCTGGTAATCTCATATAAATTTCATTATCCAGTGGACCATATAAGTATGCGGTTACTACGTCTATTAGCCGCAAATCCAACTTTTCTTTTATTGCTAGACTTATTAGGAATCTAAAAGTTCTAGCATCCACCACAGGGGAGTACGTCTCCTCATAGTCTATTCCTGGTCTCTGTGAGAATCCTTGTGCAACTAGCCGTGCTTTGTATCTCACTATTTCACCATGTTCATTTCTTTTCCTCACAAAGACCCATTTATGTCCAACTGGTTTAATATCATAGGGTGTCTGGATTATTGGACCAAGGACATCCCTTTTCCTTAATGAATTTAACTCCACATTTATAGATTCTTTCCATTTAGTCCAATCCTTACTTTGAGTGCACTCATATATTGACGTGGGTTCTAGATCCTCGCTTATATCCATAAGTTCAAGTGATACCTTAAAAGCAAATACATCATCAATTTCCACGCACTTTCTATTCCATTGTATTCCAGACATAATATAATTTATTGAGATCTCATTATTATCAGGAACTTCAGGACCATGAAACTTGGCGTCCCGAGTCTCATTGCTTGGTACCATTGGTTCAGTTATGTCTGGGGTTCCATGGACCTCGGATTCCTCAACCACGGTTTCAACACCTTTCTTTCTTTTCTGATGGTTCTTATCTTTGGAACCTATTGGCCGGCCACGTTTTAAGCGCGCTTTAGATTCTGTAGCAACTTGATTGTGTCCCTCTTGAACATCAATACAAATCGGTGCATTAACAGCTGGTATATATGACTTAGTCACTCTTTTCGGGTCAGCAAAGGAATCTGGCAATTGATTAGCTAGCTTTTGTAAATGTATTATATTTTGGACTTCTAATTCACATTCTTGAGTCCGAGGATCTTGCCATGTTAAGGACGTTTGATTCCATGTAATTTCCTTTACCAGCTTATCATTTTCTCCTCCTAATGTTGGATAGACGGATTCATCAAAATGACAATCCGCGTACCTGGCCTTAAATAAATCACCCGTGGTTGGCTCAAGGTACTTAATTATAGTGGGAGAATCATATCCAACATATATCCCCATCCTCCTTTGAGGTCCCATCTTTGTTCTCTGTGGTGGTGCAATCGGTACATAAACAACACATCCGAATGTTTTAAGATGGGATATGTCTGGCTCTTGACCCGTGATTAATTGTGATGGGGAATACTTGTGTTCACTAGATGGCCTGATGCGAATTAACTCTGCTGCATGTAAAACTGCATGTCCCCAAGCTGAGATCGGGAGTTTTGATCTCATAAGCAACGGTCTGCCTATTAATTGTATGCGTTTAATAAATGATTCTGCCAAACCGTCTTGTGTATGTACATGTGCCACAGAATGTTCAACACTTACCCCCACGGACATACAATAATCATTAAACGCTTGGGACGTGAATTCACCAGCATTATCAAGGCGTATAGTTTTTAAAGGAAAATCTGGAAAGTGTGCCCTTAACCGTATTATCTGGGCAAGTAATCTTGCAAACGCCAAATTTCTAGTTGATAATAGGCAGACATGGGACCATCTCGTGGATGCATCAATAAGGACCATAAAATATCTAAACGTCCCACAAGGTGGGTGTATTGGTCCGCATATGTCTCCTTGTATTCTTTCCAGAAAGTTTATATTTTCCATAGTTACTTTAACTGGTGACGGCCTAGTAATGAGTTTCCCTAGTGAACATGCTTCACACGTGAGATTCTTTGGGATAACTCCTCTTTCTTTCAATGTGTGCCCATTAGTACTTGTTAATATTTTTTGCATCATGTTAGAACCGGGATGGCCAACCCGGTTGTGCCAAAAAGTGAAATTCTCGGTAAATGGTCTGTTTATCGTGGCATTTTCTTCTATCATACTGATCTTAGCACAATAAAGGCCCGCAGAAACAACATGTATAGTCTCTAGGACTTTCTTATGGCCTTGGGCAATTTCAAATATTTGAAGGAACTCTTTGCTACCTTCATCCTTAGTTTCAACATGAAGGCCATTCATTCGATTCTCCTTAAAACTCAATATTACGGGTGAATATAGCGCATTAGAGATATCTAAATGCGTGCCCTTAGGTAATAAAATATGGGCTTGGCCATGACCTTCAATCAAATTGGCTATACCCGCAATAGTTGTCACATTTGCCCTTTTAAGTGTAAGATCAATGAAATATCTTTTGTCTCTTAGAATCGTGTGGCTTGACCCACTATCCACAACGAACATATCCATTTCATCTTTCATTCTTCAAAAGAAATAATAATCGCATCTTAGAGACTTTTTAAAATAAACACCCTTTATTCCATTAAGTTTAAACAGTAGAAATAAAACAAATCCAACGTAGGTTAGTAAATCAGAGGTTTCGTAGGTTAGTAAATCATCTGCTCATGATCAAAATCTCCTTCATTATCATGCTGGATCATGTGAGTTTCTGGATTCTTCCCTTTAAGGCTTTTTTGATAGAGGTTAACTAAATGCCTGGGAGTCCGACAAGTCTTAGCCCAATGATTGTCCATTCCACATCGATGGCACACTGATTTTCCGGTCGAGTTTTGTGGTTGAGAAGAGATACCACGGTAAGAATCATTGCGGTACCCGCGACCTCGTCCGCGGTTAAAATTGTTTTGGAATCCGCGGCTTCTGCCTTGTCCTCGGCCATATGGATGAAAATGGCCACGGCCACGTCCTTGCCATCTACCCCCACGTCCACAACCACCGTGTCTATATTCTCCTTGGACGTGGTTAGTTTCTTTCTCAGATTCTTTCTTTGTATTTGTGGTCGCATTTGCCTCAGGAAGTGGGGCTGATCCAGGAGGTCTCAATTCACTGTTTCTCATTAGTAATGTATTGTTCTGCTCGGCCAGTAATAGACATGAGATAAGCTTTGAGTATGTCTCAAAACCTTTTTCACGATATTGCTGTTGTAACAATACATTGCTTGAGTGGAAGGTGGAGAAAGTCTTTCCCATGTCATTATCAGTTACCTCCTCACCACAGAGTTTCAATTGTGAAACTATTCTGAACATGGCCGAGTTATATTCTTCCACGGACTTGAAGTCCTGGAACCTGAGATTCCTCCAATCAAAATTGGCCTTTGGTAACAACACCGTTCTATGTGATGTCTCGAGTTTTAACCCTAAATAAACTGCAAGTGTACAGATAAGAGCAGTAGTATAAGAGGTATCGAATCCACAGAGACCAAGGTTACACTATGAATTTATAGGTTCTAAAATAAAGCTAAGATAAATTAAATAGTTGGAAATGGTAACGAGCAGGTGCTCAATGCAATAAAGCAGGTGCTTGGAATAGAAATCGGATTAAAAACAGATGATAAAAGCACTAAGCCGAGATGATTCTCCGGTGATTTCGGATACTTAGGTTGAGCATCTATTCAGGGTTTAATTGAACACGGTCTAGAACTCAAACATGAATGTAATATTGCCCCGCTTTCGGCGGCGTATCAATATCTTTGTCTACAACCTAAATACCTAAACTTCTGAGTGGATTTAGTAATGAAGTAAACAAGCCTTAATGCAATGGTTCGATATGTTCACACTCGATGGCAACGATCAATGGCGTTTTGGTTACCACCGAATGCTCATCAATGGTAATTCTAGCAACCTATATCATTTTCGGTGAATAGATTAAACCTAGAGATCATAGACTAAGCGATCAATTTAGCCTAAGCGTTAAGACTTCCTAGAGATGAAGACATAAGATTACCCTATTTGGCTCAACCATCTAAGATCCTAAATCACCATTGAAATCACCCCAACTTAGTTATGAAACTACTCGGACATGGTCAAATCAAATGCAACAATCAATAGATAAGAATTCATAATGGAAAATGGAGAATGAAAGGGGGTTTAGAATTCTTCTCTAGATGATTATTGGATGATGATTCGGAAATGAACAAGAGATTTCAATGGTGGAAGTGATGATTCGGATGATGAAGAACAATTGACGAACAAATTACTTTTTATTAAAAACGTGAGAAGGAACTCAAAGTCTACTCAATATCTCGTGATACCCCACACTCCCCTTTAAAAAGTCTGATGAAAACCTTCTTCAAATACAAGAGAAAGCATTAAAAGCAAAAATATCTTTTTAGGCAAATAAAGGAAACTTGGTAAAAATCCCATTTATGATGAGGATCAATCTTCTCCCTAATGAAAAAGGATTGATGTTGACTCATTAACTTCTGGGAAATCGTGTGGGCCATCAGATGAACTCGGCGGCCACAGCTTATTAGGTTTAGGTCTGGTGCTTCGCTGCGAGCAGGTGCTCGCTTGGACCGAGCAGGTGCTCGGCAGAGTGAAAAGTCTTCTTTTTGCTCCATTTCTTCTCTTTTTCTCCATAGAGCTCCAGCAGCTCCAAATTGTGCTCCAAGGCATTTTAGAACCTGAAAAGACATCAAAAGGAAACAAAAAGACTCGAAAAGCAACACAAAACCATGAGTGAATTAGGCTAAAAACCTAATATATCAACTCCCCCGGACTTGCCTTTTGCTTGTCCGCAAGCAAACAAGAAGAGTGTAATCCGGAGAAGGGGTTTGAAGGCGGGAGCTAAAATCCAAAAGAAACACTAAAGAGTTCAATAACATGTCCTAATGAGAACTAACTCGATGCACAACAAATCTTACTTAAGAAGCTTTCGCCATACTCATCTCTTATCAAAATATTACTCCAAATCCTTAGACTCAAAAGAAATCATGCAATCAACAAAAATTCAACTCTTTAACATTCATTAATGTGTTTGGTGCGGTCTCACAATTGGAAATTGAATCAATACCATTTGGCTAGGTAGAAGAAGGCTTGAAAATGATGTAAAGAGGTGGTTCACATTCCTTTTGGTGGTTAACTCTCAAATGCAAGCGTCACATTTAGTAAAAGCAAGAAAGAAAAGAGACAATTGATGCATACAAGGCTAGGAATCCAAAGTTCTACCCATAATCCCATTGTTGCAATCTTTCATCTCTCTTTTCTCACTACCCAATCGTTTAACCACTAGCCATTTTCGGCTAAACCTTTCAAACTTCCTCTTATCTTTTCTTTAAATTTCCGAATCCTAGGGAATTTTCTTTTCTTAGCACTAGCTCTTTCTATCCTAGCATCCTCTAATATATATATATTTTTTTTTTTATTTATTCTAAGAGAATGCTAAGTCATCATTTTTTTTCTTTTAAACACTTAGAGCTATGTACTTTCTTTTAAATCTTATTCCCTAGAACTTATCCTTTCTTCTTTCTTTCTTTTTATACTCAACCACATACCCAAAGATATTCAAATAATCACTTAACCATATCGGTTTCATTCCCCACCTAAGACTAGTCTTAGACACAAGAAACTAGTCTAATGGAAACTTTGCCTTGTCGTCTCTAATGCTTGCAAGATTTTACCAATGCAACACAAAGAAAAATGCCTCACTCAAAGAATAAATGCAAGGATTTGAATGAAATGGTCGGGTTTAAAGGTGTGGTACTATCCTCATCTAAAAGATGAACTTAGATCGAGATAGCCATTCAAATCAAGAAAAGAGTGGTAAAAATTAGGCAAACATGATTTGAATGTCAAGTGTTTATCCATAGTTATGATCCAAAGTCCAAAAATGAGAAACAATTAATCAAGATTAAGTTCAAGTTGATAGAGTTGAATCTAGATCATGCAAGTTTCAAATGAGTTGGGATTTTCAAAGAAATAAGATTCAAGTATGGATGAGCCTCTACTTCATGATTGTTAATGCATCGAAAAAGTTCTAATGAGGGCATATCATGGAATCCTAAAATGAGTCTTTACAAGGAAATTTCATCATTGCTCCCTATGCAAATGCAATCCTAAAATGCTCTAAACTCAATCCTAGCATGAAAAAGATAATAAAAATGGTAATGCCATGAGAAACTATATGCATTTTTTTTTTTTTTGAAGAACAAAAGACTCAAAGCAAAACAAACCAATTAAACATTAATCCACTCCCCCGGACTTAACTTTCACCGTCTCAGTGAAAGAAAAGTGCCAAAAGAGTAGATTAAAACAAGTTCAAATAAAAATCAAAATAAAACGAAAATGGTATAAACAATGAAAATAGATGGGTGAAAGTGGATATCACCTGGAAGTAGCGTTGTCTCCATCGTCATCTGTCCTCCTCCTTCGTCGTGCAGGCTGGTCCGAGTTTGAATGTGAGCGAGCAGGTGCTCGCTTTGAACGAGCAGGTGCTCGCTGTGTTTCAGTTTCTGGAACTTGGCAGCAGCCTCTGGACAGTGCCTGCATGAGCCTTTGAAGGAGGCTGTTGTTCTTCCTAGTGGATTGGATCATCCACCTCCTGTACTCAACCTCGTTAGCATCATCATTAATCGGAGGAAGATCAAACTCACCTTGTGACGGTGTGTCATGGTAAGGAAGAGCAAGGCGAGGAACCGAAGGACCAGCATCCTCGGAGTCAAATTGTGGTTGCCTCGATGTGCTTCGACGTGATGTGCTCAGGCGGGAAGCGGAGGAGGCTCGGCTCGGGTTTGGTACCAAGTAGTGCGGAGGAGGGTTAAACGCAAGATCATCAAGGGAGGAGAGTTGCGTGATTTCCAAGTTGGGCAGCTCCACATAGCTCGCCTCACCGTTTCCATTGAAGAATTGGTAAGTTGACAGCTTGATGATGATTTTGGAAAGGAGCAGGTGTTCCATATCAATGCGCCTCATCTCCGGGACGTAGGAGGAGTTTGAAAGATCCACCCTTAAATGGCGGAATAGCGGGGTGAGCAAGCTTCCAATACGTTCCGTCCTTGGTCCTTTGTTTGTTGCGGTTGTGTTGTCTTTGATCGCACAAATCATCTCCGCGAAGCGTATACCCAAGTTGGACCGGTATTTCTCAAATTGGCTCGAATCTCCGTCACCTACAATAGGACCACACCCCAACAACAACAACAATAATTCATCGGTGTGAACTTTGTTACCTACGGCTCTTCCAAAGAGCATGTTGCTCAATATCCTTGCCACGATACGGAGTGCGGGGTGGCGAAGGCGGTTTTGGCTCGCCGAGTTTGAGGAGTAGTCACCCGAAGCGATTAGACCCCAAAAGGTCTTGGCTTCTTGGAACCTCTTCGGACTCGATAGCTTCGTGTCCGTCTCATAGAACCCATACGCTATGCAAAAATCGAGCATTGAGATAGCGTACCTCTTTCCTCCAGCAAAGAAAGAGAATGTGGCCTCCTCGAATGAAGGCTTGTCGGGGTTTGCGTATGAGAGAGTGGCGGTTGCTAGGCATTGCCTAGTGAGATCGGGATAGGGCACATCTTCCTCTAGAGCAAAGGCCATGCAACGAGCATTGTAGAGTATGCTCCTCACTTGTTGTAGAAGACCAAGTTCGACCAATGTTCTATCGCACATGAACCGAGTAGGTTCGAGATGAACTTGGAGGAGTTGGTTGTAGTAGAAGGCGTTGATTTCGTCCCAAGAGTCCGGTGAGGACATTGGGAGTCCGGCTCGGTCAATTTCAAACGGTTCGCCTTCCGGTCTAGGCCATGGAAAGGTGAGTGGAGAAGCGGTTGCGGAGGTAGAGGCCTTACCCTTGCCTTTTTCCTTGTTGGAGAACTTGGTTTTTGGAACCATGGCGAATGAGGAGAGGCGGAGAGAGGTGGTATTACGGAGGTGATGTTGTGGTGAGTTTTCCGAGTGAGCAGGCGCTCGGTCGTGAGAGAGCTTGAGCGGCGGCGAGGGAGTTGGAGAGATTGAGAGAGAAGTGAGCAATTTGGGAGTTGGAGGCTTGAGTGATTTTCGGTGAGAGGAAGATGAAGGATGTGAGTGGTCTTGAAGAATGGGAGAGATGGTGATTTAATGGAGAGGAGTTGTGGTGATTGTGGCGGTTTTAAGGGAGTGGGGGTATGGTGAGATGGTCGGCAGTTTTGGGGAAGAGGGAGGCAAAAAGGTTTGTCTTTATCTACAAAAGAGAGAAGATGCGCGGTTAGTAGGGTATTGGGAAAAAGAAAGGGAAATAAATGGAAAAATTAAAAGAAATGGAAATAAAATTAAAAAGGAAATAAAAATTAAATGGAAAACCCCCTCTTCCTTTTCTTTATCATTCCCTTTTTTTTTTTTTTTTTTTTTTAATGTTTTGCAGGACTGGACGAGCAGGTGCTCGGTCGGTCCGAGCAGGTGCTCGGCTAATTTTTACCCTTTTTCGCAAAACATAAGTACTGAAAACACAAGTAAAATGTCAGTAATAGAATGAATTGAAAATCAAATTATGTACAAGAAATCTTACCGGTGGGTTGCCTCCCACCAAGCGCTTGGTTTAAGTCGTTAGCTCGACTTTGGAACCTTTTAGGCTCGAGGAGGGTCACTAAAAGTGACGGAATCAACTTCTCCTATGTATGTATCCGCAAGGTATGGCTTGAGACGTTGACCATTAACAACAAAATCACCTCCTTTAGTGTTCCACAACACTACGGCTCCATGTGGTTTCACTTCTTTTATAGTGAACGGACCGGACCATCACGACTTTAGCTTCCCTGGAAACAACTTAAAACGAGAGTTAAACAATAAGACTTGATCGTTAGGAGCAAAGTTTCGAGGGATAATCTTCTTGTCGTGGTAAGCTTTGGTCCGTTCCTTGTAGATTCGGGAATTGTCATAGGCGAGATGCCTAATCTCTTCTAACTCATGCAGCTGCATGGATCTCCTCTCGGACGCACTAAGGATGTCATAGTTAAGCCGCTTGACAGCCCATGCCGCTTTGTATTCCAATCTACCGGTAAATGACATGCCTTCCCATACACCAAATGAAAAGGCGTTGTCCCCAACGGAGTCTTATATGCTGTCCTATATGCCCACAAAGCGTCATCTAGCTTATTTGCCCAATCCTTACGCGTCGTACCGACCGTTTTCTGCAGGATACTCTTTATTTCTCTGTTGGAGACCTCAACTTGTCCACTAGTTTGAGGGTGATAAGGAGAAGCAACCATATGTGTGACTCCATTCTTCCTTAACAAGTTCTCAAAAACCTTGTTAATGAAATGTGAACCTCCATCACTTATCACAACCCTTGGAATTCCGAATCTAGGGAAAATCACCGTCTTGAGCATCTTGGTAACTACCGCAGCATCACAAGTCGGGCTAGCCTGTGCTTCGACCCACTTGGAAACATAGTCAACGGCTACAAGTATGTACTTGTTCGTATAGGAGGAAGGGAACGGTCCCATGAAGTCTATACCCCAGACATCAAAAACCTCTACTTCCAAAATGAAATTTTGAGGCATCTCATTGCGCTTACTGATGTTCCCTTGCCTTTGACATGCGTTACATCGAGCAACAAACCTATTCGCATCCTTGAACATCGTTGGCCACCAAAGACCGGCTTGAAGCACCTTCGTAACCGTCTTGAATGTGGTAAAGTGTCTGGCATACGATGAACCGTGACAATGGTGCAAAATCCCAGGGATCTCTTCCTCCGATACACATCTTCTATACAGCCCATCCGAACATTGCTTGTACAAGTACGGCTCATCCCAATAGTATCGCCTAACATCTCGAAAGAACTTCTTCCTTTGGCTTCCCGTTAGGTTTTCCGGAATCTTGTCAGCAGCCAAGTAGTTAGCAAACTCTCCAAACCAAGGAAAACTCGAAGATTGGACTGTCTGAATCGATCCACAAAAACTCTCCCGAGCAGGTGCTCGGTCGGGCCGAGCAGGTGCTCGCTCAACTTCCGGAAATTTTTCGCAGATTGAATAAATGCGCTCATCTGGCAGACTATCCTCCATGGGTGTCTCATCTTCAACTTGCAGCCTGCTCAAATGATCAGCAACCCCATTCTCGGACCCTTTCTTGTCCTTGATCTCTAAATCAAATTCTTGAAGCAAAAGGATCCATCTCAATAGCCTAGGCTTGGCATCCTTCTTGGTCAGCAAGTATTTCAACGCAGCATGATCGGTGTGAACAATTACCTTAGAACCGACGAGGTATGATCTAAACTTCTCAAATGCGAAAACAATCGCCAATAACTCCTTCTCGGTAGTAGCATACCGACATTGAGCATCATCCATCGTCCGGCTAGCATAATATATCACATGGAGCTTCTTGTCCTTCCTTTGACCAAGCACAGCTCCTACAGCAAAATCACTCGCATCCGTCATGATCTCAAACGGTAAGTCCCAATCCGGTGGTTGAACTATCGGTGCACTAACCAAGGCACCCTTGATAGTGTGAAATGCAGCCAAACACTCTCTATCAAAGTCGAACTTGACCTCCTTACACAATAATCTAGTGAGAGGCCTGGCAATGTTGGAGAAATCCTTGATGAAGCGACGGTAGAACCCGGCGTGACCTAGAAAGCTTCGGATTCCCCTGACCGTAGTAGGCGGTTGTAAAACCATCATGACTTCTATCTTAGCCTTGTCGACTTCTATTCCTTTCTTTGAAATTCGGTGCCCAAGTACTATCCCATCTCGGACCATAAAATGGCACTTCTCCCAATTGAGAAGTAGATGTTTATCCTCGCATCTCTGTAATACCTTGCACAAATTGGACAAACAAACAGCAAAAGAACTCCCATATACAGAGAAGTCATCCATAAATACTTCCATAATATCTTCAATTAAATCGGTAAAAATGGACATCATACAACGTTGGAATGTAGCTGGGGCGTTGCACAAACCAAATGGCATCCGACGGTATGCGAATGTGCCATACGGACATGTGAACGTCGTCTTTTCCTGATCATCGGGATGGATAGGTATCTGAAAAAATCCTGAGTAACCATCTAGAAAACAGTAGTAAGGGTGATTAGCAAGACGTTCAAGCATTTGATCAATAAATGGCAATGGAAAATGATCTTTGCGAGTAGCAGCATTCAATTTCCTATAGTCTATGCACATTCTATGACCGGTTACCGTTCTAGTTGGAATCAATTCATTTTTCTCATTCCTAATTACCGTAATACCTCCTTTCTTGGGCACAACATGCACAGGGCTTACCCACTTACTGTCAGATATAGCATAAATTACACCAGCATCTAGAAGTTTCATTATCTCTTTCTTGACGACATCCTTGAGACTCGGATTTAACCGTCTCTGATGTTCGACAGAAGTCATTGATTCATCCTCTAGATTTATTCTGTGCATGCACAAGTCAGGAGATAATCCAGTGATATCATCAAGTGAATATCCTAGAGCCTTTCTATACTTCCTCAATTCATATAGCAACAAGGTAATCTCTACATTATTCAATTCCGCATTCACTATAACAGGATATGTAGAGTTAGGACCGAGAAATGCATACCTGAGCCCTGCTGGGAGGGTTTTCAACTTTACCTTTGGAGCTTTCAGCTCGCTCCAAGATCCGGTGATGTTCTGATTTTCGGTCCGAGCAGGTGCTCGGTCTGAACGAGTAGGTGCTCGCTGAGAGTTTGACAGAACATCGATCTCTGTATCCTCGGTCAGACTCAGGAATTCATCTTCTTTTTCCATTATGATGTTGGAATCCAGAAACTTGGCAAACCCTTGGGTGTCTTCACTCAGAAAACCGTGTTCACCTTCGACTTTTGTCAACGCAACTTCAAGTGAGTCCTTAGCTAGGATCTCCTCAACTACATCTTCCGACATCTCGGGATCATCATGGATTACGAATGTTTGCCCATCAATCATCGGCTTCTTGAGCATCTTACACATCTCAAAACGCACCACCATACCTCCGAGACGGAGGTCTACTATACCTTGTTCAACATCGATGATTGCACGCGCCGTGTTTAGGAATGCTCTCCCCAAAATCAGTGGGTCCTTTGGTTCTTCATCGAGCTCTAGAACCACGAAATCGGCTGGGATTAGAGTGTCCCCTATGCGGACGTGTAGATCCTCGATTATACCTACAGGAAGTTTAGTGGATCTATCTGCAAAAATCAAGGAGATCTTAGTTGGTTTGAAATCGGTAAAACCTAAACGTTTAGCAACAGAATAAGGCATTAAATTAACACTTGAACCCAAGTCTACCAATGAGCATGCAAACGTGCACGGCCCAATCTTTACCGATATAACAAACCTTCCGGGATCGCCTCTCTTAGTCAACACTTTACTCTGAAGTATGGCGCTACATTCTTTGGAAACCATCATCACATTCTCCTCTTGCACAACTTTTCCAGAATCAGCTCCTTCATGTACCGTTTGAGAGAAGGTACCATTTGAACCGCATCAACCAAAGGAAGCTTTACTTCCAAACCCTTAATAATTTCCTTACACTTAGCATCCTCCAAATCCTTCTTAGATTTCTTGGGAAGCACTGGGTAAGGCACCCTAGGCACATAGACTCGCTCCGGTTGAGTTTCTAGGATTTTCGCGGGAGCATTCTGAGCGAGCAGGTGCTCGGTCGAGGGAGCAGGTGCTCGCTGGGGTGTTTTCTCCAGATTGATCAGAACAGCAGCTGGTGGTGTTCTTGAGTTAGAACCAGTCTCCTTGTGCGCCACATCTTCTGCCGAATCATCTTCTTGGGCCGGTTGCTCAACAACTTTCTCCTTGGCCCTTACTTGAGAGGTTGTGGCCGTAGGTGGTGCCAACACTTTTCTGCTTCTTAACACAACAGCATTACATGGCGCATACTCCTTCCTAGGATTTGCTTCACCACGGCCAGGAAGAGCTCCAACCGGTCTTTGAATAGCCTCGGCCGTTTGAGCCACTTGTGTATCCAACTTCTTCACATGTGCGGTCACGGCATCATACTTTGCATTAAGATCCTTGTACATGTTATCCACCTTGTTGCCCAGCTCGGATGCCGTCTGCTGTTGGTTGGCCATGAGTTGATGGATGAGACCCTTCAAATCATCTTGTTGAGATATAGGTGCGGAAGTGGTTTGTTGTTGGTTTGTTGCTTGGAACCGATTCTGACTTTGGTTGGGAACGAATTGCTTCCCTTGAGTGTTGGTAGAGTAGAACTTCTGATTTGTACCCACTTGTTGCGGATAGACTTGGTCTTGGGGGTTCTCCACATTGGTGTTGCGGTAAGAGAGGTTGGGATGGCTTCGGTAGTTGGGGTTGAACCCACGGTTTTGGTACCCTTGGCCGTTCACATAGTTAACTTCCTCTACTCCATCATTCTGATCATCCACAAACTCTTGAGAGATAGAGGCAGCCCCGTCTTCTTCCATAAACTTAACCGGCCTTTGAGTCTCTCGTAGAAGCAAGTTTACTTTAGCGGTCAAGTCATCTATCTTCTGGGAGTCAACACTAGTGACTTTCTTGGTCCTACCGTACTCGGGAGCCTTGTTGTTGGAGCTTGAGGCAAGGTTCTCGATTAGCTCAAATGCACCTTCCTTCGTCTTGGTCATAAAGTCCCCATTACTTGCGGCATTCAATGCATTATGATAATCCCAATCGACTCCATCGTAGAATATGTTCAAGATTTGCTCATCCTTGAAACCGTGATGAGGACACTCCCTCTTATACTCCTTGAGTCTTTCCCAAGCTTCACCAAAAGCTTCTCCGGAGTGTTGTTGAAAGGATGCAATCTTGTTCCTCAAAGCGGCCGTTTTGGACTTCGTATAGAAATGATCCAAGAACGCGGATCTAGCCTCATCCCAAGTCCTCAATGAATCGGCCGGCAGTTACTTCAACCATCTTTGTGCCTTGTCCGCGAGAGAGAACGGGAACAACTTACACTTCAGAAACTCGGTTGGAACACCATTAGAACCCGTAGTACTACAGATTTCCTCGAAGTTCTCAATGTGGTCCATAGGTATTTCAGCGGGTAATCCATGAAATAGATGCTGCTTCACCAATGAGATCAACTGAGCCTTGACCTCATAATCTTGTCTCTGAATGGTAGGGATGACGATGGCCGAACGGTTTTGATAAAACGCATGGGGATTATCCGAATCCCCTATGGTTGGCTGACCCCGCGGCTGTTGCCTTTGGAACTGGGTGATTTGATCTCTCAAAATCTGTAACTGAGCATTCGTAGCTTCCTGATCTGCCATGTTTTCTGTGCGAGCAGGTGCTCGTTCGGTGCGAGCAGGTGCTCGACGGCGATTCTGACATTCGAGATGAGCAAGTTCTTCGTTCGTAAAACTAACTAGATCTTCGTTAAGATTTCTCCTCGTTCTTCTACTGGTCATACACCTGAAACATAACAAAATAGAAAAAAAACAAAAAACAAAATTAGCAAAATTCTTAGACTATATATAAAACCAAAATTCAAAGGTAACGCTATTGGTCCCCTGCAACGGCGCCAAAAACTTGATGTCTCGAGTTTTAACCCTAAATAAACTGCAAGTGTACAGACAAGAGTAGTAGTATAAGAGGTATCGAATCCACAGAGACCAAGGTTACACTATGAATTTATAGGTTCTAAAATAAAGCTAAGATAAATTAAATAGTTGGAAATGGTAACGAGCAGGTGCTCAATGCAATAGAGCAGGTGCTTGGAATAGAAATCGGATTAAAAACAGATGATAAAAGCACTAAGCCGAGATGATTCTCCGGTGATTTCGGATACTTAGGTTGAGCATCTATTCAGGGTTTAATTGAACACGGTCTAGAACTCAAACATGAATGTAATATTGCCCCGCTTTCGGCGGCGTATCAATATCTTTGTCTACAACCTAAATACCTAAACTTCCGAGTGGATTTAGTAATGAAGTAAACAAGCCTTAATGCAATGGTTCGATATGTTCACACTCGATGGCAACGATCAATGGCGTTTTGGTTACCACCGAATGCTCATCAATGGTAATTCTAGCAACCTATATCATTTTCGGTGAATAGATTAAACCTAGAGATCATAGACTAAGCGATCAATTTAGCCTAAGCGTTAAGACTTCCTAGAGATGAAGACATAAGATTACCCTATTTGGCTCAACCATCTAAGATCCTAAATCACCATTGAAATCACCCCAACTTAGTTATGAAACTACTCGGACATGGTCAAATCAAATGCAACAATCAATAGATAAGAATTCATAATGGAAAATGGAGAATGAAAGGGGGTTTAGAATTCTTCTCTAGATGATTATTGGATGATGATTCGGAAATGAACAAGAGACTTCAATGGTGGAAGTGATGATTCGGATGATGAAGAACAATTGACGAACAAATTACTTTTTATTAAAAACGTGAGAAGGAACTCAAAGTCTACTCAATATCTCGTGATACCCCACACTCCCCTTTAAAAAGTCTGATGAAAACCTTCTTCAAATACAAGAGAAAGCATTAAAAGCAAAAATATCTTTTTAGGCAAATAAAGGAAACTTGGTAAAAATCCCATTTATGATGAGGATCAATCTTCTCCCTAATGAAAAAGGATTGATGTTGACTCATTAACTTCTGGGAAATCGTGTGGGCCATCAGATGAACTCGGCGGCCACAGCTTATTAGGTTTAGGTCTGGTGCTTCGCTGCGAGCAGGTGCTCGCTTGGACCGAGCAGGTGCTCGGCAGAGTGAAAAGTCTTCTTTTTGCTCCATTTCTTCTCCTTTTCTCCATAGAGCTCCAGCAGCTCCAAATTGTGCTCCAAGGCATTTTAGAACCTGAAAAGACATCAAAAGAAAACAAAAAGACTCGAAAAGCAACACAAAACCATGAGTGAATTAGGCTAAAAACCTAATATATCACTATGGTGGTCATATCTTATTTTCAACTCATTCCAAAGGTCCAGAGGATTTTCAATTGTTAGGTATTGGTCCTTGAGACCCTCAGCAAGATGATGGCGAATGATCTATATTGTTCTGTATTTATTCCTTTCGTCTTCACCATTACCCTCAATGATACTTTCGCCAAGTCCTCTTGACTTTAAATTTATCTTTGTGTCCAACGCCCACTGTAGGTAATTGTCTCCGGAGAGATTGAGGGCAGCATAATCCAAGTTGTTGATTTTCGACATCTGAAATATTTATCTTAATTTTCTAAGTATCACAACAATTAAAGTCTATGTGTATGATGCAAACAAGCCACGAATGCATGATGTTTAGTTAAACAAGTTTTATGTTTCTTAACAAGATATTCCTAACTAGCAACCTAGCATAATATATCTATATGTTCATGATGCAAACCTATCATGCAAATTCTAAACCGTTTATGATCGAATTTTAATATGACCGGATTTTAAACAAGGCACGTTCGGTTAGTATGATGCAGTTTCAGTTTCAGGTTTAACAATCAACCAGATCAATCAATACAATCAAATTAACAAACGGGTTCAATTAAATCATGCAACCAAATTCGGACAGAAGGTTTACTGTCGATCGACGGGTTCTCAGTATCGATCGACACAAGTTCAATTTAAACAACAGATTCGGGCAGAAGGTTCGGTGTCGATCGACAGAGACTTAGTGTCGATCGACACAGGTTCAGATCAAGCAATCGGTTTTGATTTTAATCTGTTTAGGTTAGATGCAAATTAGGGTTCCATTAAGGTGATAAATTAGGAAACAGGATGGAATCACTCAAACAATCAAACAACAAGAATGAGCATAATTTAGGATTCAAATCGAGCATGATTAAAACGAGTAAGATTTAGGATTAGGGTTTCTCATAGTTTCGGTTTTAACATCAATTAAACGAACATGATTTAGTTTTAGGGTTCTCTCGGATTTTAATGATTTTAGGGTTTTGTTGTTCTTAGGATTTCGATTGCTTACCTTAACCTTGTGATTGTTCTTCTAGTTCGCCGTAACCGTTGATAGGTTGTATGAACTACTTCTAGTTCGCCGTAATCTTTGATAGGCTGTATGAACTATGAGTTTGAGCTAAGTTTCACGAACACGAGCTGCTGCTGAACCATGAGCAAACAAATCCGAACGAACACGAACTTAATGGGACCGTCAGATCACGAACACGAACACCGGTTAGGGTTTTGATCGGAGTTTTAGTGCTGTGAGTTTTTGAAGGTTTTAGCTTAGGGATTCTAGAGGATATCATGCTGATAACGTGTTGTAAATCAAGAGAATCGAATGGGGAAAATCGTGTCTTATTTCATTCATCAAAGGATCCTTTATATAAGGATCAATACATGAGATAAAAGGAAGTTTCCTTTTCCTAAAGATAAAAGGAAAGTACATAATAAGGAAATCCTTGTTCAACAAGGAATACATAAAAGGCCTCATAATACTAAGTGTAGATGGGCCGTAATGGGCCAGAACTTGGTTATGACAATCCATTATAATTTATAACAATTGAGAATTTATTATGACGGTAAATATAAATAAAAACAAAAAATTTATAGTTGATAAAAATTTGAGATACTGAGAAATATAAAAGAAGAGAGCGAAAAATATTTATCACAAATTATGAAGTTATGAAATTGTGTATTACAATTGAACGAATTATAGAAATAAAATATTATTTCGCTTATATAGAAATAAAAGAAGCATAAGTTATTATTTCGCATAGTGACAAATGCGTACATCTATATTATAGACATTCTGTTTTCTTTGACTTTTATAACATTTTTCTTTGATTTTTATAACCTTTCAGGAAAACCCAGTGGGAAAAAGTATAACAAGGTAAATAAAGTACAACTACGCAAGCTCCCCCCTTGAATGATCAGGAGTCATATTGTAAATCTCGTTGATGACGAATTCCAATGTTATGGACATGATTCTTGAACGTAGTGGTAGGTAGGGACTTCGTAAATAAACCTAAATCAGTAGTCCCTTAGAGGTAGTAGAAGACATATTTAGTTCCAACCATTTGACTATTTGAATTCTTGATAAAATAAACCTAAATCATAGTCTCTTAGAGGTAGCAGAAGATATATTTAATTTCATTCCAATGTCTCCGTATATAGGACGAATTGAATCTTGCCAAAAGATTAACGGCAAATGATATATCAGGTCTTGTATAATTCGCAAGGTACACTAAAGCTCCCATAACACTCATATATGGTACTTCGGGATTTTCCTCATGTGGTCGAAATGAATCGTTTTAATCAATGAGTGATCTAACGATCATAAGAGTACTTATAGGATTTACCTTATCAAACGTTAAATCGTTTTACTATCATTCTAGTATATGTGGATTGGTGAACGAATATCCCCTTTTGAGAATGCTCAATTTGAAGGCCAAGAAAGTACTTTGTATGTCCGAGATCTTTCATCTCAAATCACCTTTAAGATAATTTGAGCCCTTTTGTATTTCAAATTGAATTTCTATTATGCTTAGATCATCAAATACAACGCTATAATCACAAATCCATATGTTTTTATTGATGAAAACACATGTACATAAATGATCATTTACGTATCCTTCTTCTATTAAATGTTCACTTAGACGATTGTACCACATACGTCCATATTGCTATAATGATCTTTGCAATCTTATTGCACATAACTCTTTGAGTTTGGAACTTAATGCTTCAGGCATTTTAAATCCATCAGGAATTGTCATATAGATATCAGTATTTTTTGATTAAAAAAAAAGATATCTAATGATCCATACAAATATGATGTGACGACAACCATGAGACGCGTCTCTAGATTTTCGTGAGCCACTAGATTCATTAAGAATCTGAATGTGATTGCATCCATAACGGAGAAATATGTTTTCTCAAAATCAATCTCGCGTCTTTGAGAAAATCATTAAACCACAAGGCGAGCTTTATATTTCATAATCTCATTTTTCTCATTTTGTTTTTAAACGAAGACCTACTGTTATCCAACTAGTTTCACATCTTGGGTTGTCAAAATTACTTTTGTTTGGTCTTAATTGTAGGGTTAGCAGTGGCTGATCTACGACCAACGTACGAGAGCACATGCCCTATACTAATTTTACAAAACTTCTAGTTAACCATTATTAACCTGATATTAACTCTAGTTTATTGTATGACTATTAATTCTAATTCTCCACAACAATCTCTCTTTCCTTGTGTTGTTTGGAAAAGTCTCTTTAGTTTATTTGACTATGTTTAAATCCTTCTTTATCTTATTAGTTCCTTTTTAATTATGTTTTTATTAAAACATGTATTCATTTCTTCTTGTATTTTCCTGTTATACTTTTTCAAAATGTAGTAAGTAAAGCAGATGTTTTGTTTCACCTTTAAGTATGTATATATATTTTAGAATTTGATTATTATAAATCCAAATTACCAAATTATAATTTCAATAAAAATTATACTTTTCTTAGATATAAAGCATCTTAAACCCATAAGAATTTTTTTATATAACTTACATATCTAAATCATCTTAAAACTATTAAAACAAAATTCTGATATAAATTTTTTTTATGAGCCTCCAAATTTAAAATATATTACAAGACTAAATTAAATATGTATACAATTTTAAAAATTAAATTAAATTGTGCCTTATACTAAAACAATTTCTGGATCCGCCCTTGGGGTCATGCATTACAATTTACAAAACAAAATGTTCACATATGAGCTTTAATTGTAGGGTCTCTTAATTGTAATATTATCACTCTTTCAATGAATTTTCATTGTAATATTATCTCTCTTAATTATAAAGTTTTAACGTAATTTTTGGAAAAAATGTGTCACATGTCGTCTTGTCAGAGTTTGTTGGTATATGATAACTTTAAAATATTATAAAAATATATATTGTAAATTTTTAGCATAACCATATATTGATCGTGCTGATAACATGTTATAAAAAGATTGCGAATTTATCATGACAGTAAATATAAATAATTTTATACCTGATAAAAGACGTTATACAGAGGAATATAAAAGAAGAGAGCGAGAGAGATTTTATCAGAAATTGTGAATTACAATCGAACGAATTTGTTCATTTACACATGCTTTGAAGCAAAAGGAGACAACTAGTACATTTACCATTATACTGGTGCATTTGGTCATCATAAGAAAAATAGACATGTGGCACTATCCTGGTGCATCTAGTACATTTGAGGCAAATGAGACATCTTGTACGTCTAGCCCTAGAAATGTGCACCTGGTAAATATGTTTTGAGGATTCAATTAAAGGTGGATATTAGTTAAATATGCCTTGAATCTATTTTAAGCTTCAGTCACAAGTTGGGCCTTCAACTATCTGTTGGGTCTGAATAGTAAAAGCTCAAAAACGTATTAGGGTATAATATGAGCTTCTGTATATATATAAGGTTTGATTGGCAAAACATAAAGGAGCAAGAACATCATGCAGCATTAGCATTATGCTCCTAGAGCAGTTTGCTCTAATTAAAATGCATATTTTAAGTGATTGGCAGAGCTGTGAATGATTATGTATAAAATTAAAAACAAATTACACTATATTTTTATACGTAATCTATATATATGACATAAATTATAACATCAATTTTTTAAAAAATTGGTTATTAAATTATTATTTCATTATAGTACTATTTTAACAAAAATTATGACAAATAAACTAGTGATACATATTAATTTTTGATGTTAATATAAATATTTTTATAAATTATAAATTTGAATATGTTACTATTCAAGTTATATTTAATTAAAACTCTTTAAAAGTAATAAAAGATATAAAAATGGTACATTTTAATATATATATATATATATAATTTCATAAATAACATATATTATTTCTAGTGAAATGCATTGTGTATATATTATATAATTATATTTAAGTGACTTATTATTTTATTATATATTATTTCAAAATATAGAATAAATAAAATAATGATAAACATGAACTAAAATAAATAAATAAATTGTATATGTAATTTGTTTTGTGTAATCTTAAAAAATATTAGTTGTATAATTTTATTTTAAGTTTTTTTATATATTAACGCTCAATGCTTTCAAATGCTCTGGAATAGCTCTATCTGAAAGCATTGAGGGTGAGAGCATTTGGGAGCATTAACATTTACTAAATACTCTGCCAACTAAATGTAATTGGGTAATACAGAACATGATGCTCCTCCAAATGCTCTGCCAATCAAGCTCATACACATCTTATTCTTAAACCTTAGATAGTCTGATCTCCTCCAAATTCTGTATTTTCTGCCCTCTTAAACATAATTAGTCTCTTTTTGCCCCTGGAAGATGGGAACACATCATTGGTGAACCATGTTAAATATGTGTCTTTCTTTACATTTCTATTTATCTTCTCCCATCCGTTACAACAATCATATTGTCGTAAAGCTTATATATATATAGCTCTGATTTTGATGCTACTTTTTATGCGATATACTTGGTTGTGGTGTGGCGAGAACGAAACGAACGTCGTCACAGTGTAGTGTATTGACAAGATTATTGGAGTATAGAGATTCAAATATATTTATAGTTTGGTTTATATGGTCTAGTGTACAGATTAATTAGCTAGATTAATTTGTTGGTTTATTTCGGTTAAGTTTCCTTTTGCCTATCCGTTGTATAGAACTTCTGTATTGTTTATTATTACAACCTGAATGAGAAAATCTTCTCCAACAAACTTTTTCTCTCTCATTCGTAATATGGTATCCTCCATTTTTGAGCTCTGATTTGCTTTCCGGTGATCGTTCTTAAGTTCCGGTGGTTATAAGGCACAAATTGAAGAAATCAGCTCGTTCGAATACTTCGAAGAGCTCTCCATCGGTTGTGACTCGCCGATCTACCCGATCTTCCAAAGTTTTTGTTTCTTCTCCGAATTCTCCTACAACTGAAGCGAATAGTGGATCTAGAGCTTCGCGAGCTGGTCCCATGGTGGATCCATCAGATCTGAGTCATTCTCCATTTTTCATGCCAAGCTCAGATCATTCAGGTTTAGTGATCATCTCTCTTCATCTTTGAAACAACCAACACTTTTTTTTTTATTTGCCCGAATTAAACATTCCATAAATGCTAATTCTCTACGACTATTTCTAACAATTGCAGAAATTCTCATAAAAATAATCTAATAAAATAATAACCAAATATCCAAGACAATTCTCAAATTCCAAGAAACTCAATTCCAAAATAATAAAAATCTACTAACCTAAACACCAGGTTCCACTAGACTAAACAAAACTACAACACCCTAATCATCCTCTTTTCTGGCCTTGATTCCGCGATCACACATTTCTTTTACTTGCAACACATGGTAATAAGAGTTACGTAAATATTTCATAAATACTTAGTGAGCCGGTCATACCATCAACTCGCGTAACAAGCAGGCTCAGGCAACAACACAAACAATTATTTAAAATCACATTTCACCACAAACACATTATGGAATTTTAAAACATTTCGAGAACACAAGCTGGTCGTGTCGAGCGACACCAGCAAGGTGTCGATCGACACGCCTCTGTATCGCCTCAGAAACAAGTTTCTTCTCTCTCAACACGATTCCGACAGATATGAGTCGCAAAACCTGCAACGATCAACACATAAACCGACTACAATCTCACAGCAATATCAACAATCAATTTCACACGAAAATCCATCACAAAATCATTCATAGCCTAGAAACCTATGGTCGTGAACTCACCTCGGGTTTTAGGATTGAAAAGGATTACGGAATAGGATAAAACAGCCACGAAACAAACTCTCTATACTTATGAACACGACAACACAACAAGAGAAAAGCCTAGAACTCGAACGAAAAGTTTCGGGAGAATTTCTTTGCAAAAATTCTCGCCAAAACACTAATCTCTCTCTCAATTCTCAAAAACTATGATTTCTCTCAACTGTAGCACGCGGCCCCGATTCCACGAGTTTATATACTGAAAACCTAGGGCTTAACATCCCTAAACTAAGCCAAAAAATGTAATTAAAAAGTTAATTACTCGGTTCGGCATAAACACGTGTCGAGCGACACCCAGACCGTGTCGATCGACGCACAACAATTCTTCGTATCGATCGACACAACCCTTGTATTGCTCGACACGAGCACTAAAAACCACTTAATCAGTTCGCGAATGTTACAATTCTCCCCCGCTAATCTGGATTCGACCTCGAATCCCCCCAAAACACGTCTATCAAAGACCGAAACTTGACCCTACTTGGCCAAAACCCACTAGTGATCCTCACCCGATCCTTTGACTTTCATCTAATCCTATGTTTATAAACACATTTTTTTATTTTCCAGCCATTTACTACTCTTAACTCATTATCACACTATCTTGCTCTCAGGACGCATTCTTTAGCAAACCAACGTACCATCCACTCATGGTATATAGGGAACCACATTTCCCTCTAGAATTATACTGACACCCACCCGTCTCGAATAAGTCTCTGGAGAACCACAGTCTCCAAAATAAATGCAAGAGATCCACCCGTCTCCTGATACTTAACCTGAGACCCACCCGTCATAGCTAAGTAAGCATCTCACCATACTACACCGAGACCCACCTGTCACCGGTAAGCATCCAATCCATACTACACTAAGACCCACCTGTCACATGTAAACCCATCGGAGACCCATGCATCTCCCCAAAACAGTAATAAGATATTCAGGACACTACTATCCCAAGAGTAATAATTCTAAATGTTTATAAACATCTATGACTAGATCTTCCCCACATGGCTAAACTCGATATCCCCCACCCGCAATACCATCCCAAAACATGACCCACACTGGTCAAGCTCAAGTTGCGACCTGCTTGTCGAACCACTTCCTGAACTTCAACTTCATCTTTGCCTCAGGCTCCCAAGTCTCATCCTCTGTATCGTTACAGTCCCACAAGACTCCCAGCAGTAGTATCCTCTTCCAGCGTACAACCTTTTCTCTCCTCTTGAGAATCCTCACAGGAACTGCCGAAACTGTCAAATCAGGCCTCAGATCCTCCGGGATCTTAGCCACCAACTCCTGCTACTCATGCAGACACTTCCTCAACATAGACCCATGAAATATCTTATGAAATGCCTTCATGATCAGAGGTAACTCTAACCGGTATGCCACCGGTCCAACTCGCTCCACCACCTCATATGGAGCCATCCCGATACTCGCCTGAAAGCTGTTGTTATACGTAAATTCAGCCAGGCACAGATGGTCAGCTCAGTGACCACCCCAGTCCAGAACACACATCCACAACAAATCCTCTAAGGTCTGAATTATCCTTTGACTGCCCATCAGTCTCCGGAGATGATATGTCGTACTCATATGCACCTTATTGCCCATCTCTGTCCGGAAGGCTCTCCAAAACTCAGACACTAACTTAGGATCCCGGTCTGAGAAAATACTGGCTTGCACTCCATGCAGCCTCACAATCTCTCTCACAAACTTCTTAGCCAAAACCACAGCTTCATCGATCTATTTAATGGCAAGAAAATGTGCAGACTTAGTCAGACCTCGAGTTAGGCAATCCTACTACAAAATCCGTCGTGATCATGGCCTACTTTCACTCTGGAATGGGTAAACTCTGCAATAACCTACCTGGAACCCGATGCTCCGCCTTAACCCGCGAACACGTGTCGCACTTCACGACCTAATCAGCTACATCTCTCTACATCCCAACCCAATGATAATACCGCTTAAGATCATGGTAAATCTTAGTCGCTCCCTTATGAATCGAGAACTTGCTCGCATGAGCCTTTTACAGAATCTCCTGCCTTAAAATCTCAACCTTAGGGACACAAACTCGCCCGTAAACCAGAATAGTCCCATTTGAAGAGACAATATACTCAAAACCAACGGCCCTCGATGCCTCCACCAAAACCTGATCACTCTCCTGAGCCACTCGGATCCTACTCAGAAGGTCTGCCTGATCAGCCGACTTTAGCCCCAACGGCTCCTGTGAGAAAGCACACAGACGCAAAGTGCTAATCTCGCCCACTAAGGCCTCAACCTCTTGCTCCTGAATCGAATCAACTATCTACCGACTCAAAACATCCGCCACCTGGTTGGCCTTACCCAGATGGTAAATAATCTCTAGATCATAATCAGCCAACAACTCAACCCAGGGCCTCTGTCTCATATTCAGCAATGGCTGAGTAAAGATATGTTGCAGATTCTTTATGATCTGTGAAAACCTGCACCTTCGCGCCATAAAGGTAGGACCTCCAAATCTTAAGAGCAAACACCACTGCTCCCAACTCAAGATCATGCGTAGGGCAATTACGTTCACTACCCTGCAACTGCCTTGAAGCATACGTTATGACCTTGCCCTCTACCATCAGAACACAACCCAAACCAACTCGAAGCATCTGTATACAATGTATAATACTGGTGTACTCGTTATCATATCCTTGAGCCTCGTAAAGCTGTCCTCGCACTTTGGCGACCAGACAAACGGGATATCCTTCCCAGTCAACTTTGTTATAGACTGCGTCATACTTGCAAACCTCTTGTAATAACCAGCTAATCCAAGGAAACTCCTGATCTCGGTGGCGTTACTCGGTCTTGGCCAATCTCGAATCACCTCTATCTTTACCGGATCCACAGCAACTCCCGCTACAGAAACAATATGACCCTGAAACCATATCTGTCGCTGCCAAAAACTGCACTTACAACTTAGCATACAGCTTCTGCTCTCAAAGCTTTTGCAGAACCAAACTCAAATGAGCCTCGTGCTCCTCATGACTCCTTGAGTAAACCTAAATATCGTCAATAAATATGATAATGAACATGTCCAGATTCTCCTTGAACACGTCGTTCATCAATCTCATGAAAGCTGCTGGTGCATTAGTAGTCCTGAAAGGCATAATCACAAACTCAAAATGCCCATATCTCGTCCTGAATGGAGTCTTACGAACATCTGCCTCATCTATCAAAATCTGATGATACCCTGACGCCAAGTCTATCTTTGAGAACCAAGTAGCACACCTTAGCTCATCCAATAACTCATCAATCCTCAGAAGAGGGTACTTGTTCTTTACCGTAACTCGGTTCAGACCCCGTTAATCGATACACAATCGAAAGCTACCATCCTTCTTTTTCATAAATACCATCGGTGCTCCCCACGGCGAAACACTTGGTCGAACAAAACCTTTACTCAACAAGTCTTCCAAGTGCTTCTTAAGCTCTGCCAACTCTACTGGAGCCATCCTGTAAGGAGCCTTAGAAATCTGAGTTGTCCAGGGCTCTAGCTTAATCGTGAAAGGATCAGATCGAGATGGTGGCAATCCCTTCAACGACTTGAACACATCCTCGAAATCCTGAACAACTCTGATCTTCTGAATAGCCACCTCACCACTAGATTCTGGCATCGCAACCGTCGCCACATAAGCCTCGCAACCCCGCGCTATTATCTGCTCTGCCTAAATAGCAGAGATTACCAGACTCCCGGAAGTAGGTCTCACTCCTTGATAAAATAACTTCCCTGCATCTCGTTCAAAGACCACTCGGCTTCAATGACAGTCCAGATGGACTCTGTAGAAAGATAACCAATCCATCCCCAGGATAACGTCATACAGCTCTACCAGACTCATAACAAAATCTGCTGGCATTGACTCCCCAACAATCTGAACATCCACTGCTCTAGCCAAACCTGAAGTAGACAGAAATCCGCCTAAAACAACTTTAACCAAGCCCGACAGATTGCCAGCACTGCTTCGGATGCCACTGTTCTCGGCATGCCCCGGAGTAATGAAGCAGTTTGATGCTCTAGAATCAAAAAGAATGTGGGACTCAACACCTCCTACTAATAAGGTCCCTACAAAATCCACATGCGTTGAAAACCCTAACAAACTATCTCATGCAAAAATAAAAGAAAAATAACAATTCAACCACTAAGAATTTACGAAGTTCAAAATCCATAATTTTACCTTTGATCTGCACGCTGCTATGCTACCCCGTATCTGTCAGTACGTAAACTCTCAGTGCCGGTCCGATCTTACCCACCGGCTGCACTATCGCTAAGTGAGTCCCAATATGTGCTACCACTGGCTGAACCGCTGCCACAACCATCTGCTGCAACTTGGGACACATCTACCTGATATGCCCCGGTTCTCGGTAATGAAAAGACACCTTTGCATCCCGATAAGTCTCCCTCTTGAGACAGTTTGCCACTCGATACTTAGTGCTCCCACATCCATATCAACTGCGACCACTCTGGCCGCGCTCCACCAACTCTGCCCTCGAGGCGTACAAAGAACCACGACACTGCGTCCTAATACTCAGACGTAGCCCCTGCAAGAACCTCTGCATAAGGGTCCTCTCATCCTCTATGCTACGGCCAGCATGAACCAACAGTCTCCTAAACTCAGCATCGAACTCGTGCACAATACTCTTTCTCTGAGTCAGCTCCATGAACCTCATCTATAGGTGATCCCACGCCTCTCAAGGAAAGAACTTGGCGTTGAACTCGACCTTGAACTCGCCCCAAGTCTATACAGTCCTCCGAGTCTCAATCGATCTCCACCATCAATGCTCGTCTTCACTCAGATAATGAACATCCAACTCTACATGATACGCTGCAAGGCATCGAATCGATCAAAAGTTGCGCTCGACTCTCAAGCGCCACTCACCGAACTTTTCTGGCCCAACTCTGCCCGTGAAGAAAGGCGTACCAATCTTCTGCATCTGTCCCATCATTGCAAGATAGGAAGGATGCTCAGCAACTGTAGCCCTCGACTGCTCAACCAGTGCAGCTCTCTGCTGCGTCTCCACCACCGGAGGTCCTGCTAGAGCCGGTGCCGGAACTGCCGCCGGAAACCGTTCTAACAACTATGTCAGAAGTCCCACAATAACATTATCACAACCCTGAGCTGGAGCAGCACCCCCATCCGGGCCCACTCCACCACCAGCACCTCTCCCGGCGCCCCTCCCGGCACCAACAGCCACACTGGCACTAGCACTGGTCTCACTCGCAATCTCCACTTGATGTGTCTAGGATGCAGCCACACTGCTAGATGACGCCTCAACGGGTCCACGACCATGTCCCCGGCCTCTGCCTCTGCCACGACCTCTCGCTCAAGTATCCATCTACCACATAGGATAGGAAAACATGAGCAACCAAGAAAACACAAGCAATAAAACATAACTTACTGCGGAATCTCTTTGAAGGCCGAAGAGGATGATCAAAGACTACTAATTGTCTAACAACCAATAAACAATTAAACCACATAGTCTCATTTCATCCAATTACAAAGTTCCAAAAACGTCTAGGCTCTGATACCAAAATGAAACAACCAACCTTTTTTTTTATTATTAGCCCGAATTAAACATTCCATAAATGTTAATTCTCTAGGCTATTTCTAACAATTGCGAAAATTCTCATAAAAATAATCCAAGAAAATAATAACCAAATATCCAAGACAATTCTCAAATTCCAAGAAAATCAATTCCAAAATAATAAAAATTTAGCAACCTAAACACCAGGTTCCACTAGACTAAACAAAAACTACAACACATTAATCATCCTCTTCTTATGGCCTTGATTCCGCGATCACACATTTTTTTACCTGCAACACATGGTAATAAGAGTTGCGTAAGTATTTCATAAATACTTAGTGAGCCGATCATACCATCAACTGGCGCAACAAGCAGGCTTAGGCAACAACACAAACAACAATTTAAAATCACAATTCACCACAAACACATTATGGAATTTTAAAACTTTTTGAGAACACAAATTGGTCGTGTTGAGCGACACCAGCAAGGTGTCGATCGGCAGCCTCTGTATCGCGTCGGAAACAAGTTTCTTCTCTCTCAACCCGATTCCGACGGATATGAGTCGCAAAGCCTGCAACGATCAACACATAAACCAACAACAATCTCACAGTAATATCAACAATCAATTTCACACGAAAATCTATCACAATATCACGCAAAACATCACAAAATCCTTCATAGCCTAGAAACCTATGGTCGCGAACTCACCTCGGGTTTTAGGATTGAAAAGGATTACGGAATAGGATAGAACAACCACGAAATAGACTCTTTATACTCAGGAACACGATGACACAACAAGAGAAAGGCCTAGAACTCGAATGAAACGGTTTCGGGAGAATTTCTTTGCAACAATTCTCGCCAAAACACTAATCTCTCTCTCTCAATTCTCAAAAACTCTGATTTCTCTCTACTGTAGCACGCGGCCACGATTCCACAAGTTTATATACTGAAAACCTAGGGCTTAACATCCCTAAATCAAGCCAAAAACACGTGTCGAGCGACACCTAGACCGTGTCGATCGATGCACAACAATCCTTCGTGTCGATCGACACAACCCTTGTTACAGTCTTGATGGTACGAATTATGATGACTGGAAAGCTGTGATGTGTATTGCTTTATATGATAAGAATAAGACCGGGTTTATAGATGGAACTTTACCTCATCCTGTAGAAATTGATAGTAATTTTTGTCTTTGGTCTAGATGCAATAGCATGATAAAGTCTTGGATATTGAATATGGTTTTACCTCAGATTTATCGTAGTATTCTTAGAATGAATGATGCTACTGATATTTGGCGTGATCTCCATTGTCGATTTCATCTCACAAATCTTCCAAGGACATTTAATCTCACTCAAGAGATACAGGATTTGCGACAAGGTTCAATGTCTCTCTGTGGTTACTATACTTTATCGAAAACTCTATGGGATCAATTAGAAAGAACTGAGGAAATTGAAGAACCCTGTGTTTGTGGGAAATCTGCTAGGTATCAACTAATGGTTGATAGAGCTAAAACGATTAAGTTTTTAGCTGGCCTTAATAAATCTTATGCTGTTATTTGGACATAGATTATAGCTAAGAAGGTCTTACATAGTGTAGCTGAAGTTTATAACGTGTTGGACAAACATGATAGTCATAATAGATTTTTAGTTGGTATTCCTCCTCCAACTGCTTTCCAGGTCTCTGAAGTTGGTTCACTTGTTGGAGTTGGTCCACCTGCTGGCGTTTGTCCCATGACTTACTATGTTCAAAATGGCCTAACAAAAGGAGACCAATTTGTTCTTTCTGCAACAGAGTTGGACGCATAGCTAAGAGGTGCTACAAGAAACATGGATATCCACTAGGAATTACTCCTCCCAAGGGAAACTCATTAGTCACAAGCTCCTTCTGCCCAACCTTCTCGTCCTGTGGCAGCTCAAGTGGCTATTCTTTGTCCTTCTAAACCTCCAACTCCTGGTTTGGAATCTCTGGTTGGAAACATGTGTAAGGAACAAATTCAGCATTTCATTGCATATTTCAGTTCACATCTTTATAATCAGACTCTTAGTACACCTCCTAGCCCTAATACATCTCACACATCATCTCAATCTTCTTCTGCTCCTTCTGGTATTGAATTTTCCTCTTCTACTCTCAAGTTTGTTGGAATTTTGAGAGTTTCAAAGACTTCCTTGTCTCATTGTGGTTGGGTGATTGACTTTGGGGCTACACATCATGTATCCCATGATAAATCACTCTCACTTCTTTGGATAGTCATATAAATAGTGTTGTTAATCTCCCCACTGGTTATGGTAAAGATTGGTGGAGTTGGCACTGTTCAGTTGAATAAGAACATTATTGAGAATAATGTTCTATTTATTCCTAAATTTCGTCTAAATCTTATCAGTATTAGCTCTTGAACTAAAAATCTTCATTCCAGAGTTATCTTTGATGAGTTATCCTGTGGATATCAGGACATTAACAGGGAGTTAATGATTGGGAACAGATTGCTAACGTGTATGTGCTGGAACTTCAAGAATATCATATGAATGTCGTGGTTTATATTGGAGTTTGGCACCAGAGGCTTGGTCATCCTTCTCTTACTCGTTTGGATGTGATCTCAGATGTATTAGGGATTACTAGACATAAGAATAAGAAACAAGATTTTTGTCATGTATGTCAGTTAGCTAAGCAGAAGAAACTCTATTTTCCTTCTCAGAATAATATTTGTAACAACATCTTTGATCTCTTGCACATTGATGTTTGGGGGCCATTTCCAGTTGCTACCCTTGATGGTTACAAGTATTTTCTGACAATAGTTGATGATCATTCTAGAGCGACTTGGATTTATTTACTTAAAGCCAATAGTGATGTTTTAACTGTATTTCCTACTTTCTTCACTATGGTGGAGAATCAGTATAAAGTGAGTGTTAATGCAGTTTGAGCTGACAATGCCCCAGAATTGAAATTTACTGAGTTGTATCAAGCTAAAGTAATTGTCTCTTATCACTATTGTCTTGAAACACTAGAGCAAAATTATGTGGTAGAGAGGAAACATCAGCATATTCTCAATGTAGCAAGGGCCTTAATGTTTCAATCTCAAGTCTCTATTCATTAATGGGGTGAATGTGTTCTTACAGCAGTGTTTCTTATCAACAGAACACCTTCTCAGCTGTTACACAATAAGACTCCTCATGAAATTTTAATTGGTAAGGTTCCTGATTATTCTCCATTGAGAACTTTTGGCTGTTTGTGATATGTATCTACTTCACCAAAACAACGACACAAGTTTGAAGCCAGGTCTAAGGCTTGTGTGTTTTTGGGATATCCTTCGGGTTACAAGGGTTATAAGTTGTTGGATTTAGAGTCTCATCGGATATTCATCTCCAGGAATGTGGTTTTCTTTGAAGAAGTGTTCCCACTGGCCAAGGATCCTTCAGCCAAGGTACATTCTGATTTTTTCACTCCTCTGGAATCTATGCCTTCAGCTGATCATCCTGCTTATACCCTTGTCCCATGACCAACACCATCACCCTTACCTACCTTACCACAATCACCTATTCCTTCTCCTCCTCCTTTACTTCCTCTTCCTTCCACACGAACAAAGAAACCTCGTGCTCATTTACAAGATTATCACTGTTATTCTTTGACATATAATATTTCTCATCCTATCTCTTCTTACCTATCTTACACTAATCTTTCTCCATCCTTCCTTGCTTACATTAACTCCATTACCCAAATACCTTTGATGAGGCTAAGATTTCCAGAGAATGGTGTGAGGCTTTTGACAAGGAGATTGAAGCTATGGAAGTTACAGAAACTTGGGATATCACAACATTACCCCCTGGTATCAAACCTGTAGGGTGTAAATGCGTTTTCACATTGAAGTTTCTGGCTGATGGAGCACTTAAAAGGAATAAGGCACGTATTGTTGCTAAGGGATATACACAAAAAGAAGGATTTGATTTTAATGAGACATTCTCTCATGTTGCTAAGCTAGCTAATGTGAGGTTACTCTTGAAGGTTTCAGCTTCTAAACATTGGTTCCTCAATCAATTGGATATTTCCAATGCTTTTCTCAATGGAGACTTAGATGATGAAATCTATATGAGGTTACCTGATGGTTATGCTGTGAAAGAAAAGGATTGAATTTGCCTAAGAATGCTGTTTTACAACTTAAGAAATCTATATATGGTCTTAAGCAAGCTTCCAGGCAATGGTTTTTAATATTTACTAAAGTTTTGAAGAAGTTGGAATTCACTCAGGGGACTGGAGATCATATTTTATATATAAGGAGTAGTGGTAAGGATTTTCTTGCAGTAAACGGCTAAGTTCAATATGCATTGAAAGTAACTTTGCTTACAAGAATGCCATGCTCATGTGATTCGCCTCTCTTCCCTAGTGAATTTCATCATGATTAGTCTTTTGTTCTCCTTCAGACTTTAGCAAAAATTATCAATCTCTAACCTCATCGGTATTTATATTTTCTTTGATAATGCATTAGTGAAATATCGGTATGTTTTTCTGATTGGTCTTTGTTGTAATTTGTAACATTTTGTTTGTTTCATGCTATTGAATACTCTACTAAACTGAGTAGTCATTTTGTTTGCGCCCTTGCTATCATCAAATTATCTATAAGAGGAATTGCTAAAACGGCTGACAGTGCTGAGTTCAAGGATTTTGTCGTCAATCACCCTGATCTTATAGTGGAGATATTGAAGAATTATATATAGAACAGCTGCTGTAGTACATGCGGTTACCGTCATTCGCAGTGGAGAGAGAAATCTTAAAATATAATCGTTTTTATGGGACTTGAATTATTTGTTTTTCAAGATTCACAAATCTTTGAAACATTATCTTAGTTTTCAGATATGTTTTTTCTAGTGAATGTCAAATTTTTTTTCAGTCCAACACTACAAGAAAACAGATAATCTATGACGGATTTTCGTGACAGTTTTTTTCGTCACAAAAGACTGCGACGGAAGTGTGACGAAACTGTGACGGATTTGTGACGAAAATATAAAACGTAACAAAAGCGTCGCATATTTGTGACGGAAAAAATATAAAAAAGCGTGTCAAATTTGCGACAGAATTATGACGATTAAAGAAATCATGACACATTTTGAGACGGATTAGCGACGGAAAATAAATCGTCCCATATTTGCGACACTTCTGTGACACAATTCTTAACCGTCACAAATTTTTGACAACAAAAAGGTGTCACAAATGCGTGACAAATGATGTTTTATTTGATGTCAGCAAGAAAAAGACAAAAGTGACTTATGTCGGTAACTAAAAGACAAAGGAGTTGAAAACGTGGTAAAGAAAGCGTACATAATTGCCGTCTAACATGCATAAAGCGTGACAAATGCGTGACAAAATCGTCACAAATTTGTGACGATTTTGAAAGCGTTGCAAAAGCGTGCCAAAGTTGTTTCCTATATATATGGCAACCGTTTCACTCATTTCTCCACACAATTCTCTTAGCTCTCATCTCTCATATCTCATATCTCATCTCTCTCTATAAACCGGAAGAGGAGGAAATAGAGGAGGAAAAAAAAAAAATGAAAAAAAAAAAAATTATTGATATAAAAATGTGGCCTACTTCAACGACAACCCGAGAATGGATGTATTACCGCCAAGATCCAGGAATGAATAATCTGAGAGAATAATTTTTGATGGGTATGGACCAGTTCTTGGTGTTCGCTACACTACAAGAAAACAGGTGGTTTTCCAACGGAAATTTGCGACGGAATTAAACCCTCGCAAATTTGTGTCCTAGTTACGACAGGTTTGCGACGAACAGTCTTAATAACTCGCAAAAATGTCGCAAATTTGCGTAGGAACTTGACGACGCAAATTCGTCGACTTGTACGCTTGGACGCAAAATCGTCAACTTGTACGTTTGGACGCAAAATCGTCGCAAATTTTGCGACGCATTTGCATCGATTTATATTTTGCGACGGTTTTGCGTATACTTGTACGTTTAGACGCAAAACCGTCACAACATGTGCGTCGAATTTGCGACGATTTAAGGGTTGCGAGGGATTTACGTCGAAAGTAGGTTGAACACGTTTTAATTGATTCTTACTTGTTTATGAATGTAATATTTTAGCCGCAAATCAGTCGCAAAAGTCTTGGAAAATCGTTGCAAATAAGTCGCAAACTGAAATGAACATTCTATAAAATTCATGCACATTATCTCACATTCTATAATTCAACAAATATGGATAACAATCGATCTTTGATTCCGGGTCCGGTTGATGTGAGATAAGCAGAAGAACGGGCAAGGAAACAACTTGAAGAATCGATGTTGGAAGAATGCAATTCTTATGAGAGACATGTACAGATGGTTAACTGTGTTGTTGAGGCAGAAGATCCATCGTTCACCGATGTCCTTTGGAAGACGACAATTGGAAATGTCAACAAATTAGGTATAATGAAATGTTATTATTATTAATATATATTAGTAGGAAACAGAAATAATTATATTTCAAAGTTTGTATATTGTTTAATTGACATTTAATTATATTTTACTTATTCTACGTTGAATATATACAGGTGGACACACACGTGGGTGGACACTGATAAAAGAGTTGCATCAAATAAAACATCAATGGCGTCACGTACCATATGTGGTAGCAGTGATTCATAAAATGGAACCTAATGGATTGAGGGACGCGATGGTCATACTAAAGGTAAAATGTATATATAAGTTATAAGAAAAGATGTTTTTAACAAATTATATATTTAGTAATCGATAAATGTTATTTGTTTTCCTTGAAGGATCCTACCGGGACTGTACAAGCGAGCATTCATAGGTCCGCCATATCTGATAACAAATATGGGCCGCACATAAAGGAGGGTTCAGTATTGGTTCTAAAGGAGGTTGTAGTTATTAAGTTTGATAAGGCGACAACACATCTTAACATTATTCTTAATAACATAAGCAATGTAAGTTAAGTAGAATATATATTTTAAAGGTATTGTATTAAGTAGTATCCTTACACATAACTCAAAAATTTGATTTCACAGGTTATATCTAAAGAAAACATGGCTACAACGTTCATAGAAGAAAGTAGCAGCAGTCGTGTTAACCGAAATCCAAACAATTGGTTATCCCAGGAATCTGACGAAGGGTCAACAACGGATGGTGGTGAAGAAATTGATGATGAGTAATGCATTCCGTCATCAATAAAAATAATGAAAATAAATATGTGTTTATGTTAGCAGTTTATTTGTATTACGTTTTTAAGTAATAATGTACTATATATATATATCGATTGTACGTACCTTTATGAACATCGATGTTAATGTTAAAATATCATAATATTATATTAATATAAGTTTCCAAAAATTTACTTGTAACCCTAACACATTAATACTAAAAACAAAAAACTACAAATTAAATCTTAACTTACCAAACTATAAATAAAAATTTAAGATGATTTTGCGTCGATTTGTATGTTTGGACGCAAAACCGTCGCAAACACTATAACATTTACGACGGTTTTGCGTCGATTATTAAGTCTCGACGCAATTTTGCCGCAAAAATTGCGGCGGTTTTGCGTGGCAAAATATTTTAAGATATTTCCGATAATTTTGCGTCTTTGTTGCGACGAAATAATAGTTGTTACGCAGTTGCGACAAAAATTATTACAAAACGTGTTGAATGAGTCTTACCGGTTTATGGGTACAAACGAGTCGCAAAACTTTAGCAAAAACGTCGCAAATGAGTAGCAAAAAAATCCAAAGTTCAATAAATTTCGTGAATGTGAAGAAAGGAATTAATAAACATTCAAAACATTCTATAAAAACATCAAAATCCGAGAAACACACTATTTTTCAAAAGAAAGATATTAAAATTTGATAATCAAAGATGTCTTCGCATCATGAGGTCTACATGGTTCGAGCATGGATGTACAACGACCGCAAAGATCCAGAAACTGGCGAAGTGTCTAGAGGATTTAGAGAAGGGCTTGACCAGTTTTTGACCCAGGTGATAAACAACCAAGGGGCTGTCGCAAGATATACCAACGACGGTAACGTGAAAATTTTATGTCCTTGTGTGAAATGCAAAAACTTTGCTCCACATGATACGCGAACTGTTTGGAAACATTTATTTACGAGGGGGTTTTTACCTAACTACTATGTTTGGTTTTCACATGGGGAGGATTTTGTTGTCAATGTTCCAGGTAGTTCAAGTACGAGTAATTATCGTGGGAATGTAGAAGGTGGTAGTAATTATGAGGATAGTAATTATCAGTATGGTCATGATAATTTTAATGAATCTGTATATGGAAATACAGATGGGAATAGGTTTAATGATATGGTCAATGATTCATTTCAAGAAACTACTGCTTCGTTTAGTGATAATACTTTTGAAGAACCAAACCCGAGTGCTAAATTTTTTTATGATATGTTAGATGCTGCTAACGAACCTATCTATGAAGGATGTACAAAAGGGCTTTCAAAATTGTCATTAGCATCTAGGATGATGACAATTAAAAGCGAAGATAACCTTGGTGAAAATTGCATGGATAAATGGGGTGAATTGTTTAAAGAGTATTTGCCAGAGGGTAATAACTCTGCAGAGAGTTACTATGAGATACAAAGATTGGTAGCAAGTCTTGGATTACCGTCTGAGATGATTGATGTCTGTATTGATAATTATATGATTTTTTGGAAAGATGATGCTCAGCTGCAGGAATGTCATTTTTGCTCTCATCTAAGATATAAGAAGACTAGTGGTCGCACCAAAGTCCCATTCAAGCGTATGTGGTACCTTCCAATAACAGATAGGCTGAAGCGATTATATCAATCAGAGCAGACAGCAGGGGCAATGAGGTGGCACGCAGAACACGATTGTGAGGAAGGGGTGGTCGCCCATCCATCAGATGTAAAGGCGTGGAAACACTTTCACACGGTACATCCAGACTTTGCTGTAGAACATAGAAATGTGTATTTGGGTCTTTGCACTGATGGGTATTTGGGTCTTTTTGGGATGTCTGGTAGGCAATATTCGTTGTGGCTAGTCATAGTGACGCCATATAATCTCCCACTGGAAATGTGTATGCATCGAGAATTTTTATTTCTCAGCATTTTTGTTCCAGGGCCAAAGCATCCAAAAAGATCACTTGATGTCTTCCTACAACCTCTTATCCAGGAACTAAAGCAGTTGTGGCATGTTGGTGTATGCACATATTATTCGTTGAGCCATAAGAACTTCAACATGAAGGCTGTCCTCATGTGGACGATAAGCGACTTTCCGGCGTATGGTATGCTATCTGGATGGACAACGCACAAAAAGTTATCATGTCCTTATTGTTTAGATAAGACCGAATCATTTCAATTATCAGCAGGAGGGAAAGCTTGCTGGTTTGACTGCCATCGTCGTTTTCTTCCAAGGGATCATCCTTATAAAAAGAGTAGGACGTTATTTCGAAATCGAGTTGTTAAAACCTCCCCCTTGGTTTACCTCTCAGGTGAGGAGTTGGAAGAATAAATGGATGGATATGGTGCGGAAGAAACTTTAAAAGTTGGAGGTAATTGGCAAAGTAATCTAGCAAATATGCTTGTTGGGTATGGGGTATACCATAACTGGCATAAGAAAAGTATATTTTGGGAATTGCTTTACTGGAATGAGCATCTGCTGAGGCACAACTTGGATGTCATGCATGTGGAGAAAAATTTCTTTGAGAATATTATACACACATTGTTGAATGTTGCAGGGAAAACAAAAGACAATCGGAAATCTCGTCTGGATCTCGCGGCTTTATGCATAAGGCCTAAGTTGCATCTAACAGGAGATGGTAGGGCACCTATTCCCAGTTTCCAACTATCACCTGCTGCGAAGAATGCTTTGATTAACTGGGTTAAGGAGTGGGTGAAGTTCCCAGATGGCTACGTGTCAACTTTTTCAAGGTGTATTGAGCAAGGGGGGAAATTTTCAGGGATGAAGTGCCACGATTGTTATGTGTTCATGCAGCGACTTCTCCCTTTCTGCCTACAAGAGCTTTTACCGCAAGATGTACACGAGGCAATAACAGGTACATGTTAATTAATTAATTTTTGGTATTGTTTGTACATTCATAAATTTATTTGCTAATTATATAGTTAACTAACGCGGTCTGGATCGTGCTATCAGGTATTGGAGCATTTTTCAGGGACTTATGTGCTCGAACCTTAGTGGAGGAGGAAATCTTGAAGTTGGATTCAGACATTCCACTCATTATTTGCAACTTAGAGAAGATATTTCCACCTTCCTTTTTTGATGTGATGGAACACCTGGTTGTCCACTTACCTCGTGAGCTTGATTTGGGTGGACCAGTCCAATTTCGATGGATGTACCCCTTCAAAAGGTTCTTCAAACATTTGAAGATGAAGGCGAAAAATCTCGCAAGAGTAGAGGGTTCAATCATTGCTGGAAGTTTGACAGAGGAGACATCAAACTTCTCTACTTACTACTTTAGCCAAACTGTGAAAACTAAGAAAACCCGTCGTAGACGATACGACGATGGTGGGGTTGGCCGAACTTATCACTTGGAGGGTGTACCAGATGTTTTCTGTGATGTAGGTCGGATGGGTGGAAAAGTGAAGAAATCAACGTGGTGTGATTTCAAGCATATGCAAGCTGCCCATACTTATATAATGCTAAATTGTAACTACTTTCAGCCATATGAAAGGTATATATATATATATATATATTAATTGAAAATATATATACAACTAATAATTAAAGGTTGTACAGAATGTTAGAAGGCCAAATACGAGAAGCATTTTCTGAACTAAATGATGAAGAAGTTCAATTTTACCTAGAACGTGATTTTGCTGGCTGGATGCGGGAGAAGGTAAGAACCATGCATGAGTTATATTAGTATTACTTTTATATATATACTAATTATTTCAATTTGACAATAGGTGGCGAAGAAATCTCGACAAAGTTGGCCTTTATGGGCACATGAGTTTGTTTTGGGGCCCATTGCAAGCATAAAAACGAGTAAGATGTATTGTACTCGCGGCTTTATTTTTCACACATTTCAACATGGACAAAATAAAGCCACTACAAATTATGGTATTCATGTCCCGGGCGATACAAACTTCTATGGTATTTTGAAATAAATCATTGAGATTGAGTATGCTGTTGTGTTGAACTTGAAAAGTGTATTATTTCGTTGTGATTTGTTTGATCCATCCAATGGTCTCGGGGTTAGAACCAGCAAATTTGGAGTTGTTGATGTAAAAGGAAATAGGAGCTACACTGACAAGTTTGAGCCATTTGTTTTAGCATCCCAAGCAGAGCAAGTAGTCTTCATTCCTTACCCTCGTACTCGTGGACGACGGCATCAAGATTGGCTCTCCGTGATTAAAGTTAACCCAAGGGGTCGAATTGTCGGGGGATTAGCAACTGATGCTGATGATGATCAACCCCCAATGCAACCTACAAGAACCGAAGAAGTTTCGATCCCTACAGAGGTAGCCACCGATTTGACAAGAATTGACCCACTTCATAGTGGTCTTGATGTGATATTCGAGGATTCAGAAGGAAGCGAAGATGAGTTTGATGAAGACGAGGAAGATGAGGACGACGATGATGACGAAGATGGCGGAGTAGAACGTTATGTTTCTGATTATGATGAAGAAGATTAATAAATTTAATATTAATTATGTGTATATATTTAGTATGTATTTTTGAGTATGGTGTAAAATATTTTTTTTAAACAAGACATATAACAATTTGCTACGTTTTTGCGAGGAAATCATCGCAAATTCGTCGCAAATGTTCAGATTTGCGACAAAATTGCGACGATTTCCTCGCAAAAACGTAGCAAACTCCTATACCATAAACTCTAACCAATACATTAATTATATTGGCTCTTCTTCGAATATAAAAACATATCATAGAGGCCCTAATTGATATATAAAATTATTTGCATCCATGTCCAAGTATTAAGAATAAGTAAAAAACACTAAGGTTTAGGGTATAGGAGTTTGCTACGTCTTTGCGAGGAAATCGTCGCAAATCCGTCGGAATTCTGAACATTTGCGACGAATTTGCGACGACTACCTCGCAAAAACGTAGCAAATTCCTATACCCTAAACTCTAACCAATACATTATTTATATTGGCTCTTCTTCGAATATAAAAACATATCATAGAGGCCTTAATTGATATATAAAATTATTTGCATCCATGTCCAAGTATTAAGAATAAGTAAAAAATACTAAGGTTTAGGGTATAGGAGTTTGCTACGTTTTTGCGAGGAAACCGTCGCAAATTCGTCGCAAATTTTCAAAATTGCAACGAAATTGCGACGATTTCCTCGCAAAAACGTAGCAAACTCCTATACCCTAAACTCTAACCAATACATTATTTATACCGTTTAAGTTGGCTCTTCTTCGAATATAAATGTATGAGTCGTCAAATAAATAACAATCCCTCTATAATTTTTGAAATAAAAAACTTATCAAAACTTTATCGAGAAACATATATAACGAAGTATCACATACATGCACTTATACTAAGAATATGATCAATCTATCATTTTTGCCGATTTTACGAAAAACTTCAATTAGTAGACTAACTTTGGTTCATACATGGACTAAGGACCTAAACAAGTGTATATTTACCTTTTATGAATCGTAATTTTGGTCTAAAACATCCAAACCCCTAAGTATACCCTAAACCTTGTTTGCGTAGGATTTGCGACGAATATGTCGCAAATCCGTAGCAATGGTTTATTTGCGACGAATTCGTCGCAAATCCGTTGCTAAATTTGCTACACTTTTGCGACCATAGTTACGGTCAACTCTATTAATTGGTCGTACATTCACCTTGAGATTTACAGTTTGCGAGGCATTTGCGACGGGTTTTTTAATATTTGCGACGTTTTATGGGCGGGAAACGAAAAGTTGTGGTGGCAGACATGCATTGGGTGAAATATTCGGCCCAATTTGCGACCGAATTGCGACGGAATTGCGAGGGAAAGTTTTCCCTATATAAGCAATTCCAATCCGTCGCTCATTCCTCACATCTCTCTTCTCTCTCTAAAAAAAACGTTTCTCTCTCTAGGAAAAAGTTCCTTCGACTTTCCAAATCATTCCCGATCCCTCGACCTTCCAAATCATTCCCGATCCCGACCTTATTAGGTAATTCTCTAAATTTATCTTTTATTTTATGAATTTTAAATTTTTCTTTCGTATATAATTTATTAGCTAATTGTTGTTTATAAGAGAATGGTTAGGAATAATTAATTAGGAATGGAATTGTACTTGAGAATTTAGGATTAACTAATATTGATATTATAATAGTTAAAATTGTTAATGTTGATTAGGTTAATTTAATGTTATAATTAAAATTGTTAAAATCAATATTAGATTACATATTTTTTTAATATGAAATTACTAATTTCAGAAATTATAAAATTTTATTTAGATGGCGGAGAACGATTATACCGAGTACTTACAGCCCGATGTTGGTCGTGGTAGAGGTCATTCACGACCAGGACAGCGTACACATTCCGCGCACGCCACTTCTTCCCCCTCTGGTTCTAGGATTCCTGAGCCACAGCCGACGCCACCTCCCGAGGCAAACCTTGGACTAGTTCTTTCATGGAATGACATGACCTTGGGGCAGCTTCTCGTTAGTCCTGGACGGCAGGTTCTTCCCCATTTAGAACCTGACCCTACCGACAGGTTCTTCCCCATTTAGAACTTGACCCTACCGGCAACGCTGTTTGGTAAGTATGTTTTTTTAACATAGTTTTAATTTAGTTTTGTTTAATATTTATTAATATATTAATTTACACATAATATGCTTTTTATATATTTTTTTAGGTTTTGCAAAAATTCGGTCAGAAAGGATGTTAGAAAGATCATAGAGCGGGATTTCAAGATGTGTCACACGAGTTGGAAGTATGTTACCCAGGAGATCAAGGATCGGTGGTACAAACCATTCGCGGTAATTGTTTTTTATCTTTTTTCAAATTTTTATTTATTTATTCAATTTTTTAATTTTCTAACTTATGTTCTAATTTATGACAATTTGCAGCAAAAATACTATTGGGATCCCGCGATTAATGGTTTAGTTCGTGAGGAATTGGAGGAGAAAGCGAAGAACCGTCTCAACGACCAAATAGGACGGTGGAAGAAGAAGTGGCAAAAGAATCCGGATCCGAAGGTATGTATGCCATCTTTCTTCGATCCCAATATTTGGGCTGGCCTTGTCGCCTTCTGGCAGTTGGAGACATCTCAGGAGATGGCTGCCGGGTGCTCGGCTGCTCGATTGACGAAGGTTGGCGGTACTGACCAGCCTTCAAAACACTGTCCGGGACAGATTTTTTATGCTCAGCATTGTGTTGACATTGTAAGTTGTGTTGCCATCAACTTGTAATATGTTTTAATTTTCAGGCCGTGGCAAAAGGAGTTCCTGCAACGATGCCAGAGGTTTGGGAGAAGACCCACCACAGGCCGGACGGGACATGGGTTGATGAACGTGTCCACAAGCTCCACGACGATGTCATTGCCGAGTCGAAGAACTCTCAACTAGGCATGACCAAAACTTAACCGTAACCGTATTTATAACCGTAACCAACCGTAACCGTATAAATGGTTAAAATCTTTAACCGTTAACCGTTAACCGTCAATTAATTAAGGTTAAAAAATTTACTAACCATAACCGTATATTAACCGTAACCGTCTCAAAACCGTCGGTTAACCGCCGGTTAAACCGTAAATTTATAACCGTAACCGTTTTTAAAAAATATAATAGATTAATACTTAACTATATATAATTCTTTTTTCTTTATCATTCATTAGATTTACATACATTTTGCTAGGAAATTTAAATATATATTATGTAGTTGTTATTTCTATATTTTTATGAATCATTTGTTAATTAATATTCTCAAGGCCAATAATTATTTTTCTCAGATTAAAATTTATGGTTGTTCAAAAAAAAAAGTTATTTTTTCTCTCATTAACGTTTGTTTCCTGTTCTTTCCATTTAGTTCATAGCATAAACCTTTTTTCCTTTACTTCATAACATAAACCATCTGCCCATTAATAAGAAGAGTTTCAATTTTAAATAAAATATTCATAAAAATTCAATAAAAAATAGTTGTGTCCCACCCCACCATTTCCATCAATATGGATCAAAACTAATCGGTAACCAATGATGTTTTTTTAAAAAATATTATAATATTAACCGTATTATTATTATTAAGTAGCCGTAACCGTTTCTAACCGTAACCGTACTAACTGTAACCGTATCTAACCGTAACCGTTTTAACCGTATACTAAATAGTTAAGGTTAAAATAACCGTATATTTTAACCGTAACCGGTGGTTAATTAACCTTAACCGTAGTAACCGTAACCGTGGTCATGCCTACTCTCAACCCAGCTTACTCTCGATGGTCAACCTACTCAGATGACACCGATGGCGATCAACCATAAGGCATCACAGGTAAAAACTTAATTTCCTTTTTAATATTAGCATTTAAAAATATTTATTATACTATTAACATTTTTAAAAATAAAATTATATTATTATTATTTATGTAAAATTGTAAACTTTTAATTTTATTTTGTAGATGGCTCCTCGAACCCGTAAGGGAAAGATGGCATTTACAGGATCTATCCGGACGGATGATCAGGGAGTGCCATTTTATCCCGTTTCGAGATTTGCTTCTGATCCGCAATTAGCCAAGAAGCTCCGGGAAACAAAACAACGGCTCGGCGAAACGGAGAAGAAGTTAGAGAGGACTGTGACCATCTATGATGATATGTTCGCGGAGTTAGCGAAGATAAACCCCGCCATTGTCGGGATTATGAGACGGAGACAAGACGATGAAGAAGGCACATCGACTAGGGATCCGATCGATAATTTCATATTCGATTAGATTTTTTTTCGATTTTATCTTTTATATTAAATTTAAAATATTTTCTAATGTTTTTTTTTAAATTATAAATTATTTTATTTTTCTGTTTTTTTAATAAATCACATCGAAAAACCTCGCAAAATCGTCGCAAATAAAAGCCGCAATTAAGTCGCAAAAATTTTTGACGCAAACCCATCGCAAAAATAAGTCGCAAGTCCGTCGCAAAAGAAGCCGCAATTCCGTCGCAAATCTAATCGACGCAAAAACGACGCAATAAAATGTTGCAATTCCGTCGCAAAGGTCGACGCAAAACCTCCGCTAAATTGACGCAAATGTTTACCCCATAAAATTGATGCATTTGCGTCGCAAATCTGCGGTGAACAGTATTTGTCGCAAATACGTCGCAAAAAGTAAAGTTGCAAATTTGTCGCTAATATAGCGATGGTTTTGCGACTATTTATATATTTGCGACGATTTTGCCACGATTTTTGGTTTGCGACGAGCTTGTTTGCGACGAGCTTGTCGCAAATTCGTCGCAAATAGCAGTTTGCTACGCGACGAATTTGCGACGAAAATAGCCCTCGCAAATGGAGGTGTTTTCTTGTAGTGCTAGTATCCAGGATTTCACTCGACAGAATAACGGTATGATTTATTGCCCTTGTGCAAAATGTAGAAATGGTCAAACTCCTAAGACAACAAGAAGGGTTGCTTTTCATTTGCATAATACAGGGTTCATGCAAGGTTATTATGTTTGGACAGAACATGGGGAATATGTAAATATAGTTGGAACTGTAGGAACTAGTAGTCAATATAAGAATAATGATTTTAGTAGCGGGAATGTTGATGTTAATTACGAGGGTGAGAATGTTTATGCTGGGATGGTTCATGATGCACTTCATGGTTCTGCACCACTTAATGATTATTATCATGAACATGATCAGAGCGGAAATGATCATGTTTATGAAGAGCCAACCCATGAAGCAAAACAATTCTACGACATGTTAGAAGCTGCAAATACACCCCTTTATGAAGGTTGTCGTGAAGGTCATTCGCAGTTATCATTAGCTTCTCGGATGATGAACATCAAAGCAGATCATAATTCCTCTAAAACACAAATGGATTCTTGGGCGGTTGCGTTTAAGAAGTATTTACCTGAGCCTAATCAGGCGCCTAGTTCATACTACGAGATCAAAAGGCTAGTACGAAAGCTAGGATTGCCGATGAAGTCATATGATGTATGTGTAGATAATTGTATGCCTTTCTGGAAAGAAGACAATGAATTGGAGCATTGTAAGTTTTGTGGAAAGGATAGATATAAGGCTAGTACTGGGGGGGCGGGGGCGGAAAAGAGTGGCAGTTAGTAAAATGTGGTATCTACCTATCGCTCATAGGTTGATGCGATTGTACCAATCAGAGAAAACTGCAGCATCGATGAGATGGCATGCTGAGCATCAGTCACAAGACGGAGTTATGAATCATCCATCTGATGCGGCAGAGTGTAAAAATTTCAACGACTTGCATCCGAGTTTTGCAGAAGAAAAGCGAAATGTGTATTTGGGTTTATGTACAGATGGATTTAATCCCTTCGGAACGTCAAAAAACCATTCGTTGTGGCCTGTGATCTTGACACCCTACAATTTACCTCCGAAAATGTGCATGAATCGGGAGTATTTGTTTCTCACGATTTTGAATTCGGGTCCGAATCATCCACGGGGAAGTCTTGATGTGTTCCTCCAACCACTGATTGACGAGTTAAAGGAGTTATGGCTTAACGGAGTTATGGAGTACGATGTTTCTTTTGAATGAAATGTTTAACTTGAGAGTTGTTTTGTTGTGGACGATAAGCGATTTTCCAGCATATGGTATGTTGTCGGGGTGGACAACACATGGGAAATTATCGTGTCCAATTTGTAGGGGTGACACAAATTCAGTTTACCTCCCAAATGGTAGGAAAACGTGCTGGTTTGATTGTCACCAGAGGTTTTTGCCCAGTAATCATCCGTTACGAAAGAACAAGGTTAGTTTTTTCAAAGGCATAAGCGCAATAAACGACTACCCACCAGATTCTTTGAATGGAGAACAAGTCTATTAGCATATACAATGTTGCGGAGCACCAAAAACATCTAATGTTGGTGGAAATGGCCATAAAAAAAACCGTATGGCCATGGGGATTGGCATAATTGGCATAAGGAGAGCATTTTTTGGGAGCTACCGTATTGGATTGATTTGAATGTTCGACACAATCTTGACGTGATGCATACCGAGAAGAATTTCTTTGATAACATCATGTATACAATTATGAATGTAAAAAAAGATCGAAAGACAAAGTGAAGCCCAGAGTTGATATTGCTCAATTTTGTCGGCGGCCGGAATTGCATGTAGGTCGACACCACAATGCACCGTTTCCTATTTGGCGATTGAATGTAAAAGGAATTGATGCATTGCTACTTTGGGCGAATGAAGTGAAATTTCCAGATGGGTATGTAGCAGATTTAGCCAGTTGCGCAGACATCCCTCGTCGCCAGTTTTGTGGAATGAAAAGTCATGATTGTCACGTGTTTATGGAACGATTGATGCCATTCGTATTTGCTGAACTTCTCCCACGCAACGTCCATCAAGCATTATCTGGTATGTTTGTATATATTCTTTATTATGTTTCCAATAAGAATGTATTAACAAGTATGTATTTGTTTTACAGGGATTGGATGTTTTTCTGTGATTTAAGCAGTAGGTCATTGGAGCAATCCCGGGTCCAAAGTCCGAAGGAAAACATTGTGATGATTCTGTGTAACTTGGAGAAAATATTTCCACCTTCTTTCTTTGATGTAGTGGAGCACTTACCAATTCACCTGCCATACGAAGCCGAACTTGGTGGTCCTGTGAAATATAGGTGGATGTATCCGTTTGAAAGGTTTTTTCAACATTTGAAAGGCAAAGCAAAAAAACAAAGCAAAACCAGCTGCATCAATCGTTCTGTCGTACATGATTGATGAGGTATCTTATTTCTCTGAACACTACTTTCCGTCAAAAATTTCTACAGCGAGTAGAAGAAGGTACGGAAGTTTACTTCATTTGTATTGTATAATTTATTGGTATTTATGTTCCATTGTGAATAAATTAAAGGAATTTTGCAGGTTAAATCGATATGATGAAGGCGCGGTTCCCGTTTATCAGGTGGAAGTACCTAATATATTTACCTCTTTAGGTCGCCCTGGTGGCAAATGCAGGGAATTTTGGATAAGCGATATAGATTACAAAAGCGCTCATTCATATGTCTTACGAAATTGTGAGTTCTTTGGACCGCTAGAAAGGTAATATTGGACCGGTAGAATTATTCTGTTCCAATTAAGTTTCAAAAATTAAATAAAAATACAAAAATCATTACTTCATGATAACACAGGTTGTTTGAAGCCCAAATACGATACGCAAACCCAGAACTATCCGATGAGGACGTCATGGCGAAAAGAGCCACATATTTTCATACGTTGATTCGCCAATATGTATGTCTTCGATCCTCTTTGACATTTACAATATGTATGTCTTTGATAGAGAAACTGACTTTACATCAATTACAAATTGTATAGGTGAATCATACGAAAAATCAACAAAGTTTCCCTTATTGGGTCCTAGATATTGTGGAAGGTCCGGAACGTAAAGTCAGGTCATGGCCCATGTATTTTACTCAAGGGTATATGTTTCATACACGCGGGCACGGAACAGGTAACAAAACGATGAATTACGGTGGATGTGTCCGAGGACAAAATTATTCTGAAGCAGCAATAGAAGAGGATTTTTGTGAGACCGTCGAAACTATCATGGAGCTCCAGTATCAAGGGTTTTCAATTTGAAGGTCATGCTTTTCTATTGTGAATGGTTTGACCCTACTATCGGAAAAGGAACTCGCATAAGTCCTGGAGGTATTGTTGACGTTCTCTCAACGGGAAGATATCCAAATTACGAACCTTTTATTTTAGGTATGAACTTATGGAGTATACGCATATATGTTTTTTTGGCAGAATTTGTTCAATTATATTTTAATTTTTTGTAGCTTCGCAAGCTGATCAAGTTTCGTATCTGCCATATCCATTTACAAAAAGGCCTCGAAAAATATGGTTTACAGTGGTAAAAGTTAATCCGAGGAATCGTGTTCAAGGAAAGTTTAAGGATGACTAATTGATCATTTTGCAATAAACTACAGATGAAGGAGGCTCAGATTCGATAGATGAAATTGTAGTCGAAAGTTTGGTGGACCGTTCCAATCCGATTGAACCTATTGATGTTGAAATTGGAGACAGTGACGTTTCTGATGAATTTCTTTGTAATTTATCATCATCCGATGACGAATAAAAAATTTGTGTTTGTAATAAACGTTGGTATATTCGAAAACCACTTTTATAAAAACGTTGTGTGTGTATAATATATTCCAAGTATTTTAAATGTTAAATGGATTGAAATTATAAATTTAAATGTTAATGTGTAATATAAATTTTTTGGGATAAAAATGATAATGTAGTATTAATATAATTTTGTGGCACCTTATCTCGATTTAGTATACTAGCCTAGTGGCAGCCATCACCATTGTACGAGAGACAGGTCGGTGGTTCGAATCTACCCAGTTGAATTCAGATACTTTTTTCCCGAGAATTAAATTTCATCACAAAAGCGTCACAAAACTGTGACAAATTCATTCCGATTGTTTAATTTAGGGTATAGGATTTCGCTTAGCGACACAAAACTGTTACAAATTTGTGACGGATTTGTGACGGATTAGCTACGTCAATATCATTTTGGCATTATAAAAATGAATTCAAGAACTAGGGGATTAAGCATAAGTATATTAGTCACGAGTGGAATTCTAATTTGACATCTAAGTGTTTAAATCTTCTAATTTGTGGAAAAAAAAATCATATCAACCACAAAAATGTTATTACAATGTACTTAGTATAACTTTGGAAACTTAAAAAAAAAACAAATTGTTGTATAAATATTTTTTTAAGTACAATTTACCCAAATATAATCATCCTAATGTCTCATACTTGGTTGGAAACTAAATTTAAACCCATGAACCAACCAATTTCTCATTTAAATGTTTAGGGTTTAGGGTTTCAAAGTTGGTATTTACTGAGCGTCACAAATTCGTCACAAATTTGACTCTTTTGTGACGCTTCTGCGACGCTAGTATTTGGGTTTTAAAAAATTTGGGCCAGAGCGGGAAAATTTGGGCCGCCATTTTTCCCTCCTATTAATTTGCGACGCCCGTGTTTTATATATATAAAAAAAATCAGATCCCCAATCTGAAAACCTTCAGTTCATCTTCTCTCTCGATTTCATCCCTAAACACAACTCGATTTCTCCCTGATTTCGTCAAAATCAGAGAAATCTTTTCTTAATTTGCAGAAATCTGGTATCATTCCTCTCTTTTCCTTTCGATTTCATCTCTTTTCCACTCGATTTCATCTCTGTTCCTCTTGATTTCTTTGCTTGTCCTCTCGATTTAAAACCCCTAAAATTTCATCTCTGATTTCATCTCTTTGATCTATTTCGTTTCCCTTTCTCCATTTATCTCATTCGAATTTCTCAAACCCATTTCGATTTCTCATTTTTAAACCCTAAAATTGCAATTTCTTTTCAAATCGAAACATTTTATGCTCGATTACTCTCAAGATCTTCATGTCTTCCAAACCTAAAGGACATGCGAAGCCAAAACCGCCGGCGAAGTCTATCAGAGCCGATGGTAGAGGAAGCGACGGTGCTGCGGGTAGAGGAATCGCTGGTCCTACCGGTAGAGGCGGAGCCGCTGGTAGAGGAAGAGGCACAACCAATCCTACTGGAGGAGCCGCGGTTAGAGGAAGAGGCGAATCTATTCCTACTGGAGGAGACACGGTTAGAGGAAGAGGTCGAAGTGTTCCTACTCGAGGAGCCACGGTTACAGGAAGAGGCTCAAGTGTTCCTACTGGAGGAGCCGCGGCTAATAGAGTAAGAACTAGAGGTGGCCTCGGAGCCGGGGGTAGAGGAAAGGGGAAAGAACATGCAGTTGATCCTTCTATAAGCGCTGGTGTCGGTGAAGCTGACAGAGGAGTCGAACCATCAACATTTCCTCTACCGGCTAAATCTTTGGTGGCTCCTAGTGGAAACCCAAATCAGTCGCCTAGTGGAAACCCTAATCAGACGTCACCTGGGGGTGTTACAGCTAGGTCTTCTAACTCTTCTAATCCCTGCTCTGAGAACACAACCTCCATAAACAGAACACGGATACCGGCTCAGTATACTTCATCTTCCCAACAAAGACCTACACTCCAGTTGGGGATTGAAACTGCAACGTCTCTGCCTCCCCCTCAGAACAGAGTCGATGAGGAATACGATGACCAATATGAAGAAGACGACAACAACGACTTCCAGTTTCCTGACTTCCAGTTTCCTGACTTCCAGTTTCATGAAGAAGAACAAGAAGTCAATTAACAAAATCCAGAGGGCTAAGACTTTGAAGCTCTCCTCGATGCCCTTCTCCATCTTCCAAGAAGAGAGCAGCTCATGCGGTTGTCTGAGCATCCAAGCCCAGACTACGAGTCCATCTGGTAATGTTTTCACTTCTACATAATGCTTTTTTGTTTATGTATTTAGGTTAATATACTGATACACCATTAGGTTCATGTACAGTTGCTGCTTATATGTTTACATACTGCTTAGGTTAATTATTGCTGGTTAGTATGTACTTATCTTCTGATTTTATTTTGCTTATGTACTTGAGGTTTGACCGCGACGACAGAGTACTGGGTTGAGTGATTCCTGGAATCGTGAGGTATAACTTTAAGGGTCCGTGGTATAGCTGGAAGCGTACGCCGGATCATGTACGAGAGCTATGGTTCCGAACATTTGCGGTAAGAATGCCAAAATTATTTCTTTGTATACTTCTGTAACTTGTTCAACAGATAACTAACATCTTCTTTCTCCTTTCTTCTGTAGCGGATGTACAACTGGGACCATGCACATACTCCATTGATCAGGGAGAATTTCTTCAGGGTAGTGAAGACTCGACTCAGAGGAATTGTTAGTCAAGCTAGGCACGGAGCTGGACAACCCTATTGGATCGGCGATGATCTCTGGCCAGAAATGTGCGCCTTTTGGGAGACTGATGAGGCCATCGAGAGGAGTACAACTGCTTCTAACTGCCGCAACTCCGACCGTGACGGTTTAGGACTTGCAAAACGCGTTGCGGGTCAGAAATCGTTCCTGCGGATTCAACAACAGATGGTAATATCTCTATAGTTTCTTTCATATCAGTTAAGTCATTCTAAATTTGTGGAACAAACTTAACACTTCTATTTATATGTAGGAAGGAGAGTTTGGCCGACTAGTTTCATATGGCGAAGTCTTCAAGCAAACACACACCAAATCAGATGGGAGCTTTGTTGACAACAAAGCTCAAGCAGTTTGTGAGGCGTATGATAAGGAGATAGCTCAACATATGGATGATGGAGACGGCCCATCTATTTCATCTGATGGTGGTTCTCAACGCTCTACTCAACGGACTCTGACCCTCGATGAAAAGAACGCCATTTTCTCAAGGTATTCTGAAAATCTCTTCTACCTATGTTTGGTTCTACTTTGGTTTGTTCTTGCTTTCAGTTTCATCTTGCTTTCACTTTCAGCTGTGATTTGCGTATGGTTGTTCATCCAGATAATAATTGTTTTCCTTTATTCTTTTCTTGTTTCAGTGTACTAAGACAAACGCGAAGGGCGAACCCTTTGGACTTGGCCAATTAAAAGGTGGTTCGGCCGCAAGAAAGAGGAAGAGGGACGATCGCTCTTCTTCATCTGACCTTGAAGGAATCAAGAGCCAACTTGCTGCTGCCAATAAAAAGATTGCTGAGCATGAACAACTTCAGGCTCGCCGTGATGCCAAGGTCAGCAGAATGGAGAAGTTCATCGAGTTCATGAGGAGATTCGATCCCCGCGTCGCAGCACACTTTCAAGAAGAAGAAGAAGAAGCAGTTGATCAACAACAGGATCCACTGACCCGTCTAGTCGACAAAGCACTCGGCCTAGCCACTGGGCCGAGCTCGAGCAATGCACCACCCAACACAGAAGGTACCGCAGCACCCACATTAGAACCGTAAACGTGTAGGTGTTGTTTCGTTTGTTTTATAACTTGTGTATCGGATCCTTTCAACTCTAAACATTGTTGAAAGTGTTTTATGTTCTTTTGTAATATCATTACTCTTTTGGCTTTTGTAAATTATGGTTTTAGTTTAATTTCTTTTACATTTCAAACATTTTGGTGTGTGTTTCAAAATTCAATTAAACATTTTTATTTTGTCACAAATTAGACACTTTTGTGACGAAATAAGAGCAAAAGAATTTATGAAATGGCGTCACAAATTCGTCGCAATTGTGACGAATTTTACCGTCACAATAGTGTCGCTAATTTATGATGGAATAAGAGAGTCACAATTTCGTAACAAATATATGACGCTTTTGTATTGTCACTAAACCGTCGCATATCTATGACGCTTTAGGGTAATCTCAAAATCGTCGCAAATTTGTGACGTTTTTTTATTCGTCTCCAAAGCGTCACAAATTTGTGACGAATGTGCGACGGTTTTTTAGCAGACGCTTTTGTTTCGTCACAAAAGCGTCGCAAACTCCTGTTTTACAACGCTTTTGTGACGCCATTGAGCGTCGCAACTTCTCAGTTTTCTTGTAGTGCAAAAACTCTTGTACTCTGGATGGTTTAGAAATTTGAGATTAAAAAAAATAATGAGAGCAACAAGCGAAACTGAGATCAAAGTCACAGAGCAATCAACATGAGGGAGATAGTCAAGGTGCTTGCGAGCTGTTTTAGATCGGTTTCTAGTATTTAATGAAATTTCTTTCTCATTATTGATGAAGAGAAAAAAGGTACAAAATATTTTTAAAAAATTGATTACTTTCCCAACAAACAAACAATAATGTTGCTGAAAAAGGATAGAAAAGCTCAGGAGGAAGCAAATTATTTCTGAGTTTATGATTTTGGAAGCTTACACGGTCACAATCACAACAATACTGTTATTAGATCTGGAGAAAAGCTCTTACTAAATGTTGGATTTTTTTTTTTTTTGGTCGACACTTACTAAATGTTGGATAAGCTAATGTGGAGTATATCGGTATTTATATTTCGTTGATTGGTCTTTGTTGTACTTGTAACATTTTGTTTATTTTATATGGAAATATATAATTCCCTAGAGAACAGAAAAGTTATTATGAGCGTCTCTAACTCTCTATCAAAAAAGTAGTTATGATCGTCTCCTCCAATTTGACCGTCATTTTGACTGTTGTCTCTTTGTTTTCACTATAATTAATTCTAACATCTTTAGTCTAAAAGATAATGGCTTTTCTTTTCCAAAAAATCTTGGAAAAGAAAAGCACTTGGAAAAGAAAAGCAAAAGAAAAGAGAAGTTTGTACGTCCATAGGCTCTCTATATAAACCGTTTAAAACCTAATAAAATCCAACTCATATGCTATAAGCCTATAACTATGGCCAAACAAACAAACAAAGAGCTTTTTTTGTGGCGGATTTGCAAAGGTTTTCAAAGAACAACGGCAAGTCGATGTACAACTAATGGCAGGTGGCCTTGACAAAAGCTCAGCTATATCTGCCCATAAGCTTGTTCTGGTCTCTACTTCCCCTTCTTCACTCTTTTTGTCTTTTTTGCATTGTTAATCTTTTTTCGTTGGCATACATGTTTATTTTTCATAGTCTGCAAGATCAGAGGTGTTTTCGAAAATGTTTGAATCAGACAAGTGCAAAGATTCGTCTAAGATGGAGACAATAACTCTCTCAGAGCTAAAACATGAAGAGTTAGAGGCTTTTGTTGAATTCATCTACACTGATGGCTCTAAGCTTATGGAGAAAGCAAAGCAATATGTTAGGTCACTCTATATTGCAGCTGACAAATGCGAGATTCCGCATCTACGAGACCTATGCAGAAACCAGTTCATATCATCCCTTACATCATCGAATGCTCTTGACGTTCTTGAGGTCGCTCAAATTCGTTTTGACAAAGCTCTCCATGATGCTGCGTTTGCTCTCATCAAAACGTCTATAAGAACAATTTCTAACTCTGCTGAGTTCAAGGTTTTTGTTGTCAATCACCCTGATCTTATAGTGGAAATATTGAAGAATCCTATGAAGAGCGTAAACTGTAGCTCATGCGGTCACCATTTTACAGTACGGCAATGCTGCCCTTACTGTGATTATTAGATAGCAACTTCAATGGAACACCGTATTATCGTTATTATGAAATTTGATTAAAAAAATTAATTATGCAAACATGTTTTAAAATAGATTGCTTGCCCAACAAACAAAACAAATGTTGCAGAAATGTTTTAGAAATGCTCGCTAGGAAGCTTAATTGGCAATTAGGCACGGTCACAATCACAACCATATTGTTAAAGATTTAGACAATTCATCAACCTAAATGGGCATTTGGCTTCACCCTCGTGATATGCTCAAATTAACCCTAGAGCTAAACTCTCTCAAATTAAGAGATCGGATTGCAGTATTTAGGGATCGAATCCTCAGGGAATCAAAGAAACACAATAGACTAATAAATTTGGATTAAACTAGGCAGAATAAAGAGAATGCCAGTAAATCAAAGTAAATAAAACGGTTGTTAAACAATAAGAGAAAGACGCTAGGCACAGGGAAATCTCAGGTGAATCAGATATGCAGATGATCAATTAAAGATAGGATTTATGAAGCACAATTCTTGAACATGAACACGAAAGTAAAACAAACCAGCATTCACTGCGAATATTATCTATGAATAAATCCTAGAAAACCAAATTCCTTTGCGAATCCTATGAATCTAAACAAGCATTAATTTCAGGTTCAATTGCTCACAAAACCCTAAGCCAAATTCCTTTGCGAATAGGAATTTTGCTCATCAAAAACTAGTTCAAGGAATCAATAAAACTGTCGTTTCTATTAATTACCCTAAGATCAGATTTCAGTTCGCGAGGCTAAAATCAGCAATAAGAACAAGTTAAGATGATGAACTTCTAATGATATTAATCCTAAGCAATGCAGATCAGATCTAGCAAATCATCAACAACCCTTGAAAATCCTTAAACCTAACAAGAAAACTACTCAGACATATCGAATGATGAAAACATGTTTTTATTAAAAGATATTTCTAATAGTTAAGTAAAATAAAGCGTAAATCTAAACAATGGCTGTAAAAACGTATATATAGAGGTACAAAACAGACTGGAAACCTAAAAGTAAACATCTGGAACTTTCGGGCTTCGAACGGACTTCTTCTGATTAAGTTTTGGGCTTGGTCGACATGGGTGTGGATCGACACTCATGGTGGTGTCGATCGACACCATCTTCAGATTTTATTCCTTCTCTTCGATTTTCGCCACTTCGTTCCGCAATGCTCCAAAAGCTCCAGTAAACATCTTTTCTGCTCCAATCGTCCATGTACCTATAAAGACTATAAAACCAACACAAAACACCACAAAGACTCTAGATAATGGACTTATATCATGGCTTAAACTAGGTAAAAACCATGATATATCAACTCCCCCCAGACTTAGCCTTTTGCTTGTCCCTAAGCAAAACAGTGTTATCACTCCTTTAGGAACCACATACCTTTGCAAAGTCATCCGGTGATACTTCGATGTTTCCCTAGAAGCTTAGCAGTCCTCTAGATTGAATTCAAACCCCTTAGAAAATCTCAGACTTTCAGCCGCAAACCCCTTTAGTTTAATTAAGTGCGGTCTCATCGAGGGAATATCGATCGCTGGACCTTCTAGATTCTTTCGCTTCCTTTAACACTTTCCTGCGTTTCACCCTCTCTGTTCCCTCTTAAACTGTATCCAATTAAGGATATCATAGAGATGCATTGCCCTTTGTTGAACTTTTTCTTCAAGATTTTTTTTCGGATTTTGGACTTGCACTTTTTTCTGCTTGAACTTTTTTTATTATTTCCTTGGCATCTCTATGTTCACTAGATCAGCGCTCACTACTAGTGTTCTTGTGGAGACAGGGTCATGAGGTTTTTTCTTTTTTTCGATCTAGGACAGTTGAATTCGTAATTTGGGAAGAAGTTTCAAGAGCAGTCCATCCTCGCTTTCAAGTGTTTGGAAGCTGAATCAAGTCTTGCGATTTCCAACGCCCTTGACAAGAGATTAGATATTCATTAGAGGCGGGCTCTTTGACATCCTTTATGGCGTTCTCCAGAAATCTGAACTCGCTCCGTCAAACCACTCCACTTCCAGTTACCCACCTTGTAAAACCATCAACTTGCAATGTAATGGTCCTTGAGTGTTGTTCAAAGCAAGTCTAAAAGAGAGGTTTTGACTCTAAAAATTTTAAAATTTCGACTCAATAACACCAAAATAGAAAACATAGTTAGCAACTACCTCCCCCAGACTTAAACGACACTGTCCCCAGTGTTATTAAGCCTGAAGAAGGTGAAAGAAATAGATAATAAACAAAATAAATTGAAAACGGATGAAATTTTTACCTGTTGGGGAGTGGTGTCGATCGACACTGGTGAGGGTGTCGATCGACACCCATGATTTTGGTCCGATCGATCAGACAGATCGATCCACTGTTCATCCGCAAAGTTTTTTTTTTTTTTTTTTTTTTAAAGACTCTGAAACACTTAAACTAAAAATAAAAGTTAGTAATAAAAGAAATTTAAAACGAAAATAAAATACTTACTAGTGGGTTGCCTCCCACTCAGCGCTTGTTTTCAGTCATTAGCTTGACTGTGTTGTGGAACTTAGACGTCTGGAGGATCTGCACTCTTCCATCGAATGATTCCAGGAAAGAGTTTATGCGTTTTCTGCACCATCTCTTGAATGAGCACTTCGCCTTTGTCTTTAAGCTCTGGAGGAATGAGAATTTGCATTTTCGCGAAAGGCCTTGAAGTCCTTTTTGGTTTCACTTATGCTGTTATCTTTCCTGCAAGTTCATCAGAAAAACCAAGCTTTCGGGGAACTCGATGCTTGCGTAAGCGCGTAACCGCTTTTTCAACTTTAATGAAATTAGAAGAGATAGAATTAAGTACATGGTGTTCACACCTGGGCTCTTCAAGAGGTATCTCAGGAGACGTTTCTAGAACGGCTAAGTTTTCGACGATGGCGGTAGGGATGTCTTTTGAAGGCTCCTTGATCTGCTCTTCATCCTCTGAAGTATCCACAGAAAAGCTTGACCATCTATGGTAGGTCTTCTCCTTTTAGTGTCCATGTCAAATTCCATGACAACATCACCAAGGTCAAGCTTGATCTTTCCTCTTCTGCAATCAATATTTGCTCCCGCGGTAGCTAAGAATGACCTACCCAGAATCAAAGGATCTTGAGGCTCATCATTATATTCCAATACCACAAAATCTGTTGGGATAATGCAGTCTTCGATTTGAATCGGCACATCCTCAAGAATTCCTTTCGGGAATCGCCTGGAACGATCAGCTAGGATAAGAGACATCATAGTCTTCTTAAAATATGTCATCCCAAGTCTAACAGCGACTGAGAGCGGCATCAAGTTAATTCCAAAACCCAAATCGCAGAGGGAATAAGGGAAACTTTCTTCAGAAATCGAGCAATCTAGCACAAAACTTCCTGGATCATGTATCTTCACTGGTATCCTACTTTGGATCATCGCACTCACTTCTTCAGAAACCACTATCTCCTTCTTCTTCTTTTTGGGGACTGGAACTATGCCCAAAAGTATTGCTTGAAGATCTCGAGTCAGCAGTGCTCCTTCCTAAGGACTTAATCCATTAGCAACCATCCTTTTAACGTATCGTCGAATCGTAGGAGAAAGTTTGATCGCATCCACTAAAGGCATCTCAACAATGATCTTATCAATCATCCTCTTGCACATGACTTCCTCTGCTTCCTGCTTGCTCTTTCTAGCTCTGGGGAATGGCAGCTTGGGCTTATAGATCGTTTCTTCAATGATTTGAGACGTTTCGCAGAGTTCTGGTTCGACCAGAACGGGGTGTTGAGCGACGCTGGGTTGGTGTCATGATGTGTAGAAGTTTTAACCCAAAATAATATCCGCAAGTGCACAGATAGTTGCAGTAGTATAAGGGGTATCGAATCCATAGGGACCAAGGTTACACTATGAAATTACGAGATTTTAATTTAAAGCTAAGATAAAGTATGAGTTGGTGAATTGTAGTGAAACAAAAAACGGAACAGCAAATTAAACGATATGAGACTCAATAAAGAAAGGCACTAGATCAAGGTCATTCGCCGGTGATTTCGAATTGAGGACTGAGCATCTATTCAGGATTCAATTTAAGTGCGGTCTAGAACTCAAACGAATGTAATATTGCCTCACTGTCGTGATGCATCAATATCTTTATCTAACATCCTAAATGCCTAAACTGTCGTTTTGATCCAGTGATGAAGACAAGCAGTAATGAATTGGTTCGAATTGTTCACAATTGATGGTAACAATCAACTGTCGTTGGTTACACACCAATTGCTCACCAATGGGTTATCTAGCAACCTAGAGCACTTTCGTGAATAAGTTCAACTTGAAATCAGAGATTAGGTGTACAGGCTAACCTAAGCGTTATGAATCCCAATTGATGAAGATGAATGATAATCTATCATATTTGGCCCAGTCACTAATCAATCCTAAATCACCATTGAAATCCCTCAATCTAGCTAGAGGACTACTCGAACATAGAGAATGAAATCGCAGCAATCAACGAGATAGAATTCATAATGATGAATGGAAAAGATAAGGAATTAGAATTCTTCTCAATGGGTGTTGTGAATTTATCCTCCAATTGTTACAAGCAAACCCAAAAGGAATCAATGAGGAATAGTTTCAAGGGTTGAGGAACCCAGCAAATCTCCAAGAAAACGTAAAAAGAATTGTTTTAGAAAATTGTTTCAGACCCCTCTTTTCAGAGGTGGCTACCTCTTACTTATAGAGAAAAATAGGTTAAAATCGGATCAGGCATGGGACCGGTCGGTCTGAATCCAGACCGGTCGGTCTGTCTTCAGGTGGTTACGATCTTTGAGCGTGGATCGGTCGGTCTCCTCACGTGGACCGGTCGGTCCGCGTTCCAGAGAGTTACGGCTTCTTTGATTCTTCGGGTGAGCAGGTGCTCGATCCAAACCGAGCAGGTGCTCGATTATGAAAATCACCATCTTTTCTCCAGATTCGTCCATTTAGCTCCATTGACCGCCACTGACTCCAATCCATGCTTGAAGGCCTCCTAGAACCTGAAAAGACACAAAAGGAACTAGAAAGAACCAAAAAGACTAAAGAAGCAATACGTAAAAGAGACCAAAATACTAATATATCAATTCCCCCGGACTTAGATCTTTGTTTGTCCTCAAACAAATTCAGAAATAAGTAAAGGAGAAAGATTTGAAAACGCGGGAACTCTTTTATCCTCAGTGAACCGAATAACCTTTCAATCTGCAGACCACATAATCCAAATTACGAATAGCAAAGCTTTACCAGAACAGCCTCAACACATTTCTCCTCCAAGCCATTTCCCAAACACAAACTCAACGCATTTAAAGTATGTGTGAGGATCTCGCTAAAGGCACACTATTAGGGAAGACGGCGCTAAGGGTTTAACGGCCATTTAGAGGTGGAGTTCAAGGTGTTTAGAGTGTTTGAGGATTACCTGATGTTTCGTAGAGGATGCAGGATATCGCACAAAATTGCAAGAGAGAATGAGTACGTTGATATCCACATTCTCTAAACCACTCTTTCTTCTCCAAAACTCTTTGTCGTCTCATTCGGCTAATCATCCACCTTGGGTATACTCGCTGTGTAGAGAGACACTTTTTCCATTTTACAGAATAACAACTTCTTCATCATGGTTTTTTTTTTTTTTTTTTTTTTTTTTTTTTTTTTTTTTTAGAATTAATAATGATGATGAAGAGGGATATACATTACAAGTGTGTGTCTCTCAAACACGAATATAAATAGGAGTGTTGTACGTACCCAAGTGGAGCTCATTATTGCTGTCCCTTCCTTAGTTATTAAATCATCTTTCAAAACCGAGCAGGTGCTCAATTATGAGTGAGCAGGTGCTCGTTCTTCTGAAATCTTCTGAAAGAGTGATTTAGATGCAGTGTCAACTCGATTCTCTCCGGCCCTTTTGCGCATATGCTGCACATGTGACAATGAAGTAACAAGAATGCAAGGAGTTTGAAAAGAGGTAATGGTTAAGGAGGGTACTAGCTAAAAATGAGCTAGCTATTCAGGAACAACAAGAGCGGTAAAAAGAATAAGGAGTCCTGAATATGGTTCGTTTCCCTAATCTAGTGCCAGTAACGAGAGGAAATTTGGTCAATCTGAAACCTGGAAGATAGTGCGTCAAAGTGTCTCAGCTATTCCTTGTACCCATGCTATGTAAAAATGGTCACTAGAGAGAAGGTTAATCATAGATAGTTCAAATATCATCATAAGATAAAGTCCTAATTCCCTACAAAGTTTTGACATAAAAATAAAAATACAAACTCAAAAGCAAGACCGCTCCCCCGGACTTAAATCACACCGTCTCCGGTGTGAAAAAGTTCAAGAGATTGGAGACTCAATAAAAACAGAAACAAATATGGAATAATACAATGATGAAAGAAGGGTGAAAGAAAATATCACCGAGTAGAAGTTCGTCATCAGAACTCTGGAGACTCCTCAGAATCCATTGTATCCTCGGAGTCAGCTGCGTCATCATCTGATCTCAGCTCAGTGGAAGGTCCAGCAGGCGGAGGCATGTGACTGCCAGCAAAGTCTGATCTTCGGACCGCATCTGTGCTCCGTGAACAAGAAATGGCACTCCAAATGTTAGACATCATGTTATGGAGTTTCTGAAAACTCCTGTACTGCCAATCAGTGCGCTCTGGTGCGGTCCAAGTCTCTCGAGGCGGAGAGATGGCGAACTGGTTCACGTACGGTGGAAACTGGAACCTCGTCTCTGGGTTGGCGGGAATACTACTAGGACCTGCATAGTCTGAATCTCGTCCGATGTGGCGGCGCTTCCTGTACCCCATTGGAACAACTGGATCGGTATCCTGAGGTGCGATTGGTGGCAAGAATCGCACCTTATCTATGGTGGTGAGAGGCACATGCTCACTAGGTAGCGCAATGGACTGCGGGTTTCCAGCCAAGTCAGTGTATTGCCATCTATCCGCAACTAGCCATCGGCTCTGAATGAGGTGTTGCACATCCAAGAGTGCAGGTGCTGGGATTACCTCGGTGCCTACAAAATCAATCCCGTGGTGGATAAAAATTGGAGTTAAAAGACTTCCACAAACCTCTTGCTTCTTCTTTCCCGGTCCTCCGAGAGCCCTAAATTTCCTCTCCGTCAGGAAATGTGCAAATACCGCTCCAAAGTTAGTGCGCTGATCGCTAGGATACTCGTTGTAAATCTCTGATACTAAATCTGGCATCCCGAAATGCAGTAAGACTAACTCATCAAGACGCAGAGCTCCCGGTTCCTCCTTGCAGAACATAGTAGTGCTTAGAGCCTTGGCGACGATACGGATGATCGGGTTCCTGATCAGAGTGAGCTTCATGCTGCGCGATGTTGCAGGACCCGAACCGATCAAGTGCCACAGTCGATCGATCTCACGGAAACCATGACGATCAGGGAATTCCAGACGTTGAGAATATTCATCAAAACCATATAATCTACACAATCTTGTGAGCGAAATCTTGTATGAAGTCCCATTGATCTTATACCATAGGCGACCATGCTCGGCTCTTCTGTGATCATCCGATGGGTAATAAACCTCACAGGAGGCAAGGAACTGTCGTACTAATTCAGGATAGAGAGGATATTGGTGTGTAGCCATGGTTCCAAAACCCATACGATTGAGAAAGTCTATCACTTCATCCAACATACCATATTTCTGCAGCATCTCACGACATATAACTCTAGTTGGCAATATCTCAACATTGAGAAGACCATTGTAACAGATGCTGTTGTACTTAACCCAACCGTCTTCTTCTTGCTTGTTCACATACGATGGTTCTTTAACTAAACCCTTCCGTTCTAATCTAGGGTGTATATCTATTCCGGGGAAGGGAGTACCGTTTCTTCTTGGCCATTGAGCATTTGAATTGCGCGAACTGTGCGATCGACGCGGAGGGTCCGGTTGAGAAGAGGTCGCTTTTTCTTTAGCTTTTTCCGCTCTCGTCAAGCGTCTTTGTTTATCGTGAACGAGCTTCGTTCGTTGCTCGTCTTCTTCATTCGGGTCAATTTCGGGTGGTGGAAGTGCAGCACGCGGATCCATTACTCGAACCATGGCTGCAAAACGAACCACTTTAGAGTGAAAACAAATCGAATTGAACTTCAAAATCCAAAGAGAACATAACCCAAACCCGGAATTTTCTCAAAATAACAACTTCATACCTTGGTAATCGAACGAATTGATGCAATAATCAGAATAAGCGTGTAAAATCGAGTGGATTAGAGCCAAAAATCGTCAAAAACGAATGAGAAATCAAAAACTTAAGGTTTGAAGAAGTTGTGAAGAAAATCTCCAAGAGCACAAAGAAGAAGGGGAGAATTCGGCGGTTTTGATCGGTGAAAGGGGTTGGGGTCATGGTTTTTCAGTTTATAGGGTTAAAACCCGGTTCAAAACAAGTGAACCAAACCGGTTTTTACCGAAAATCGAAAGAATTTTTACTTACCTGGGTGCGAGACCGACCGGTCCTGATACTAGATCGGTCGGTCTTGTCTACACGGATCGATTTGTTCAATTCGGATCGACCGATCGGTAAATAGGACCGACCGGTCCCATTTCCAGAGACATTTGGCTCTTCGGGTGAGACGACGGGATCGACCGGTCGGCATATGGGACCGACCGGTCTTGTTTCCAGAGACCTGGCCATTCTTGTGAGACGAACAGGATCGACCGGTTGGCATATGGGATCGACCGGTCTTGTTTCCAGAGACCTGGCCATTCTTGTGAGACGAACAGGATCGACCGGTCCTGAGATAGACCGACCGGTCTGATCGTCTGAGTCCCAATCCAACGAGTTGTGGCGTCAATTCTGAGGAAAAATAAAGAGAAAACAAAAAAGGTAAAATTGAAAAACCAAAAATGAAAGAAAGTATGTACACTTACCGGTGGGTTGCCTCCCACCAAGCGCTTGTTTAACGTCGTTTAGCTTGACGTGTATTTCCGTTTTAGGCTTGAGACGAATCCATATGAGGATTAGAGACCTTCTTGTCCGGATCAGGGCTCGGTTGAGGTGGGTTGAGGCATGGTCCATTTGCTCCTTGACCACTTACATTCAGTTGTATAACCTTGCTCATCATACTAGCCATAGCTGCTTGACCTTTCTCTTTAAACTCCGGAGTGATGATGGCCTTAACCTTAGAGAAAGGCTTAGACATACTCTTGCTCTGCACTTTATACTCGATCGTGTTCCCAACACATCTCTGTGGTGTCAAGGTTACAGGCGAACTTGTACCATTCTTCTCTTGATTTACTACGTCCCGCTGGTTAATCTTTTGGGCTTCCATGTTACATTGTCTATGGCAACACAAGAGCCATACTTACCGCTATCTCTGTCCGATATGGCATTGTAGGAGACTTTCTTGTCGACGTTAGCGAAGACTATTTTTTTGTTCGGTAAGTCCACAACCGCTCCTACTGTTGCAAGGAAAGGCCTTCCTAAGATCAAGGGCACGTGTGAACCATTGACCGTCTCCACAACTTGGAAATCAGTCGGGATCAAGCAATCCCCAATCTGGATATTCAAATCCTCAATGAACCCTTGTGAAGTTGTCACCGAGGCATTCGCCAACCTTATAGACATTGGAGAAGGCTTTATACCAACAATGCCCAACGATTTTGCAATAGCCCTTGACATGAGGTTAACACTAGACCCGGAGTCACACAGAGAATCTTCAAAGTTGATTCCGAAGATGAGACATGGGACAACAAACTTTCCTGGATCTTCAACCTTTGGCAATCTCTTCAATGGTGGTCGTGCTGCATTACTCCTCGCCATTTTCTCAGGAATATCTAGTTTCTCCGAATTGATTGAATCTCTCTGATCTCTAGGTGAAACTGGGTAGGGGATTGGGGGTTCATAGATACGCGACTGAATCTTGTTAACAAGTTCGTTCGGTTGAAGCACCGTAGAAGAAGGTCCAGCAACCTCTTCATCCTTTTTCGGTGGGAATATCTTTTCCTTACCAAGCGTGATGGCATCCACAGGCTCCCTAGTGTTTACAACCGGTTTGCTTGGGAGGATTCCTTTTATATTCTTGACTGCATCGGCGGTGTGAGCGACTATAATATCAAGCTCCTTTGCATGAGCGTATATAGCTTCAAACTTACTGTTGAGATCATTGTACATGCTATCCACCTTGACATTGATCTCACTAGCGTATTTCTGCTGACCGAGTAAAAGCAAATGCATAAGAGATTTCAGCTCGTCTTGAGAATTAAATGCATAGGATTGAGAGCTCTGATTCTGCACATAGTCTTCGCCTACGTAGTTCACCTCAGCATGTTGTTCATCTCCTTTGTCCTCACAAAGCTCAACACTTTTCTGATTTCTCTTCAGGAGCATGTTCACCTTTTCTGTAAGCTCGTCTATCCTTAGTGACTCAACTCTTCTTACAGGTGTAAGGTCGTCATGATTGTGGCAACGATTCCTGGAACTTGCAGCCAAGTTCTGTATCAATTCATATGCTCCTTCCCTGGTTTTGGTCATAAAATCACCATTACTCGCAGCGTTCATAGTGTTCCTACAATCCCGCTCAACACCATTATAGAAGACGCCAAGCATACTCTCATCAGTAAATCCATGGTGTGGACATTCCCTCTTGTACTCCTTGAAACGTTCCAATGCCTCACAAAAGGATTCTCCTGAATGTTGCTGAAATGTGGAGATCTTGTTCCTTATACTAGCGGTCATGGTTTTAGTATAGAAGTGGTCCAAGAATGCTGCTCTACATTGCAGCCAAGTCGTGATGGATCCGGCTGGTAGTGACTTGAGCCAACGGGAAGCTTTGTGTGCGAGTGAGAACGGGAAAAGCTTGCACTTTAAGAGGTCCGCGTCCACCCATTAGAGCTCGTCGTGGAGCAAATCTCCTCAAAGTTATCCATGTGGTCCATCGGATTTTCAGCAGGCAATCCGTGGAACATACGCTGCTTAACCAGTGATATCATCCGCGGTTTTATCTCGTAATCATCCCGGTTATCAAGAGGGGGAACTATAGCAGCTCGGTTCCGGTAGAAAGCGTGGGGATTGTCCATATCCCCAATGGCGCGATGCTGCTCATGCGCACGCTGTTGCATTTGAGCCACTTGTTGCTCAAGCCTTCGAATAGCAGCGGCTACATGACCATTTGCAGCTCGGTTGTCTGTTTCGTCGCCCATATTGGCTGAGTTAGACACCTGAAACACACGCAAAAGAAAACAAAAAAAATAAAATTAGCAAAATTCTTAGACTATAAATAAAATCAAATCTCAAAGGCAACGCAATTGGTCCCTGGCAACGGCGCCAAAAACTTGATGTGTAGAAGTTTTAACCCAAAATAATATCCGCAAGTGCACAGACAGTTGCAGTAGTATAAGGGGTATCGAATCCATAGGGACCAAGGTTACACTATGAAATTACGAGATTTTAATTTAAAGCTAAGATAAAGTATGAGTTGGTGAATTGTAGTGAAACAAAAAACGGAACAGCAAATTAAACGATATGAGACTCAATAAAGAAAGGCACTAGATCAAGGTCATTCGCCGGTGATTTCGAATTGAGGACTGAGCATCTATTCAGGATTCAATTTAAGTGCGGTCTAGAACTCAAACAAGAATGTAATATTGCCTCACTGTCGTGATGCATCAATATCTTTATCTAACATCCTAAATGCCTAAACTGTCGTTTTGATCCAGTGATGAAGACAAGCAGTAATGAATTGGTTCGAATTGTTCACAATTGATGGTAACAATCAACTGTCGTTGGTTACACACCAATTGCTCACCAATGGGTTATCTAGCAACCTAGAGCACTTTCGTGAATAAGTTCAACTTGAAATCAGAGATTAGGTGTACAGGCTAACCTAAGCGTTATGAATCCCAATTGATGAAGATGAATGATAATCTATCCTATTTGGCTCAGTCACTAATCAATCCTAAATCACCATTGAAATCCCTCAATCTAGCTAGAGGACTACTCGAACATAGAGAATGAAATCGCAGCAATCAACGAGATAGAATTCATAATGATGAATGGAAAAGATAAGGAATTAGAATTCTTCTCAATGGGTGTTGTGAATTTATCCTCCAATTATTACAAGCAAACCCAAAAGGAATCAATGAGGAATAGTTTCAAGGGTTGAGGAACCCAGCAAATCTCCAAGAAAACGTAAAAAGAACTGTTTTAGAAAATTGTTTCAGACCCCTCTTTTCAGAGGTGGCTACCTCTTATTTATAGAGAAAAATAGGTTAAAATCGGATCAGGCATGGGACCGGTCGGTCTGAATCCAGACCGGTCGGTCTGTCTTCAGGTGGTTACGATCTTTGAGCGTGGATCGGTCGGTCTCCTCACGTGGACCGGTCGGTCCGCTTTCCAGAGAGTTACGACTTCTTTGATTCTTCGGGTGAGCAGGTGCTCGATCCAAACCGAGCAGGTGCTCGATTATGAAAATCACCATCTTTTCTCCAGATTCGTCCATTTAGCTCCAATGACCGCCACTGACTCCAATCCATGCTTGAAGGCCTCCTAGAACCTGAAAAGACACAAAAGGAACTAGAAAGAACCAAAAAGACTAAAGAAGCAATACGTAAAAGAGACCAAAATACTAATATATCATGTCACTCGACACCACTCTGAACTTCCTGTTTTGCGTCGATTTTAACGTCGAACGATTCTGCGTGTTCTTCAACTGTCGATCGACACTCATCCACAGTGTCGATCGACACTGGCTCCTCTGTTTCAAACTCATCAAAATAATTCACCTTTTCAACTCGAATCGCATTGCAGGCTCTCTTGGGATTGGAATCTGTCTTCGCAGGAAGAAAACCCTCTTGTCGCCTTACAGATTCTGCAGTTTGGGCTACTTGGGTATCCAATTGCTTTTTATGGCTGCTCAACGACTCGAATTTCCCATTAAGATCCTGGTATACAGAGTCTATCTTCCCATTGAAGCTCACTTCCATCTTCTGCTGTCCCTCTAGGAGCTGCTCCAACATATTCTTCACCTCATTGTCCTGCTCAGGAGGCTTCTGGCATGATGAAGAACCATAACGCCAGAATGAAGAACCATAACTTCTATTAAAGTTGTTGCTCTGATATGGCTTTGAACCATAGCTCTGCTGATTACCATACTTCTGAAATCCATAACTATTGACATAATTCACATCTTCTGGCTCAAATATCTCGACTTCCTTGGCGAACTGAACCGTCTTCTTTCCAGGTAGAAGATCGTGCATAGAATCGAGCCTCTTGGTAACCTCAGCAAATTGAGTACCACTGATATTCTTTCCTGACTGGCTCCTCTCTAAATCCATGGCTTTAGCATTGTTGTTGTTGGCAAGATTCTCTATAAGTCTCAAGGCAGTCTCTGGCAAGTTTGTGTTGAACTTCCCACTACTTGCAGCATCCAAAGTTACAGCATATTGCAGCGCAATCCCTCTGTAGAAGATGTTAATCAGCTGCACCTCACTGAATCCATATGTGGGCAATCTCTCTGATAGCTCTTGAATTTATACCATGCAGTCTTGAATGCCTCAGTATCGCCCTGCTTGAAAGTAGCAATCTTTGCTCTTAGATCCTCGGACTTTGCATCGTCGAAGAAGTTGCATAAGAAAGCATTATTCGTGTCCATCCAGTTTGTAAGTGAGCCTGGTGGAAGCGTCCTTAGCCAATACTTAGCTTCCCCATGTAGAGAGTATAAGAAAAGCTTGCAGAATAGGTAATCCTCTAAGACTCCATTGGCTTTGATAGCAGATGTGATAGACTCCTCGTGAGGATCTATGCCCGAAGATCTCTTTGAACAGTTTTAAGGATGCGAAATGATGATGATGGATGAATTTCGAAAGAGAAGATGAACATTTTGAATGTGAAGGATGAAGAGATAAATAGATCGATGTGTACTTCCGAGAGATTTGAACGATCTCTAAGACTACAAAGCTTGCCTTTTGTGAAGGATAAAGATCCAAACACGATGAACAAGAGGGGGATTGATGTGAAACTTCCAAGGGATGTGAAACTTCCAAGGGATGTGAAACTTCCAAGGGATGTGAAGAGATCCTTAGACTTTCGGCTCTTGAGTGAAATGGGATGAAGATCCAAATTTCGGGTTCAAGATGATGATCAAACGAGTTTAAGAAAAGACTTATGATTTAAAATGTTTGATGATTGAAATGAGAAATGGCAAGCCACTTATATAGGAAAAGAGAAGTGTACATGCACACTCTCTTGAAAAAAATAACATAATTAAAGGTTTGACTAATAAATGAAAAATGCATGCAAAACACATAGGAAATGATGAATTTTGACTCCAAGATCTCATAAAAACGTGATGGGCCTTTGATGGGCTTCTAAAAATTCCAAAAATTAGCCTAAGTATGATAATGAGGAAATGGTGAAGTATGTGGGCTTGCCTCATTAAAAACCTACTTCGGAAAACCCATTGGGACAAAACCGAAGGTAGGGAAAAAGAGTACGAGTCCACATACCTCTCATTATCATCCTTCCTTGGCTCGGATCACAACCAATGCAGTTTGATGAGCAACTAAAGGAAGTTGGCCGTTTAGTCTCAACACAAGCATAGAGACGGCTTGGTTAAGTTGTCTTGTACGTGACCTCGTCATCGGTTCACTCGGGATTTCTTATGCCTTAGCGTCTTCAAGAACCTAAATGTCTCCAAGTTGCTCCTAGGCTACAAGCGGTTCCGTAGTTCCTTGGTCCGGGTCGGTCATGGTCTCATCATCCTCTCCCACTTGAAAAGGATTTGACCTCAAATCCGAATCATCTTCAAATATGTTTTGGCTCGGCTTTGCATCAGGAGGTGCTTCTTTGATCAACATGAAGCTATTGATGTCTTGGTGTTTATCCTGGTCCAAATCAGGTGGTTTAAACCGATTGTCTTCCTCTCTCTTCTCAGTACTTCGATCTTGATCAGGTGGCTTGAATCGTTTGTCTTCCTCTCTCTTTTCTGTACTTCCCATGTGTTTCAAGACTCCTCTAAAACCTGTATTTGGCTCTTTTGACAAAGACAAGTGATTCATATCTGTGTGATCATAGACTAAAGGATCGTTTAAGGCTAGTTTGCAAATTTCATTAAATGGTTTTAAAATGTTTTGTCTTAACTTAGAGAAATTTCTAACCATTACAAACTCTGCCTTAGTTTTAATCAATTCAAAATTGTTGCTAAACAAAGAAATTCTCAAAGAATGTTGAAATTCACCAAATTCTTCAAATGATAAACAATTTCGCTTAAAGAACTTTTTAGGTGTTAGTGTTTCAAAAGTTGGAATCATTTTATCAAAAACAGAATTTGAAACACGAAGTTCTTTCACTTTTTCCAAACCAAAACGTTTTTCATCTTGAGCAGAAATCATCACAAAAAAATTAGGCTCTGTTTTAACCAAATTAATTTCCTTATAGTGCTTTTTTGTGTAGACACAAGGAATTGGCTCAAGGATTGATTCAGGGACAAGGCTGGTCGGATACTCAAAGTTATCAATGAATGGCAAACTCCTTGGTAATAGTTGTGGTAATTTTTCTTTAAGAACCTGTGAAAAAGAAACAATAATACTCGGTTGCTCCGGTTCCAAAGGGGTTAGTTTCTCAAGCACAAAATCATATTTATTAGAAGGAAAATCATAGTCTTTAAAAGATTTAGAAGGAAGAGGACACTTAGCTTTCACAGATTTTTTGTAAGAATTGGAAAGCTCAAGTAGCACGTTCTCTAGTTGCTCTTTCGTTGTGGAGCTGCTTTTAACGTTTTCTTTCTCCTTCATGGACTTTTGATGGACTGGTGAAGGCTGGTTTGGTTCATTTAGTACTAAACCGTTGGGTGCATACTTCTTCCTCAATAATTCTTTAAGCTTTCTCCACGAGGTGATAGTACGCTCCTTGTTGTACCACCGTTTATCAACTTCTTGACACCACCATTTATAAGCATCTCCTTTGAGCTGGCCAATTGCACAAGACATCATTTTTTCCTTGTCGATGCACTTGTAGTAAAACCATTCTTCCATGCTTCTTTCCCATTCCAGATAATTTCTTTTTCCTGAAAATTCATGGAGATAAAGTCTATTAGCACGTTGAATATCAGAATACAAAGAAACTTTAGATTCGAGAGATTAAAGTCTATTATGTGGGCTGCTCCGAGTTGATTTGAGTGTGGGGTCAGGAAGCTTTGGAGTAAGCTCTTGATGCTGATTCGGAATAAGTTTCGGAATGACTCGATTTAGTTGTAAAGCATCCAGCTTTTCATCGAGCATTGTCGCCATGATAGTCGTAAATGAATCCAACAACTTGTTGTTAGGATAAGTTGGTGATTCTTCCTCAGAACTCACCATTGTACTTGGATTAACAAAGAGAACTAGCGAGTAAATGGATTCTTGAAAGATCTAAACAAATATACATCTAGAAGATACACAGACAGTTCTGTCACAGTGATTAGATCGGTCAAATTAAATTATGAAAACACGTTCAAAATTCCCAAATTATTTTTAAAATTAAGTACACTCTTTCTAGGTTCCGAAACAGTTGAATTCACAATTTTTTAACAACCTAGTGATTTATGAAAATGTTTGCAAGACAGATCCGAAATCTGGAAAATCTAGAAATGAGTTTTAGAAAGATAAAACCTTGTTCAAAGTAGCTCTGATACCACTGGATAGACTCCTCGTGAGGATCTATGGCCGAAGATCTCTTTGAACGGTTTTAAGGATGTGGAATGATGATGATGTATGAATTTCGAAAAAGAAGATGAACGGTTTGAATGTGAAGGATGAAGAGATAAATGGATCGATGCGTACTTCCGAGAGATTTGAACGATCTCTAAGACTACAAAGCTTGCCCTTTGTGAAGGATAAAGATCCAAACACGATGAAGAAGAGGGGGATTGATGTGAAACTTCCAAGGGATGTGAAGAGATCCTTAGACTTTCGGCTCTTGAGTGAAATGGGATGAAGATCCAAATTTCGGGTTCAAGAGGATGATCAAACGAGTTTAAGAAAAGACTTCTGATTTAAAATGTTTGATGATTGAAATGAGAAGGTGCAAACCACTTATATAGGAAAAGAGAAGTGTACATGCACACTCTCTTGAAAAAAACAACATAATTAAAGGTTTGACTAATAAATGAAAAATGCATGCAAAACACATAGGAAATGATGAATTTTGACTCCAATATCTCATAAAAACGTGATGGGCCTTTGATGGGCTTCCAAAAAGTCCAAAAATTAGCCTAAGTATGATAATGAGGAAATGGTGAAGTATGTGGGCTTGCATCATTAAAAACCTACTTCGGAAAACCCATTGGGACAAAACCGAAGGTAGGGAAAAAGAGTACGAGTTCACATACCTCTCATTATCATCCTTCCTTGGCTCGGATCACAACCAATGCGGTTTGATGAGCAACTAAAGAAAGTTGGCCGTTTAGTCTCAACACAAGCATAGAGACGGCTTGGTTGAGTTGTCTTGTACGTGACCTCGTCATCGGTCCAATCAGGATTTCTAATGCCTTAGCGTCTTCAAGAACCTCAATGTCTCCAAGTTGCTCCTCGGCTACAAGCGGTTCCGTAGTTCCTTGGTCCGGGTCGGTCATGGTCTCATCAAGATGCCAAGTCCTCGAATCTCTCTATGTGATCCATGGGGTTCTCATGTGGAAGACCGCAGAATGGATCTTGAGCAACTAAGCTGAAATACGCATGCTTCAGCTCGAAATCATTCCTTTGAAAAGGAGGTGGACGAATCGCAGCACGATTAGCATAGAACTGCTCTGGACGGTTGTAGTCTGCAATGGTTCGTCTTTGCGCGACGTTTGGCTCGTTTCACATCAAAATCGACGGATTCAGGACGCGGTGTCGATCGATGCCACCTTGGTGTCGCTCGACACCCAAGTTTTCTTCATTTTGAAAAATTTGATTCTGGTGTCGCTCGACACCTGGTTCCAGATTCGCCTGTTCCTCTTCGTTCTCCTCGACGATCACAGCTCTGTTGTCGTCGATCCTCTGTCCTTCCTCATTGTATGGCAGTCCTGCCGGATCACGCAGAACTCCATCTTCTCCCGGTCTCAGTACGATGTGTCCTTGAGCTGCCATCTTTGCTTATATGGCTGCTCTCTTGTTGTCACGTTCTAAACGTGCTAGCTCCTGAAGAACGTATCCCAGTAGTTCCTTGTCCTTGATGCTTCTGGTATTGCGATTTCGCATGTACCAAAAACAAAAAACAGAAAGACAAACAAAACTAGCTGAAAATTAAAAACAAAAAGAAAAACCTAGACAAAATCCTAATAGTATTAATCTAATGGTTATGACTCCCCGGCAATGGCGACAAAATTTGATATGCTCAAATTAACCCTAGTGCTAAACTCTCTAAAATTAAGAGATCGGATTGCAGTATTTAGGGATCGAATCCTCAGGGAATCAAAGAAACACAATAAACTAATAAATTCGGATTAAACTAGGCAGAATAAAGGGAATGCAAGTAAATCAAAGTAAATAAAACGGTTGTGAAACAATAAGAGAAAGACGCTATGCACAGAGAAATCTCAGGTGAATCTGATATGCAGATGATCAATTAAAGATAGGATTTATGAAGCACAGTTCTTGAACATGAACACGAAAGTAAAACAAGCCAGCTTTTGCTGCAAATATTATCTATGAATAAATCCTAGAAAACCAAATTCCTTTGCGAATCTTATGAATCTAAACAAGCATTAATTTCAGGTTCAATTGCTCACAAAACCCTAAGCCAAATTCCTTTGCGAACAAGAATTTTGCTCATCAAAAACTAGTTCAAGGAATCAATAAAACTGTCCTTTCTATTAATTACCCTAAGATCAGATTTCAGTTCGCGAGGCTAAAATCAGCAATAAGAACAAGTTAAGATGAAGAACTTCTAATGATATTAATCCTAAGCAATGCAGATCAGATCTAGCAAATCATCAACAACCCTTGAAAATCCCTAAACCTAACAAGGAAACTACTCAGACATATCGAATGATGAAAACATGTTTTTATTAAAAGATATCTCTAAGATTTAAGTAAAATAAAGTGTAAGTCTAAACAATGGCTGTAAAAACGTATATATAGAGATACAAAACTGACTGGAAACCTAAATGTAAACATCTGGAACTTTCGGGCTTCGAACGGACTTCTTCTGATTAAGTTTTGGGCTTGGTCGACATGGGTGTCGATCGACACTCATGGTGGTGTCGATCGACACCATCTTCAGATTTCGATTATTCTCTTCGACCTTCGCCACTTCGTTCCGCAATGCTCCAAAAGCTCCAGTAAACATCTTTTCTGCTTCAATCGTCCATGTACCTATAAAGACTCTAAAACCAACACAAAACACCACAAAGACTCTAGATAATGAACTTATATCATGGCTTAAACTGGGTAAAAACCATGATATATCACATCGCTTAAGTTTTAGGTGGTTTGTGGCTAGAAACCCAAGTCTTGCCGTAGATATAACAAAGGCTTTTAGTGTAAACATTTACGAATCTGATGATGGTTACTGATTATTCCAACTACGGTTGTTTTAAAAAAAACACTTGACCAGAGAGGATGAAAGTAAAATATTTTCTTTGTTTTTAATTCCCATTTCATCTTTAGCGAAATAAAACATATCTATTTAATTGATTTTTAAGCTTTCCCCGACTAATTTGTCATTTTTTTAATTGGCTGTAAAATTCAATTAAAAAAAAAGTTTTTTTACAATGGATGTGGCTTTTTGTAGGCTCTGGATTTAAGTCATAATCTACTATATAACAAGTGGCCAACTTTCTCCAGGAGCTGGACACGTGGCGGCCTTCTCTGTGCGACACCTGTCCTTTTAAAAATAACTAAATAAGCGATTAAAAAAGAAGTCCCAAAAATGCAAAAAAGACTTCTCCGCACCACCAATGTAACCGTCTGTCTTACAACCAAAGGGGAAGAAGGCAATCCAAGAGGCTAGCTTCTCTCTCACTCCAAGAGCTTCTTGTCTACTGTGTATGCTTTTTCCGGTGATGAAAATAGGATTTTCTAGGCAAACTTGCATTGGTTTGATCTATCGAGGAAACACGTGTTCTCTCGGGACTCAAACGCGATTGGAGTGTGAGTAATGGTTTCGAGAAGAATTCGAAAGGCTGGGATTTCTCTGATCCTGGGTAAACCGGTTCAAGTTCGTCAAGGTTTCGTCAAAAGGGTAAGACACTACAAGAAAACAGCGAGAACCTGACGGATATATCTGTCGGAAATCTGTCGGAATTGGGCAATTCCGATAGATTTCCGACAGATATATCCGTCAGTTCTAGATTGTCGGAAATGGTAATTCTGTCGGAAATCTGTCATTAATTCCGACAGATTTCCGACAGAACTATTTCCGACAGAGTTCCGACAGGTCCCCGGACTCCGGCGACCTGTCGGAACTCTGTCGGAAACAAGTCTCCGGCAATCTGTAGGAATGTTGTCGGAAAAACCGCTGTCGGAAATCTGTAGGAATTTCTTTCCGACAATATTCCGACGCATTCCGACAACTTATAAACCGACGATTTTCCGACTGATGTCCGACAGACTTATATCCGACAGCGTTCCGACAGGTTTATTTCCGACAGCGTTCCGACAGTGTATTTCCGACAGATTTCCGACAGAATCGTACAAATTATTAAAAAATAAAATAATTTTAATTATTATTCATTTAATTTTAAAATTTAAATTTTAAATTATATAAAATGAAAAAAAAAAATTTAATTTAAAATAAAAAGTTAAATTGTTTTACAAAACGTTTGATACAATTTTAAATCTAAGCGGTGGGCGGCGGCGGCGGCGGACGCGGAAGCAAACCCTGCGCCATCAACTGCTCCATCATCTTTTGCATCGCCTCCCGATCCTTCTTCGCCTGTTCCCGGTCCTCCGTAGCTGCATCTTGTATCTGCTGGACCGTCGACTTCAATTCTTCAATTTCGGCGTCCTTTTCCTTCATCTGGGCTCTCAGCTCGGATGACTCGCTGTTGTAACAAGAAGACGCCGATGACGCTGCATCGTCGGGAAGACCATAAATCCGCCCTTTGCTCTGCGGAGCAACCTGTGGAAGAAATTTCAGTTAATGAAAAAGAAAAATCAATTAATGAAGAAATTTTAAATTTTACATACCTTTAAGACGAATTGGTTGATGATCTCGTCCGGGGCTTGGGTGAGGGGAGGGGTTCCTTCCGTTGGTGGCTGAGACAGAATGTAGTCTTCTTCCATTCTTTGGACGGCCAACTGAACCTCTCGAGCTACCGGATCCTGGATGACACCATCCTTGTTGGTGTGTGATGCTACCAGAAGTTCAACGTAGTTGGGTTCCCGACCCAACTCCTTAGCCTACAGTTGTTAGATATTTATTTAATATAAATGTATAAAACTAAAAAAATTTTAATAAAAATCAAAGAATGGCATAAAAAACTTACCATATCTCTAGCCTTTGTCTTCTTGCTGGTAGCTCCGAGGTTGTGGGTGGATTTACCCTTGCCCTTGCGGTCGCTGTTCCGGTTGGTAGAGTGATATGAAGAGATCTCCTTGGTCTCCTGTAGTTGCCAATAGGCGATGAACCCCTCCCAGAATGTCGGCTTCTCAACCATCTCCTTTGGGATCTGACCGTGTAGCCACTTATCCTTCCACTCGAACACCTTGTGCGAGTAGTGCCTTGCTGCGTATACGTCGAACTCCCTCCTGACCGTTGCGGTCAAGTGTGGGTCCCACTTAAATTCTTGCTGGAAAAAGAAAAATTAAATAAAAATAATAATACTTTAAATGAAAGTAAAAATTGTGAAAACAGATGACTTACCGCAAATGTGCGAAACCACAATTCTTGATCCTCCGGTGGCATTTTGGCGTACGTCGGATACGGACCGCGGAGCAAAGTAATTTCCATCTTGTTGAGGGACTTCGAAATCCCGCTGCGAGAATCATCAAACCTAAGAAAAAAACAATTACCAATTTAATTACATTAATCACAATTAAATTAAATTAGTAAAAAAAAAACAAAAATGTAACAAAAACTTACCATGTGTCTCTACCGATCTGGTCTGGATGGAGATTAGGTAACCGCCCTCGTCCAGGAAGACTCACGAAGTCCTCGACGCTAATCTGGGACGGTAGTGTGGCGGCTGGTGGCATCTCCGGCGTCTGTACAGGTGTAGACGACGGTGATCGTGCAGACGTCGTAGCCGCCTCAGGTCTACTCTGACGACGACGACGACCGCTGGTCCCGCCGCTAGATGCTCGGGCTCGGAAACCACTATAATCCCTATATTTTATATATAGATTTTAGGGATATAGATTTTAGGATATAGATTTTAAATTTTTAGGATTTAGATTATAGAATTGTTATTTTTAAATTATAAAATTGCTATTTTTAAATTATAGAATTGCTATTTTTAAATTATATAATTTTTATTTTTAAATTATAGAATTGCTATTTTTAAATTATAGAATTGCTATTTATAAATTTTTAAATTATAGAATTGAGCTTTTTAAATTCTTAAAAATCAAATTTTTTAGTTTATAAAATTGTATAAATCCTTTAAAATGCTAACATTTTTTTATAAATCCTTAAAATGCAAACTATTTTTTATAAATCCTTAAAAGTCCTTAAATTTTTTTTATAATTTGTATAAATCATATTATAATTTGGATAAATCCTTAACATAATAATAAATAAAATTTTCCTAATTCACAAATTCAATTCCAAATTCACAATCTAACCAAAATTTTAATAAGTTTCCTAAATGAAATTATTTAACATAATATTAAATAAAATTTTCCTAATTCACAAACTAAAATCAAAATTCACAATTCCAAATTCACAATCTAACAATCAAATTCACAATTCCAAATTCCAAGTTCACAAATTCCTAAATCTTAAATCTAACCAAAATTTATATGAAAATTCGTCGGAAACTTACAAATGGGAAGGGATTTCAGACATTCCGGCGAAGAGGAGGCGGCCGGGAATCGTCGGCGGAGGTGGAGAGAATCGGTGGGGATCGTCGGCGGTGGAAGAACGGCGGAGGTGGGGAAGAACGGCGCGGAGAATCGGCTGTGGGGGAGAGAGAGAGAGGCGGCCGGGATCAGTCGGCGGTGGGGGAGAGAATCGGTGGGGAAGAATCGCCGGCGGAGGAGAGAATCGGTGGGGAAATTTTTAGGAATTAGGGATTGTGTTCGTCGGGGAAGAAAGAGATCTGTTTTAATCCCAGAATTTCCGACAGCTTTAAATCTGTCGGAATTCTGTCGGAAACCCAAAAAATTTAAATGACCGCGTGTAATTGGACCGTCTTATTTCGCGGTATTTATTTTCATTTCGCGGGTAAAATTTGGTATTTCTGTCGGAAATCTGTCGGAAAACTGGAACAATTTCCGACAGAATTCCGACAGTTTTGTGGTTTTGAGCTTGTTAACGATCCGTTCTCGTTCATACCAATTAATACCATGATATGATCATGATTCCGAAGATAAAATACTTGATAATGATCATTGTTACTTTGAAATTCTAAACAGTTGGTTTTTTAGTATTTCCCGTAAACATCTATCGTTTTATATAAGTTACTATAGGAAACGGTTTTGGTTGAAACATGACAAAATCGCAATTCATGTTCTGTATAACATCGACAAGGTTACTTACTCTCTTATCTTTTACTTTTGTTGTTAGAATGGAAAGCCGAGAATGTGTCTTTTCGAAATTCAGAAATTTGAGCTTGAAACCCCAAATCTGTCGGAAATCTGTAGGAAATATATATATATTTCCTACAGATTTCCGACAGATTTGGGGAAACACGTGTCGTAATTTAAGGTTGGCCTGATATAAAGGATCTGTCGGAAATCTGTAGGAAATATATATATATTTCCTACAGATTTCCGACAGAAGCTGCAAAATATCAAAAAAAACCAGAAGAGACAGTGTCGATCGACACCCCCATACCTTCGATCGACTTGGGTATCAAAAAAAACCAGAAGAGACAGTGTCGATCGACACCCCCATACCGTCGATCGACATGGGTCTATATATCCATGGCTGTCGGAAATCTGTAGGAAATATATATATATTTCCTACAGATTTCCGACAGAAAAACAGATTTAAAAAAAAAAAAATTAGAAAACATTGCATACGAAACCTTTTTATAATACAAACATATAATGCAACTAATCTTCTGGGCTCTCAGGTCCTTCCGAAGGAATTGTGTCTTCGTCTTCATCAAATTCTCCAACTTCTTCTTCTGATTCTGAGTGTACTATGTTATCACCAAATTCTGTAAAATCAACAAAAAGGTCCACCGCGGAAGAAATTTGAACTGGATCCATCGGAGTAATACTAGTTGGTTGCATAGCATCGTGCTCAGGAACTCCATAAACTCGCCCTCTTGGATTAATTGGAGTCACTGTAATCCAAGGATCTCTTCGATGTGTTACCCTGGGGTAAGAAATATAGCATACCTGAAACAAACATATTTATAGTTTAGGCAATTACAATATCATCATTTATCAATAACGCACGTATTAGAAAATTTTAAAATCAAACCTGGTCTGCCTGTGATGCTAGGATGAATGGGTCATACTTTTGCAGTCTCTTAGAAGAATTTACTGAAGTGACGCCAAATTGGCTCACCTGAACACCTTCTGGATAATTTGGATCAAACCACTCACACAAGAAAACAATGCACCTCATGGCCAACATTCCTGGATATTTTACTTGCAATATTTCTTTGAGAATCCCGTAGTAGACTAGATCACCACATGTAGCTGAAATACCGTAATCTGCTGTTGGCCTCGACCTTTCTTCATGAATCCTAAATGCAAATCCCCTAGTGCAATACTGCTCGTATGAAGTTGCTTCGAAGCTTGGGCCAGCAACTATCTCTTGCAACCATGTTGGAAACTTTTCTCCATTTTTCATTCCTTCAGAAACCTGATATAATAATTTAGACAAACTAAGTATTAAGTAATGCACTAATTTTAAGATATATAAGCGTTTTTTAAAAACTTACGTAATATTGCAGCCAATTTGCAAACTCGTTTTCCTTAGATTGTCCAAGTTCGTCTTCTGTCATATTCGGATAATAGCGACGTATTGAGTCAATGTAAATCCTGAAAGCAAACAACAATATATAACATATGAAACCTATATATTACTTAGGTATTAAAAAAAAAGTATTTAAATAAGTTATGTTTTTACCTTTCGTACTCTGCCATCTCCTCACAATTCGTTAGGATATACATATGTAAGTGACTCCACTCATCTTCTGATAGGAAGCGTTTCTTCCCTCTCCCAGTCACTCGGCCAACTTGCGAAAACAACTCAGGGACCAGAGCGTCATACATGACTCTCTCACCTCTATCATCATAACGAGCAGGACGTCTACTCTTCGTACGAACTTGCCGTGGCAAGTAAGATTGCGCAAACTGTGATGCTTCTTCATTGATACTCTGTGCGACAACAGAACCTTCAACTCGAGCCAAATTTTTGACCTTCTTCTTTAGATGGAACATGTACCGCTCGAAAGGATACATCCAACGAAATTGAACGGGACCACCTAGTTCGGCTTCGCGGGGGAGGTGTAGGGGAAGATGTTCCATAACATCAAAAAAAGACGGCGGAAAGATCTTTTCAAGATTGCAAAGGATCACTGGTATATTGGCATCTAAATTGCGGATCCCCTCAACTGTAAGTGTCCTCGTGCATAAATCTCTAAAGAAAGCACCAACAGCTGCAATAGCTTCGTGGACTGATTGAGGAAGGAGATGGGTAAAAGCAAATGGAAGAAGCCTCTGCATCACTACATGACAATCATGACTCTTCATTCCCATAAACTTTAGGTATCGCGAGTCTACGCAGTTACCCAGATTAGCTGCATATCCATCAGTGAATTTAACTTCGTCTTTAATCCACCGGAAAAATTCTCTTATCTTTTCTATTTGCAATCGGTACGGAGGAAAAGGATATGTACCATCGGGAAGACGTTCAAGATAATCACGGTTGCAAATCATTGAAACATCCATCCTAGACTTCACATTGTCTTTTGTCTTTCCCGGGACGTTTAACACCGTATGCATGATGTTGTCAAAGAAGTTCTTTTCAACATGCATCACATCGAGGTTGTGCCTTAATAAATGATCCTTCCAATACGGCAAATCCCAAAATATACTCTTCTTGTGCCAGTTATGAGCTTCCCCTACACCACAAAGAGGTTCATGCCCATTACCCCCACAATCAGGAGTCCTCTCAGCACCAAAATCTCTCAACTGCTCCAATATAGTAGGACCGTCTATCTCATCAATTGGAGCATCAACCACTCGTTTATTTTTCGTAAATAATCTTTTAGACCGACGATAGGGGTGGCGTTCCAGTAGAAACCTTCTATGGCAATCAAACCAACATGGCTTTCTTCCATTCCTCAATTGGAAAGCGTCAGTGTCGTCATGGCAAATAGGGCACGATAATCTTCCATGAGTAGTCCATCCAGATAGCATACCGTATGCTGGGAAATCGCTAATAGTCCACATAAGGAACGCACGCATATGGAAATTCTCCCGCCGTGAAACATCAAACGCTTCGACACCATGACTCCATAGCATTTGTAACTCATAAATCAATGGCTGGAGGAATACATCAAGTGATCTCTTCGGATGCTCAGGTCCGGGAATTAGAAGGGAGAGGAATAAAAACTCTCGACGCATGCACACACCAGGGGGCAAATTGTACGGTGTTAGGATTACGGGCCACAAAGAATACTGCCTTCCATTCTTCCCAAATGGGTTGAAACCATCCGTACTTAACCCGAGGTACACATTTCTTGGCTCGTATGCAAAATCCGGATTCAACATTTGAAAATGTTTCCACGCTTTTGCATCTGAAGGATGTGTAATCTCTCCATCTTGACGATGCTCTGCATGCCATCTCATTTCTTCTGCCGTTCGCGCAGATTGATATAACCTCTTTAACCTTGCTGTCAATGGTAAGTACCATATACGTTTATATGGAATCGGAACTCTGCCACCAGTATCCTCATACCGTGGTTTACGACAAAATTTACATCTTCTCCGGTCTTCGTCTTCTCTCCAATATATCATACAGTTGTCGATGCATACATCTATCACCTGATACGGCATACCAAGACCAGCTACAAGTTTCTGTACCTCGTAGTACGATGCAGGTGCCTGATTATCTTCAGGCAAAATATCCCTCACAAAATCTGCTATCGCATCAACACACTCTTCCGCCAAATTGAAGTCCGTCTTAAGGGTCATCAGTCTACTAGCAGTTGATAAAGGTGAATGTCCGTCTCTACACCCATGATATAATGGCTGCTTCCCTGCGTCTAACATTTCCAAAAATCTTCTAGCTTCTTCATTTGGTTCTTCTTCTCTATCCTCCCCTATTACGATCGATGGCAAATTCTCTCTAAACGCATCATGAACCATCTCAGCGGTACCTGCACCAAAATCTACTTCCGTTCTATGTTCGCCTAAGCTATCCGTTCTATGTTCGCCTAAGCTATCCGTTCTATATTCGCCTAAGCTATCCGCAACATATGGTGCACTACTACTACTAGCACCATCATAATTAGTTTCTCCATGATAAAACCAAATTTTGTATCCCGGCATAAAACCATCCCTATACAAGTGATGCCAAACTTGTTCTACCTTAACATTACGCGAATTGCAACAATTTAAACATGGACATTTTATTACCTTTCGATTCCCGACAACCGCCATGAAATCGCAAATACCCCGTGCATAATTTGGATTTAATGCTTTCGACTCCGGATCATACATCTCTTCATCCATCCACGATCTATAATATCTAGAAGATGACATCTCACTCTCTTAACGATTTTTCCTAACAAGGTTGGAAGTTGTTGATGTTGTGAGTGAATGAAGATGTGTGGAATCATATATATAAAAACGCTGTCTGTCGGAAATCTGTAGGAAAGACAACGGATATAATAACGGCTATTTTTTTCCGACAGATTTCCGACAGATTTTGAGTGTCTGTAGGAAATCTGTCGGAAATTATTAACGGTAACTTATTTCCGACAGATTTCCGACAAAAACACCGGCATCTCCCCCGGCGTCGGCGCCGCTCTTTACACCGTCCGCAATTCCGACAGATTTCCGACGGTGTTGTTGGCAGTCGGAAATAATTCCGACAGATTTCCTACAGAATTGCAAAATTTCAGTTCCGTCGGTAATCTGTCGGGTTACAGTCGGAAAATTTCCGACAGACTATAGTCTGTCGGAAATTCTGTCGGATTTGCGGCTGTTTTCTTGTAGTGAGATTTTCCCGAGAATCAAATACAAACTGAGTGTAAATTCTGGTTTTGATAAGAATCAACGATGTGGGTTTGGGTTAGGGTTAGAAACGAGTCAAGAATTCTCAGAATTAAGGACGGTTAGCCTTTGACGATATTTTCTCCAGAGTGGTAGATAAATAGAGAATTAGCCCATCGTCTGTTACTTCCATTGATTTATCTTCACCATCATCCAATCTATAAACTTTGTATACTTGACTCCATTTTAAAAAAGATTTAGATTTTAGATTACGTAAATCTTGTGTTTGGTTTCTTCCTCTTTATGATAAGACTAAAGCTATCTTTTTCTTTGTTTGACTGAGACAAAAATTGCAGGAAGACGTTGCTCCAGGGAGGTTTATCTGATACTTACGCAGCGTAATGCGGAGTGTCGATTGTAAGTGGAAGGTGATTGATGACGAGGTTGAGTACGAGGACATTAGAAGTAAGCTGCATAAACGTTTAAGTGTTAGAAGAAACATGGTCTGCCATGTGAAGATCATCACTATGAATTGACAAAGACATGGGTTATCGACAAGACTTGTGTGCCCAAACAAGTCGTTCTCGAAGCAGTTTATATCAAACAGCAAAAAAAGACAAAGAAGATCACTAATTCTGATTCTGAAGAACAAAAAAAAGAGATCTCAATTTCAATAAAAGACTATTAGGCGTGCAAGATCCTTCATGAGAAATGGGATCCAAAGTTTGCAGGGATTATTACTCCCTGATACAATGAAATAATGGAAGAACACACCCGTGCAATGAACAAACGTGGTAAAACCAAATTTTATGGGACTTTATATACAATCTTAAGTTTGTTGTTGGTTGTTATAACTGTATTACTTAGTTGTATCGGTCTTCTGCAGCGGCTATACTTGTATAAAAGGAAGAGGTTATATGAGCGACAAGTTCAACATCTTGTAATTTTCAGTACCGTATACATGATCAAGTGAGCTTTCTTTAGTTAATGTCCTTCTAAGTTTGCTAATTTTTGCAGTAATAGATAAATTATTGGGATCTCATCTCTCTTTTTAATACATATGATTATGTTAGAAGGCGCAAAAGAACCATCCAAAATTGTAGATGCATTGAGAAGTGGAGCCTAGCAATGAAAGCAACGCAGAAAATGACGTATGTGTTTATCAAATTTTTACATTATCCCCTTTTACTACCATTCCCATGGAATCGCTAACATGAGCTGCTTCTTAAACTGTATCGATCCTTTTTTGCTTTTGTATTTTACCTTCTCGTATTACTCAAATGCTTAAAAATATTTATTCTCTAACTCAAAAAGACACTATTTTTCATAAATATCAATAATGTGGACATGACCATGGACGAGAACAATGAACAGACTGAGAACATGAAACCGATCCAAGAAGCATTGTCAACTCCAAATGGTTCCGCGGCTGATTTTGATGAGGTGACTATCTTGTTAAATGGTAATATTCGTCCTATAGTGATGTTTATTAAGAAAACTTCTATTTACTCGGATGAGCTTGAAGGTAGAGCTTGAAGAAGTAGAAGGTACCGAGCTTGAAGAGCAACTTCTTCAGACGACAATAAATGATATGTTGCCTTCAGTTCCCGTGCCTGGTGGGCGCCAACCCGCCCGTCCCCCTGCTCAGAAGTAGCGCTGAGGAAGGCGAACTCGCTGCATTACAAGCTACGGAAGCCGAACTCGCTGTACAAGCTAAGATGGCCCTCTAAGGTCACTCACTTCTCTTATCTATTATTCAACATATTAATGAATGCTTCATTTGTTTTCAAATACATTTCTTTGCGTTTATATGATAAGAAAATTCATATTCCTACATAATAAACATTTTCAATTTGTTAAAATATTTTTACGAAGTGCCAATGTAAACAAGCAATTAGCTAAAATATTCCAGATTCCTTATTACTTACTTTTGCAAACGGTTTAACCGTATGTTATTAACCTCACCGAGCATACATGTGTGCATGTATAAAACAAGACAGATGATGTATACAAGGAGGATCCAAGTCAAATTTGAATCGGAGCTAAACAAAAAAAATAATCTTTATCTTGCATTTGAGTGTTCTTCACATATTTTTCTTTTGTACTTTTTGTATCTTCTACCTCACTTTTGTATTATGGTAATTTACTGGGTTACTACTACTTAGTACATAATCCTACACTTCCATTTTGGCCTTGGTCAAATGTACCCGAACATCTATGGTCAACTATACGTTACACTTCCCTATTCGTAAAACTCATGCCGTTTGGATATCGAAAATTTGAACTCCATGTTGTCATATAGTATGTTAATCCATATTCGGTTTTTACAGCTAAATCTTACACTATGCGATGGTTGTCAGAGTTATCAAATACCTTATTTCGTTCATCATAATTTGCTAATGAAACTCAATTTGAAACATAAAAAATGTCCATACAAACAATAAATAAATTAAACCAACTAATAGTACTACTCACATTTTGTGTTTAATAACCAGATTAACAAATCTTCATGGACTTAGTATGGAATCTCGAAACTCGTAATATGAATTCTAGATGTGACATATCTTCATAATTAACAAAATAAAAATTTTCTCACCTCTTATGTTGTATAAGGATTTTCGGAAATGCTACTTATGTATACAAATTCAAACAGAGGCATAGCAACTCAAGAAGATTGTGTTTTGAAGCTTACTCAGCAAACTTGGATTTACATTATCATGATACTTAAATAGCTTTTGTAATATTGGGAATAAGTCTTTACAAAAGCTAGAAATGATAAACATACCCGCGCAACGCGCGTTGTGCGGGCTCTCATCTAGTGTGATTAAAAATACAGAGAAAACGCAAATTTCTTCATCTTGTGCCAAACCAAAGGATTAGGCCGTCGCCAAATCTCTGATTGTTGCATCGTGCCGTGGAGATTCGAGTACGAACTTGTTTATCATTTGTTGAATGAGGCAAGCAGGGGTGGTCGGTGCTTCACAATGTCTTCTGGCATTTCTCTCTCGCCAAAGAGCATAGACCGTAGCTTGAAAGGCATATCGGAGTATGAACAATCGGAGAGAATCGTGTCCTCCACCATTAAGGAGGTGAACTATATCATCCCAATGCGATGTGTAATGTGAGGCTAATAGGTTACAGATTAAAGTCGACCAGATCGTCTATGTTATACAACATCCGAAAAAGATGATCTCGAGTTTCTAGTGGATATTGACAGAAGACGCAAGAGACTTGGGCTCCAGTGTTCCATTTTGACATACGTCGAGAGTATATGAGCAAAATTTCTACGATATGACAAAACTGAATATTATTTAGATTAATTAATGATAAAAAACCAGATACAAAATTACATAAATTGATACCAAAATTATGATGAACGATGAACGGTTTGTGTGGAGGCGAGACCTTAATTCTTTAATTATTTACTTGCCTGTAGTGTGACGGTTCTCGATACAATTAAGAATCACATGATACAACCATACGGTCGACTATTTCGCAACACTCAAAAATAGAAGCTAACGAACCCATAATCTATGTGTACTCTCACACACAAAATAAAATAAACATGAGAGGGATTTCTTTTGTGTTCTCAAAAACGTATATCAAATGAGAAGGAGATGAGTTGCTTTTATAGCCACTACCTAACGTCCGAAACCAAAAGAAGTTACAAGTGGAATTATGAGAATTATCCTCTTTTAATACGTGATTGAATTCATTTTAGACAAATTGATTTTTACCTTGTTATTATCATTCAAGTGTATTGAATGTCTTTAACGTTACAAATAAAATCAATTAAAGGAGAGTATTATAGATTTTAAATAATTCTATAATTTAAAAAAAATTAGTCCAAGACTAATCTTTATATCTATTGACCCATTTGCCAAATCACAAATCTCAAAACCAAACTTCGGTCCGAGTATCTCTTTTTTCCAATATACCAAAATATATTGACTCTCCACTTTAATAATAAGATAAGATTTTAATCCATACTTCTAATGTGGGACATTTGCTAGTTTTTATACTTAGCCAATTTTTTTGTTTCATAGACCACCATTTCTCATTCAAACTAACTCTGATTTTGACAAGTAGATACACTACATGCGACGACGATTCTATCGTGCCGAAAAATCGGTCATTCCGATAGCATCTCTATCAGAAAACTCACCGGAAAATGGTCTAAAATGTAAGAATATTTTCGTTAGTGTGGCCGAAGTATTAACGGTCCAACTATTATAGTTTAAGTTTAATGTAAGGCTTAAGGTTTCCGGTATGTAACGGGATACGGTGATGGACCCTCTTACTCCACCCAATAAAGAATCTAATATAAGGTTCATATACGTTTATATATAATGGATTAACTTATATGAATGTATATGTATTAAAGTTTAGTTTATATGTTATGTCTTAATGAAGGGATGTCTCATTAAGAGACACAAATCCTCCTCCCTTTATCCTTAATCACGTGGGCCTTCATAAATAAGGGAGAGGAGGAAGTTATTGCAGAGATAGAAGGTTCTCATTTTCAGAATTGAGACAAAAGACATAACATAGAAACTGAAAAGAGAGATTAGAGATTGTGATCGGAATCGGAATCGGAAAACCCCGGCTCCATCGAAGGGGAGATTGCAGTAAGGAAGGGAAGGAGAAGATCAAACAATCATCGATCAAGGAAACATCATCATGTCTAACAATGCAATGGATCAAGGTTAGGCATTCTACCTTCTCATAACTCAAACCTCCATCAATATGAAATCGTTGATTCATTTGTTCTAGTGGCGATTATGGGATGGATTACAAGTATGTAATCATAAGGATAAAATTACATGTGGTATCAGAGCCACCCTAAAATCATTTGTTTCACTTTAAAGCATATTGATGGAGAAAACCGAAAAACTCGTTTTTCTCTCTAAGAAATTCATCAACGCATTGAATCTGAAAAGGTCTAAAAGTTATATCAATGTGTAGAGGATGAAATTATCTATCCATCGGTATAAAATTCATTAAAATCCATTAAGTAAATCAAAAGTTATGGATTTTTTAAACTTTTGAAACTATAATTCGCGATGAACAGTCGCAATGAAGGTAACCGCAAGAGACCGGACCGGTTGGTCCATGTGTTGGACCGGTCGGTCCATAAGGTGCGTAAAGGGGCCAGGAGACCAGACCGGTCGGTCCATAAAGTGCAAAAGGATCTCTGGAAATCGGACCGGTCGGTCCATGAGATGCGTAAAGGTCCCTGGAAACCGGACTGGTCGGTCCGTGGTTGGACCAGTTAGTCCATGAAGTGCAAAACGTCTTTGGAAACCGGACCGGTCGGTTGGAATGTCCCGGAAGAAAACAAAAAAAAAATTTAAACCGTAAACCGTTTCTGCTGTTTTTCTGGAATGTGAAAGGCTAATCTATTATGAAATGTTAATATATATAAAAAAAATTTACTAAAAGCTTATAAGAAAAGAATTCATATTACGTATAACTTGTTAATCACCAAAGTGGTCTGGTTATATTTAATGTGACGGTAAAGTAAAGATTCATAATTGATCATGATTAAAGGATGCTAAATGACATGAAAAATTTATTGATTGATCAATTACTTACTTAGTATATCCTAGGAGATCACCCAAAGGTGGATCATTGGGTGTATTAAATACAACTAAAGTATTAATCACCCATGTTGCGGTTGATGGTGTGTATACCCAAAGGTAGCATTGCTATCCACTGTAACTGTGGATTGATTAATTATTAAAGAAAATCAAAACAAGCATCAATTTAAGTGTATGTGTTTAAAGTATTGCCCAAAAGTTGCTTGAATACATACAAATGAAAGTGTTTAGATTATTTGTTGTCGATGAATCTTTAAAGTCTCATAGAACTAATGGTAAGCATATATAAAATTTTGCAGCTCCGTTTGCTTCAGCAAAATCTGTCGTGAAGTTCAACGGGCTCAACTATGAGGAATGGTCTGAACAGATTAGGTTCTCCTTGGGTGTAATGTCCCTTGATCAGGCTATTCTTACAGATGAGGAGCCGGCAGCCATTACGGCTACGAGCACCGAATTGCAAAAGTCTCGTTATGAGACTTGGGAGCGCTCTAACCGGCTGTGCCTGAATTTACTTAGGATGTCGATGGTGGACAGTGGTAAGCCATCCATGCCTAAGACAGATAAAGCAAGGGAATTCATCTTGAAAATCAAAGTACAATCCCAATCGGATGTCGCTGACAAATCGATTGTAAGTAGTCTCATGAGTGAGCTAACTACGAAAAGGTTCGATTGGTCTCAGACAATCCATGATCATATCACTCACATGTCAAAATTGGCATCAAGGTTAACGTCCATGGGGATGGAAGTGCATGAGTCCTTCTTGGTTTAGTTTATTATGAACTTTCTGCCTATAGAGTATGGTCAGTTCCAGGTGAATTACAACACCATTAAGGATAAGTGGAACCTTCAGGAATTGAAGGCCATGCTCGTTCAGGAGGAAACGAGATTAAAGAAATAGAAGGGCGACATTGCACTGATTGCTGGACTAGATAGTACCATGGGAAACTCCAAGAAACCAAGCAAAGGCAAAAGGAAGGATAAGGCTGTCTTCAAGACTCCTGAAAGCAAAATCCGTAAGCTTGTCAAGTGTTTCTTCTACAAGAAGGAGGGACACATAAAATGAATCTTGTAGAAGTGCCTAGAAATACTTGGTGGCTTGATTCTGGAGCTTTTACTCATGTATCTTATATTGAACAGGGATTCAGTTCGATCCAGCATTTAAAAGGAACTGAAAGGTACTTGTTCATGGGAAACAGGATGAAGGCGCAAATAGAAGGCATTGGGACGTATAGATTGATCTTCAACACTGGATGTTTTGTAGATCTTGAAAATTGTCTCTTTGTACCTGAGTGTGCTAGAAACCTTGTTTCAGTAAGTAGGTTGGATGATGTAGGTTTTAACATTGAGATTGGTAATGGTGTGTTTTCGTTGTACCGTAACAGATACTTTTATGGTAATGGTACATTGTGTGATTCACTTTATAAGTTCAATCTTGATAAAACCTTCTCTGAATCTTTGTTTAATATTGAGTATCAAGGAATTAAACGTAGTGTAACTAGTGAAAACTCAGCATTTTGTGGCATAAAAGGTTAGGTCACATATCCAAAGAACGGATGGTGAAGTTAATAAAGAAAGAATTATTACCTCCATTGGATTTTAGTGACTTAGATGTGTGTATAGAATGCATTAAAGGAAAGCAAACCAAACACATCACAAAGAAACAAGCCACAAGAAGTAATGAACTCTTAGAGTTAATTCACACAGATATTTGTGGCCCTATAGATGCTTCGTCATAGAGTGGTGAGAAGTATTTCATCACTTTTATTGATGATTACTCACGGTATGGATATACTTATATGTTGCATGAAAAGGCTCACTCGGTGGACGTACTGAAAGTGTTCATTGATGAAGTAGAAAGGTAACTTGAAAGAAAGTAAAAGTTGTGAGATCTGATAGAGGTGGTGAATATTATGGTCGATTCACCGAAAGAGGACAATGTCCAGGGCCATTTGCTAAATTTTTGGAAAGTAAGGGCATTTGTGCTCATTACATAATGCCTGAAACACCTCAGCAGAATGGTGTAGCTGAAAGGCGTAACCGTACTTTAATGGAAGTGGTTAGGAGCATGTTAAGTAATTGCAAACTACCAATGTCAATGTGGACATACGCATTAAGGACTGTGACATATATTTTAAACCGGGTTCCTAGTAAAGTGGTTCCAATGACTCCATTTGAACTATTTACGGGAAGGAAACCTAGTTTAAGACACTTACGTGTCTGGGGATGTCCAGCTGAAGTAAAGCCGTATAATCCGCATAAAAAGAAATTGGACTCTAGGACGGTCAGTGGATTTTTCATTGGCTATCCAGAAAAGTCAAAGGGGTTTGTGTTCTACTGTCCTAACCACAGTACGAGAATTATCGAGACTGGTAATGCTAGGTTCATTAAAAATGGTGAATCTAGTGGGAGTTCAAAATCTAAGGGAGTGAACAATAAATAAATTCGGGTAGAAGATTCGTCACCCGTAGTTCCAACCCAAGTTGTTGTTCCTGTTGTCGGTGTACAGCCTAATATCAAAACAGAACAACAGAATAAAGAACATACGGACCCACTAGTTCAGGAAACCGAAAATGAACAAGTCGTCATTCAAGAACAGAATGTTGTACCACAAGAACAATTAAGGCGATCTGTAAGGGAAAGAAGATCCGCCATTACAGATGACTATGTGGTTTATGATGTTGAGAATGAATGTGACCTTAGTCTTGATGAAGAACCGAAAACATTCAGAAAAGCCATGAAAAGTGAAAATTCTGAAAAGTGGTCGAATGCTTCAGTTGAAGAAATGTCTCCTTTGAACGTGAACCTAGTAGAGTTACCTGATGGTTTCAAAACCGTTGGGTGTAAATGGATCTTTACGACCAAACGGAACTCTAAAGGTAACATAGAAAGGTACAAGGCTCACCTTGTTGCTAAAGGGTTCACTCAAAAGGAAGGCATTGACTATACGGATACCTTCTCTCCAGTTTCAAAGAAGGATTCCTTAAGAATTGTTATGGGATTGGTAGCTCATTATGATTTAGAGCTTCATCAAATGGATGTTAAAACTGCCTTTCTTAATGGAGAACTTGAGGAAGAAGTTTACATGGACCAGCCGGAAGGTTATGTGGCTGCAGAAAAAGAAAATCTTGTGTGTAGGCTGAGGAAGTCAATATATGGATTAAAACAGGCCTCCCGACAATGGTATTTAAAGTTCAATGATACCATTTTGTCATACGATTTCATAGAGGTCATCGTTGATCGAGTTTGTCATTGGGAGCAAGTTTGTCATTCTAGTGTTGTATGTTGACGATATATTGTTGGCTACAAATGATATGAGCATGTTGAGTGATGTAAAGAAATATCTCTCCAAGAACTTCGAAATGAAGGATATGGGTGAGGCAAACTATGTGATAGGGATTGAAATAATTCGGGAAAGATCACAAGGATTATTGAGTTTGTCACAGAAAGAATACATAGATAAAGTCTTGAAGAGATATGGGATGGAAAAGTGCAAGTTAAGCAAAGCTCCAAATCAGAAAGGGGACAAATTTAATAAAGGTCAATGTCCGAAGAATGAACTAGAGAGGAAAGAAATGGAGATGATCCCTTACCTATCAGTGGTAGGAAGTTTGAATTATATTCAAACATGTACTCGACCAGACATCAGTTTTGCGGTTGGTGTCTTGGGTCGATATCAAAGTAATCCTGGAATGGACCACTGGAAGACTGCAAAGAAAGTTCTCAGGTACATGCAAGGCACCAAAGAGTTTATGCTTACGTACAGGAGATCCGATAATCTTGAAGTAATCAGATACTCTGATTCAGACTATGCCGGGTGCGTCGATACTCGAAAATCGTCGTTTGGCTATCTGTTCCTATTAGCTGGGGGAGCAGTATCATGGAAGAGTGGAAAGCAGTCCGTCATTGTTACTTCCACCATGGAAGCAGAATTTGTGGCATGCTATGAGGCCACAGTTCAAGCATTGTGGCTGCGGAACTTTGTCTCAGGACTTGGAATTATTGACAGTATTTCCAAGCCGCTGAGAATTTATTGTGATAATTCCGCAGCAGTTTTCTTCTCATAGAATGACAAGTATTCGAAAGGTGCTAAGCACATAGAGATAAAATACTTGTCTGTAAAGGAAGAAGTGCAGTAACGCAGAGTAGCAATTGAGCATATAAGAACGGATATGATGGTAGCGGATCCGTTAACGAAAGGACTCCCTCCCGGTATATTCATTGGCCATGTAGAGAGGATGGGAATAATTGATAAGACCTTGCTGTATTGATATTATGCTATTGTAAAGATGCTAACTCAAGTAATATGAATTCAATAAAGCTTAGGTGTTTTCTGCAAATTAATATGTTATCATTATGATATGTACATGTAATGTTTGGATAGCATATGAGTTGAGAATAAGGTTATATCTCAACATAAAGAAAATTTTGAGAATTAAGTAACCTCTCAAATATTAAAGAAGTAGTAAAGTTGGAATTGGTTTGTGATGATGGAAGGGAACTTATCGCTGTAAAAGATAGGGGACCGCCTCATTCGATAAGTTCTGATTTTATGCTACTTAAAGGATAATTAAGCTTAATGAAAGGCGCGCTTTAAAGGAAGTTGAACCATTAAGTTAATACACGGCCAAGTGGGAGAATGTAAGAATATTTCCGTTAGTGTGGCCGAAGTATTAACGGTCCAACTATTATAGTTTAAGTTTAATGTAAGGCTTAAGGTTTCCGGTATGTAACGGGATACGGTGATGGACCGAATCAAAGAAAAGATACCGGAATGGGTCTGATGTCAACCCTCTTACTCCACCCAATAAAGAATCTAATATAAGGTTCATATACATTTATATATAATGGATTAACTTATATGAATGTATATGTATTAAAGTATAGTTTATATGTTATGTCTTAATGAAGGGATGTCTCATTAAGAGACACAAATCCTCCTCCCTTTATCCTTAATCACGTGGGCCTTCATTTATAAGGGAGAGGAGGAAGTTATTGCAGAGATAGAAGGTTCTCATTTTCAGAATTGAGACAAAAGACATAACATAGAAACTGAAAAGAGTGATTAGAGATTGTGAACGGAATCGGAAAACCCCGACTCCGTCGAAGGGGAGATCGCAGTAAGGAAGGGAAGGAGAAGATCAAACAATCATCAAGGAATCATCATCATGTCTAACAATGCAATGGATCAAGGTTAAGCATTCTTCCTTCTTATAACTGAAACCTCCATCAATATGAAATCGTTGATTCATTTGTTCTAGTGGCGATTATGGGATGGATTACAAGTATGTAATCATAAGGATAAAATTACATAAAACCATTTCGTCAAAAACGAGTTCCAACAGAGAGTCAATTGTTCATAGCTAGCCAAACCATGAAATAGTATTTGGGTGTTGCTTGTGAAAACCAAACACATTTATACCACTCCCTAATTGGCTTTGCTACTCGATCGAATCTTTTCCCATGTCCTTTTACTGTTGAATTTCGGTTTGAATTTGTGCTATTTTTGCCTCCATAGAGTCCCATTGTCACCTATATAGGTACCTTGTGTAGATTGGAATAGAGCTTAATGCCCTCTCATGTTATTCACAATCATATATAAAGGGATTACATATGAGATCTATTGGGAATATACACTAGAATATTCTAACTAACATAATATTTGGATATATCTACTCTAACACCTTGTTCTCGTTGTTGGTGAATCGCATTCTCAATATTATTCATAATCTGATTTATGTGACGTCGACGCCGATGCGTAAAATATCAGCTACGGTAGAGTTAATATCAATTCCCATGTCAGTACAACCTCGTGGACCCGTAAGATTGATACATCATACCATAATGAGTATAGGTTCCCAATTCGAATTGCCACTTTGACAAAAGGAGCAGCGAGATCTTTGTATTTCAACAACTTTCTCCAAGTCCACGAACATAAAGAAGATGAAGCCTTAACTGACCTGAACGAATCCTTACGAATCAAGTAACGATGGACCCAATTAACCCATAACGACGAGTGGGAAGATAAGAGTTTCCAATTTGGTAAATAATTAACACAAATAAATAGATTTTATCAACTAGTCACCTCGTTAAACTAATATTTAGAGGTATATTTAATTTTTAGATGCTACTATAATTATTTTAACATGTTACGCAAACACATATAGACATGTATATTTCCGCCTAGTTAGCTATTGAAATAAACATATTTATTTACTTCCTTAGGTATAATGTTAGAGATACATTTTTGTATTTATTTGATATACTAAATATTTTGAAATATTATAAATTAAAACACATAACTTGTTATGAAAGTCGATATAGACCTACTTGAGAACAGGGGCGGATCTACAGTATTGTAGGGTGGGGCACGTGCCCCATACTACTTCTAAATATTTTATAGTTTACAGTATGTACTAGTATATTGCTGGAACAATTGGTTATGCCTTAAATCCATGTGACAATGGGGTAACTCGTTAGATCCTTATATTTTTGTTATGGGTATGCTTAATCCTATTTATTTTGTACGAGAGCATCCACAATGGTGAGACAAATATAGTCTCATAAAACATAGTTTAATATTATTTTTCATATTTGTTTATTTGTTGAGACTTAATAAGAGACCGTTAATAAATATGTCTCCAATTGTGAGACCGGTATCGGGCTTGTGAGCCTCACAAAAACTCACCATTCTGGATGGTCTGATATTTACTTCTTCTTTTTTTGTAGTTTTCTCATTTTTTCTTTTGGCTTTTTATTCCCTTTGTTGAAAATCTTCCTTTTCTTTATGATTAGTTGCATTTCATGTTTTGATTTATTCTTTTCCTTTTTCAGTTTTACTTTTTACCAACTGAATTTAAAACACTGTTATCTATATTTTAATAATTTAGTAGATTTCATAGTTAGTAAATTTATTAAACTACAATTTATTGTTTTAAAATACAGTTTAATATTTTTTTAATATGTGTTCGTGGTATTTTTTTGAAACTATTTAAAAAAATTATTTTATAGCTATTGTAATATTTTAATTATATGATAAATATTTTGTGCCCCATACAATTTTTGTTTCTAGATCCGCCACTGCTTGAGAACCTACTAATCCTACTTGGGAAACAATCAGAAATCATACAAATGAAAAAAAATGAGCGACAAAAAAAGAAAAACACTAAAAAAACATAACTTTCACTTGTTCATCTTCGCTTAGGAAACCCATCTTGATCCACCTAAATTCGTAATGAAATCCACATTGTCACCAAAAAATAAAAACCCAAAAAGAGATAGCTTTTAAGAAAAAACTCATTATGAGAAGGGATTATGAACAAATTTGGCTTAATAGTTAAAAAGAATCATAACAAAACAATGACAAATAGTTTGACCTAAATTAAATAGAGGATGAGACGACCGAATGTGGAGGACCAAAACATACATAGAAGAGAAATTACTGTTACAAAAGTTTGTGCTTCCACATCAAACTTCAATCCATGTACGCAACGAAAAGCTTGTTATTTACCACCATAGCCTGTTACAGTATAACCATGGTTGCTAATCGTGTTATTGGTTCAATACTTTTTCAGTTTCCCAAAAAATGGTATTCTTCGGCTTTTGGCAAGGATAGCAAGGACATAGAATTGATGATAATCATTTTCATCAGACTGACATTTTCATATAAATTATTCGAATTTATATTATTTTCATCAAGTAAATAAACAAAGTATACCGAGACTTTGTTAATTGACATATGAGACCAACTATTTTAATATTTGAATATAGTTCTATTGAAGTATTCCAAAATATTCAAATCTAAAATACGTAAATCCCCTTTCTATTGAAATAACTTGAAAATCATTTTATTAGATGCCATCTTTCGACATATTTGAGACGTTAATTAATAGGTTCATCATTCTCACCTTCGATAAGTAACTGATTAGCAAAATATTATGCAACGGAATATTGTTTTATTTTATAATTTTGAAAATTTGCGCTAATTCACGATGAATTTTTGATAAATATTTTGTGACAGAATATCATCTGTCTATTAAAATGCATTCCTATTTTATTGCTAGACTGAATATTCATAGCTAATTTAGAATTTGTTTTGTAGTGTTTTGACGATATGTTGTCAAGAAGGAAGAGTACATTTGCCAAAACTGAAAAATCCACTAGAAATTTAACAACCTTATTGGCCAACTCTCATTTGGAAAATATCAACGTTTATTGTAGCTTCATATGGTTTTGAATTCACTGCCAAAAAACTCACCATAAGATTGGTCCAATTCTCACAACAAAGGCAAACTCCCAAAAAAATCTCTATTATACTATTTTCGACACATCTCATAAAATCCAAAATTGTATCTACACTACAAGAAAACAGCCGCAAATCCGACAGAATTTCCGACGGAATTTGTTCCGTCAGAAATTTTCCGACAGTAATCCGACTGATTCCCGACCGAACTGAAATTTTTCAATTCTGTCGGAAATCTGTCGGAATTTATTCCGACGGACACTAAGACTGTCGGAAATCGGTCGGATTACTGGATCGGTAACTAGCCAGTGCCGGTGCCGGAGGAGATTCCGGTCCGCTGTCGGAAATCTGTCGGAAAAAATCAAACCGTTACTAATTTCCGACAGATTTCCGACAGACACCCCACTGGCTGTCGGAAATTTGTCGGAAAAAATAGCCGTTATATAGCCGTTATATAGCCGTTATTATATCCGTTTGATTTTCGACGCTTTTCTGACAGATTTCCGACGGTCAGCGTATTTATATATATGATTCCACACATCTTCATTCACTCACAACAACAACAACTTCCAACCAAACATTTCTTAGAAAAAATCGTCAAGAGAGTGAGATGTCATCTTCTAGATATTATAGATCGTGGATGGATGAAGAGATGTATGATCCGGAGTCGAATACATTAAATCCAAGTTATGCACGAGGTATATGCGAGTTCATGGCGGTTGTCGGGAATCGAAAGGTGATAAAATGTCCATGTTTAAATTGTTGCAATTCTCGTAATGTTAATGTAGAACAAGTTTGGCATCACTTGTATACCGCTGGTTTTATGCCGGGATACAAAATTTGGTTTTTTCATGGAGAAACTAATAATGATGGTGCTAGTAGTAGCAGTGCACCATATGTTGCGGATAGCTTAGGCGAACATAGAATGGATAACTTAGGTGAACATAGAACGGATAGCTTAGGCGAACATAGAACGGAAGTAGATTTTGGTGTAGGTACCGCTGAGATGGTTCATGATGCGTTTAGAGAGAATTTGCCATCGATCGTAATAAGGGAGGATAGAGTAGAAGAACCAAATGAAGAAGCTAGAAGATTTTTTGATATGTTAGACGCAGGGAAGCAGCCCTTATATCATGGGTGTCGAGACGGAAATTCACCTTTATCAACTGCTAGTAGACTGATGACCATTAAGACGGACTTCAATTTGGCGGAAGACTGTGTTGATGCGATAGCAGATTTTGTGAAAGATATTTTGCCTGAAGATAATCAGGCACATGCATCATACTACGAGATACAGAAACTTGTAGCTGGTCTTGGTATGCCGTATCAGGTGATAGATGTATGCATCGACAACTGTATGCTATATTGGAGAGAAGACGAAGACCGGAGAAGATGTAAATTTTGTTGTAAACCGCGGTATCAGGAAACTGGTGGGAGAGTTCCAATTCCATATAAACGTATGTGGTACTTACCATTGACAGCGAGGTTAAAGAGGTTATATCAATCTGTGCGAACGGCAGAACAAATGAGATGGCATGCAGAGCATCGTCAAGATGGAGAGATTACACATCCTTCAGATGCAAAAGCGTGGAAACATTTTCAAATGTTGTATCCGGATTTTGCATACGAGTCAAGAAATGTGTACCTCGGGTTAAGTACGGATGGTTTCAATCCATTTGGGAAGCATGGAAGGCAGTACTCTTTGTGGCCCGTAATCGTAATACCGTATAATTTGCCCCCTGGTATGTGCATGCGTCGAGAGTTTTTATTCCTCTCCGTTCTTATTCCCGGCCCTGAGCATCCGAAGAGATCACTTGATGTATTCCTCCAGCCATTGATTTATAAGTTACAAATGCTATGGAGTCACGGTGTCGAAGCATTTGATGTTTCACGGAAGCAGAATTTTCTGATGCGTGCGGTCCTTATGTGGACTATTAGCGATTTCCCAGCATATGGTATGCTATCTGGATGGACTACTCATGGAACATTATCGTGCCCGTTTTGCCAAGACAACACTGACGCTTTCCAATTGAGGAATGGAAGAAAGCCATGTTGGTTTGATTGCCATAGAAGGTTTCTACCGGACGGCCATCCCTATCGTCGGTCTAAAAGATTATTTAAGAAAAATAAACAAGTGTTTGATGCTCCAATTGATGAGATAGACGGTCGTATTATATTGGAGCAGTTGAGAGATTTTGGTGCTGAGAGGACTCCTGATTGTGGGGGTAATGGGCATGAACCGCTTTGTGGTGTAGGAGGAGCTCACAACTGGCACAAGAAGAGTATATTTTGGGATTTGCCGTATTGGAAGGATCATTTATTAAGGCACAACCTAGATGTGATGCATATTGAAAAGAACTTCTTTGACAACATCATGAATACGGTGTTAAACATCCCGGGAAAGACAAAAGACAATGTGAAGTCTAGGATGGATGTTTCAAAGATTTGCTACCGTGCTTATCTTGATCGTCTTCCCGATGGTACATATCCTTTTCCTCCGTACCGATTGCAAATACAAAAGATAAGAGAATTTTTCCGGTGGATTGAACACGAAGTTAAATTCACTGATGGATATGCAGCTAATCTGGGTAACTGCGTAGACTCGCGATACCTAAAGTTTTTGGGACTGAAGAGTCATGATTGTCATGTACTGATGCAGAGGCTTCTTCCATTTGCTTTTACCCATCTTCTTCCTCAAACTGTCCACGAATCTATTGCAGCAATTGGTGCTTTCTTTAGGGATTTATGCACGAGGACACTTACAGTTGAGGGGATCCGTAATTTAGATGCCAATATACCAGTGATCCTTTGCAATCTTGAGAAGATCTTTCCGCCGTCTTTTTTTGATGTTATGGAACATCTTCCCCTACACCTCCCCCGCGAAGCCGAACTAGGTGGTCCCGTTCAATTTCGTTGGATGTATCCTTTTGAGCGGTACATGTTCCATCTAAAGAAGAAGGTCAAAAATTTGGCTCGAGTTGAAGGTTCTATTGTCGCACAGAGTATCAATGAAGAATCATCACAATTTGCGGAATATTACTTACCGCGGGAAGTTAGTACAAAGAGTAGACGTCCTGCTCGTTATGATGATAAAGGTGAGAGAGTCACGTATGCCGCGATTGTCCCTGAGATGTTTTCGCAAGTTGGCCGAGTGATTGGGAGAGGGAAGAGACGCTTCCTATCACAAGCAGAGTGGAGTCACTTACATATGTATATCCTAACGAATTGTGAGGAGATGGCGGAGTACGAAAGGTAAAAACAAAACTTATTTAAATACATCTTGTTTTTAATACCTAAGTAATATATAGGTTTCATATGTTATATATTTTTGTTTGCTTTCAGGATTTACATTGCATCAATACGTCGCTATTATCCAGAAATGACAGAAGATGAACTTGGAGAATCTAAGGAAAACGAGTTTCCAAATTGGCTGCAATATTACGTAAGTTTTTAAAAAACGCTTACATTTCTTAAAATTAGTGAATTAATTATTACTTAATTAAATGTTTGTTTATTAATTTGTCTAAATTATTATCTCAGGTTTCTGAAGGAATGAAGAATGGAGAAAGGTTTCCGACATGGTTACAAGAGATAGTTTCAGGCCCAAGCTTTGAAGCAACTTCATACGCTCGGTATTGCACTAGGGGATTTGCATTTAGGATTCATGAAGAAAGGCCGAGGGCAACTGCAGATTACGGTATTTCAGCTACAAGTGGTGATGTAGTCTACTACGGGATTCTGAAAGAAATATTGCAAGTGCGCTATCCAGGAATGTTGGGCATGAGGTGCAATATTTTCTTGTGTGAGTGGTATGATCCGTCATATCCAGAAGGTGTCCAGGTGAGCCAATTTGGCGTCACTTCAGTAAATTCTTCTAGGAGACTGCAAAAGTATGACCCATTCATCCTACCATCACAGGCAGACCAGGTTTGATTTTAAAATTTTATAATACGTGTCTTATAGATAAATAATGATATTGTAATTGCCTAAACTAAATATGTTTGTTTCAGGTATGCTACATTTCTTATCCAAGGGTAACACATCGAGGAGATCATTGGATTACAGTGACTCCAATTAATCCAAGAGGGAGATTATATGGAGTTGCTGAGCAAGATGCTATGCAACCAACTAGAATTACTCCGATGGCTCCAGTTGATCATTCTTCAGCGGTGGACCTTTTTATTGATTTCACTGAATTTGGTGATAATATCGTACATTCAGAATCAGAAGATGAAGTTGGAGAATTTGATGAAGACCAAGACACAATTCCTTCGGAAGGATCTGATGAAGAAGAAGAAGTTGGAGAATTTGATGACGAAGAAGGATAAGGATAATTTATATATATAAATATAATTTTTTTTCAAATGATATATATATAATTCCGACTTATCTGTATATTTATATATATATATATATTTTTTTTTTTTTAAATGATATATCTGTCGGAAATCTGTCGGAAATATATATATATATATTTCCGACTGATTTTCGACAGAAACGGATATTTATATAAATAATTTTATTTGAATTTCTAATATATATATTTTGTTTTTTTTAAAATGATATATCTGTCGGAAATCTGTCGGAAATATATATATATTTCCGACTGATTTCCGACAGAAACGGATATTTATATAAATAATTCTATTTGAATTTCTAATATATATATTTTGTTGTCGTTGGTTATGGGTTTGAAACTGAAGTGAAGTAAGCAAAGTGGTATGGTTGGTGCCATGACTTTGTGTGGTAGTAAAAACATGTTTATATAATTTACTAGATTTTTTCTGTTGCCATATATTTTATTTATATAAAAATGATTTTCTGTCGGAAACATATATATATTTCCGACAGATTTCCGACGCAATATTCATATCATTCTAACCTTAAAAGCCGACACGTGTTACCCTTACATCTGTCGGAAATCAGTCGGAAATATATATATTTTTCCGACAGATTTCCGACAGAATTAGGGTTTTGAGGCCAAATTCCTGAATTTCGAGAAGACAAAGTCTCGGCATACAATTCTGACAACAAAAGTGAAAGATAATTGACTAGATAACCTTCTCGATGTTATACAGAACATGTTTTGCGATTTTGTCATGTTTCAACCAAAAGCGTTTCATACAGTTACATATACAAAACAATAGATGTTTACGGAAAATACTAAATGTTTAGAATTTGAAAGTAACAATGACCATTATCAAGTATTTTATCTTCCAAATATTCCTCCAACCATGCTATTAACTTGTAACTACGACAACGGATAATAAACAAGCTTAAAACCCCAAATCTGTCGGAAATCTGTCGGAAAAATGAAAATTTTTCCGACAGATTTCCGACGGAATTGGAAATTTCAGGTAAAAATATGTACAAAATGCTAACAATTTTTCCAAAATAAGCAATTTGGAAAAAAATGTTAACAATGCTAAATATTGTTTAAAAATTACCAATTTTTTCCTAAATGCTAATTCATTAATTTCCAAAAAAATCATTTCTTAAATTTAATAAACATTTCTTAAATTTCTTTAATTCCTTAACCTAAAAACAACAAAAAAAACATTTCTTAAATTTAATCAATTCCTTAACCCTAAAACAACAAAAAAACATTTTTTAAATTTCTCATACCCTAAAACCACATATCTGTCGGAAATCTGTCGGAAAAATGTATAAATTTCCGACAGATTTCCGACGGATTTGTCAATTTTTACCCGCGAAATGAAAAATAAACACCGCGAAATCAGTCGGTCCAATTACACACGGTCATTTAATTTTTTTGGATTTCCGACGGAATTCCGACAGATTTAAAGCTGTCGGAAATTCTGGGAATAAAACATCTGCTTCTTCCCCGACGAACACTTCCTCTTCTCTCAAAAAACTCTCAAATCGCCTCCTCGCCGGAAATCACTTCCGATCTGTCGATTCACGCCGGAAAACCGCCGATTCACGCCGGAAATCGCCCACGCCCTAATCTCCCACGAGCATCCTCCTTCTCGCCTTGTCTTCGCCGGAAATCGCCCACGACAGTCCTCCTCCTCGCCGGAAATCGCCTCCTCCTCGCCGTAATTCGCCTCTTCTTCGCCGGATTACGTACAAATGGCGGAAATTCCATCCCATTTGTAAGTATCCTCAAATTTCTTGTTGATTTTGGTTAGATTTAATATAAATTAGTTTGTGAATTTAGGGTTTGTGAATTTAGGATTAGGGTTAGATTTAGGGTTTGGGAAGTTATATTATGAAATTTGGAAATTGTTACTAATTTTATGAAATTGTTACTAAATTGTTAGTATTTTTACTAATTTTTACTAAATTGTTAGGGTTTTTAAATTGTTATGAAATTGTTAGGGTTTTTAAATTGTTATGAAAAATTAGATTTATGATTAGGAAAAATTAGGGAAATTGATTTAGGGAAATTGATTTAGGGAAATTATTTTTTCCATAAATTTTTAGAAAATTGTTAGCAAGTTTTACTAATTTTTAAACAATTATAATGATTAATTTAAAATTTTAGAATTTTAATTTTTTAGAATTTTAAATTATGTAACAATTACTTAAGAATTTTAGAATATCGAAATAATTGTAAATTTAAAGATAATGACTTAATTTTTGAATTTATATCTATATTTTAAAGAATTTTAAACAATTAGATTTAGGAAAGTTTTTAAAAGGTTTATAAGATTGTTTACAAAACCTTATAAAAATATTTAAAAACCTTATAAAACTATTTAAAAATTTTATAAAACTTTACAAAAACCTTATAACACTATTTAAAAACCTTATAAAACTTTAAATTTTAAATTTTAGAATTTTGGAAATTTAAATTTTAAATTCCACCACAGAATTTTAAATTTTACAATTTTGGAAATTTAAATTTGAGAATTTTGGAAATTTAAAGCAATGTTTTTTTAAACCATTATATTTTTATAATTATAGATTTTTCATATATTTAAAATATATTATCATATAAATCTAGGGATTACGGTGGTTTCGCCACTGCATCTGGCAGCGGCCAACATCGTCGTCGTCGTGTGAGTAGAGCTCATTCGACTTCGACGTCTACACCTACACCGTCGTCTACACCTGTAAAGACGCCGGTGACACCAGCAGCCACCACAGCACCGTCGAAGATTAGCGTCGAGGACTTCATGGGTCTTCCTGGACGAGAGAGGTTGACTAGACTCCATCCAGACCAGCTCGGTAGAGACAGATGGTAAGTTTTTTGTTTCATTTCTGTTTTTTTTTAACAAATTTAATTTAATTGCGACTAATGTTACATTTTTTCCCGTAGGTTTGGTGATTCTCGCAGCGGGATTTCGAAGTCCCTCAACAAGATGGAAAACTCTATGCTCAGCCGTCCTTATGCGACGTACACCGCCATGCCACTAGAGGATCAAGATATGTGGTTTCGCCAATTTGCAGTAAGTCATCTTTTTCACAATTTTTACTTTCATTTAAATTATTATTATTTATATTTAATTTTTCTTTTTGCAGCAAGAATTTAGGTGGGTCCCACACATGACCGCTCTGGTCAGGCGGGAATTCGACTCTTATGCAGCACTACACTACTCGAAGAAGGTGTTCGAGTGGAAGGATAAGTGGCTACACGGTGAGGTGCCAAAGGAGATGGTTCAGAAGCCGGACTTGTGGAACGGGTTCATCGCCTATTGGCAACTAGAGGCTACCAAGGACACCTCTACATATCACTCTAGCAACCGGAACAGCCAGCGCAACGGCAAGGGACCTTCCACCCACAACCTTGGAGCTACCAGCAAGAAGACAAAAGCTAGGGATATGGTTAGTTTTTTATGTACGTCTTCATTTTTATTAATTTTTTTTTTTTAATACATTTATATTATTAAATTAATATCTAACAACTGCAGGCTAAGAAGTTGGGTCGGGATCCCAACAACTTGGAACTTCTGCTAGCGACACACACCGACAAGAATGGTGTTGTCCAGGATCAGGTAGCTCGGGAGATTCAGGAGAGCGTCCAAAGAATGGAAGAGGAGTACATTATGTCTCAGCCATCCGTTGAAGGAACCCCTCCCATCACCCAAGCCCCGGACGACATCATCAACCAATTCGTCTTAAAGGTATGTAAAATTTAAAATAGTTTTCAATTCTTTTTTATTTACAATTTAATTTGTTTCGCAGGTTGCTCCGCAGAGCAAAGGGCGGCTTTATGGTCTTCCCGACGATGCGGGATCATCGGGGTCTTCTAGTTACTACAGCGAGACATCCGACCTGAGAGCCCAGATGAAGGAAAAGGACGTCGAAATTGAAGGTTTGAAGACGACGGTCCAAAAGATACGAGATGCACAAGCCGCCCTAGAAGCCGAGCGGGAAAAGGAGAGAGCCGAGCGGGACAAGGACAGAGAGATGATGCAACGGATGATGGAGTACTTGGGCCGCAACCCAAATTTTCCGGGGCCCACCATTTAGATTTTTATTTTCAACGTTTTTGTAAAACAATATTACTTTTTATTTCTACTTTTAATTTTATTTTAATTTCTACTTTTAATATTATTTTTATTTAAATAATTCAAATTTTAAATTTAAAATTTATATTAAATTAATTATTATTTAATTTATTATTATTTTTAATAATTTCTACGAATACGTCGGAAATCCGTCGGAAATTGATCCGTCGGAAAGCTGTCGGAAATTAAACAGTCGGAAATCCGTCGGAAATAAATACGTCGGAAATCTGTCGGAAAGTCGTCGGTTTACATGTAATCGGAACTCGTCGGAAATCAGTCGGAAACAAACCGACGGATTTCCGACAGTAGTATTTCCGACGGAATTCCGACGTCTCGCCGGACTCCGGCGGGATGTCGGAATTCCGTCGGAAATATAGCCGTCGGAAATCTGTCAGAAATTTGTGACGGATTTCCGACAGAATTTCCATTTCCGACAAGATAGAAACGACAGACAAATCCGTCGGAAATCTGTCGGAATAAGCGTTTTCTGACAGACTTCTGACGGATATTTCCGTAGGAATCTCACTGTTTTCTTGTAGTGCTAGACTCTCAAAGATAAAGAAATAGGAAAGCTTGATTAAATGGTTGTTAGTGTAGTGATCACCATGTTGGACGAGAGTAACCACCTAGCTAGAGAGTTTCAAAAAGCTACTATTATATACAGTGCCGTGCCTAGCTTTTTCGGGGCCTAAGGCAGTTTTGATACTAGATTTTTTCTGGAAAAAGTACACAAAATATATGAATTTTATGGTTTTTAATAAAGTATATTCAATATAAAACTATAGTCAATATTGTTATATAATATATATGTTTTTTTGTTGATTGTAGATTAAATATAATTGTAAAGTTACATATATAATACTGCAGAAAATATAAAATCAAGTTAAAAAAAATTATACTAGAAATATTAAAAGTAAACGGAAAAAGATAAAATTAGAATGTTAAAGGGGTTATCTAGAGTTTAAAGCCCGTTAAAAAAATTAGAGATGAATTGCCTAAATATCTTTGTGGAAGATTATCACCATGACGTAAAATAGATTTTTTTACTCACTAAATCATAGGTAAATCTTTGAAAAGGGGCCCTAAAATATACATTTTTTTGTGGGGCCCTAGGCAAAAGCCTAATTGGAAGTGCTATAAGCACGGCTCTGATTATATAGAATCATAAGAGAGATATATATATATATATATATATATATATATATATAATATAAAGTTTACAATACGACTTATTGGGCATACGGCAGAGGGAATGAAATTTCATATATGGCTTATTGTAAGCAATTTATAATGTACATCTATTGAACGGGATGTGGGCCATGTGGCCGTCAAATATACAAAACAAACCAATTCCAAATGATAAGCATTCTCCATCAAGATTACATGGCTTATATGCAACTACAATAATTATTGTAAGCAAGTTAGAATCTACCTCTATTGAACGAGATGTGGCCGTCAAATATACAAAACAAACTAATTCCAAAGGATAAGCACTCTCCATCATCATTACCTGGCTTTTACAAATTTGCAACACTTGTTACTTTTTCTTTACGAAGAAAGTGAATTCCACCTAAAATATTCGATGTAAACGTAACATATGGACAAATGGTGATCAAATAATCATCCGTGAGTACTAGCTATATGCTTAATTGCTTACCAAATATAGACTATGATTTTGAGGGCTAAATGATTTATATTTTAAATAAAATAAACACAGAGACTTATGTTGTTTTTTTTTTTTGAAAATTCACAGACTTATGTTGGAGTAGATTTTATTTTTGTTTTAGAATAACTTGGATTAGGTTGTTGAAAACAAAATCTACAAAAGAATGAAACTTGTCAATGACTGTTATCCACATGATCAACTATGTTAAATCCAAAGATACATACCATTAATTACCATAGTCAACTTCCATGCAACATCCAGTTGATGCATGCAAAATTAGGAACAGCTTTGTCTTATCTAAAAAAAGTACATTTAATTGCCATTAATGACACTCGTTCCGAGTGCCATTTACATGTGTCAAGATAGAGAATTCAATATGTTTTTACCTAAACTTCTCTTCTTTCCACTTTTTTTTTTTAAACAGAAAACAAGACTAAGAAAAAACCCTAATTAAGTACTAATGTCCTCCCACGGCGGAAACTTTGAGAACATCAGCTTCTGGCGGCGGAGATGGCAGCACAGTGAGCGCTAAAACTCCACTCACGGCCGCAGCCACTGCCGCCAACGCAAACCCCGGGATGTTCCCTCCTCCGAACATCTCATCAAACGGCCCTGCTCCCACCGACACCACCATCTGCATTTACGATTAATTGCATGCATCCACATTTCTCCTTAATGATTCCATTCCAAAACCATACCATAATAATATACAATTGGGATACGTATTAAAATAAAATAAGAAACTAACCTGTGGTACGACAATTGCAAGGTTTAAAACCCCCAACGAAAGTCCTGAACCAAAATAATACTAGCATATAAAATTAACCATGCATGCAAATATGTCTGATTTAAACGGTAAAACAATATACGTACATGCATATAAGAATCTATAATCATATGCTATACAAATATAAAAAACTTACCTTGGCCAGCTCCAGAATTGGAAGAAAATATTGATGCTAGAGCGAATGGAATACTGTAAGTTATCTTTAAAAAAAAAAAAAAAAATTAACATTATGTTAAACATTTCACAAAATGAGGATCAAATTTTTGTTTTCCAACATTTATTATGAAACAAAAAATTAATGTTTGATAAAGGTTGACTTACAGCTAGAGGTACTCCAAGTAGAGCGAAGAGAGACAAAGCACCAATCTTAACACCAACCGGCGGAGAAACCGTATCCAACACGGCGGAGCTACGGCGGCTAGATTCGGCCAACTTCGTAATCACCACCGTCATTCCCAAACAAAAAGCCAAAACAAAATTCACAATCCCCCATAACCGTTTCACACCACCGACTCCACGAGCCAACCACTCTAACCCAAGCGACGTGAATCCAAGCACGACGGAATTAAGCATCAGCCCTAACGAACCGGCACGTACGCCGATATTATACTCGCGCAGATCACCGTCGTTGTTTCCTCCCGAGTCACCACCGTACACTTCTCTTCCCATCCAATCAGTATCAAAAAGCAGAAAAGGAAACCAAGCAATCCAATTAAGACACGTCACTACTAAAAGCATTACCATTGGTCTTTCCATTTCCTTTACCGCACCCAATAATTCCCCAAATAACGGAACTCTAACTACTCTAGACGGCGCCGTTACTTCCTCCGTTATCTCGCTTTCCTCTTCTCCTCCACCGTCGTTTACTTCCGTCTCCGGCGACGGCGACCATTGTTTCTCGTCGACGTACCAGAGAGCGAACACGGTTAGGGTAATCAAGAGAAGGATCGAGAAGAAGAAACAGCTCTTGAGATTGGCGCAATAGACATCGCAAGCTTTCGTCATCGTGAAAGGAAACGCGTCGTGGAGATGCGTGAAAGCTCCGGCGGCGAATCCGAGAACATTTCCGACGGCCATGAAAAAGGAGAAGAACGAATTCGCGGTTCTCGTTTTCTTCGCGCTTTTACCTGAGAGATCAGCGAGTAAAGCTCGACAAGGTCCTTGAAGCATGTTGTTAGCGACATCGAGGATCCAGAATCCGACGGCGAAAACAACGATTGCATTTGATTTCGGTGTTTTATCTACACGATCTCCGAGGATTTCGCCGATATCAGCTGCGTAACCGATGAGAACGACGGCGATTGCGACGAGCGCAGCACCGGCGGCGATAAAAGGACGACGGCGACCAAAACGCGAAACGCTGCGATCGCTGAGGTAACCAACGCTGGGCTGGACTAACATTCCGGAAATGGGCCCACAAAGCCATATGAGTGAAGCCCATTTATGAGGGATTCCTAGAAGCTGAACGTATGGAGTGAGAAGAGAAAGCTGTAAGGCCCAACCGAATTGTATACCAGCTGCGATTGACGCAACCGCAATCGTTTGTTTCAGCGGTGAAGAAGAATTAGAAGAAGAAGAAGAAGAAGAAGAAGGAGGATGCGTTTGCGTTTCAGACTTCGTCATGCTCCTCTCTCTCTCTCTCTCTCTCTCTCTCTCTCCCTTCTTATGATTCAATCTTAGTAGATGAAACGAAAATGTTGATTATGAAGAGGGAGAGGGGATTTAAGGGTATAAATAAGGGAAGATTGGATTATTGCATGGGAAGGCAAATGGCGGGAGATGGGAGAAAAAGGTTATCCATTTGTGTCCGACTTTGAGTAGACTTGATAAATGTACTGTAACTATAAATAATGTACTCATCTTCACACGTGTCACTCTTTCATTAACTGCTAATCCTAATAAATCTAGGTTTGTTTATGACAAGATATGTTTTTTTAATTAATTTATTTATATTTAGCCTTTTTATCTGTAAACAATAACTCCATTCATAAATGTTAAGAAATCCGATGGGACAAAATAATAAAGTAAATATTAATATTGCCCAATTACAATGTCTATATTTGTAGCCAATATTTTTTTAAAAATTTCATGAATTTTTCAAATCCAAAGATTTATTAAATTTGTAGAGAGTTTTGTGTATTCAGAAAATTTAATGATTAGAATTCTAAAAATCCAAAGGTTTTATGAGGTATTCTCAAAATCTTGTTTAATGAATAAAATTAGAACATATCCATCTACGAGTAAAATTAGATTCTAATAGATTTATAGAATCCATAAAAGCTAAACTTTTTGAATAACAATGAATTTTGAATGGAGTTTAAAACTCAACAAACCAATAACAATGGATTTCATTAAGAATGTCATAATCCATAAATTAATAACAATGAATTCTAAAATTTTAAAAAATCCTTAAGATTCCATCAACCAATAACCCCCCCTAGTATCTCAGTTGATGATTTTATCGTAATTCGTTTGTGTAAGATATAAATGTCTATAACTATTGTTAGCAATTCAAGTTCAAACGTCTATTCGTAGTTTTCCATTCTCTCCTATTAAACAAGATGAAGCAAGGAAAAGTAAGATTCAATTAAGGCGTCACACATCAGTTATTTTGATATTATTAAAAAAAATATTTGTGGTACATATTTGCTTGAGATTGTTTTTTTTTTTTTTTTTCCTGGTGTATGGCCGAGGGACGTTCCCCGGTTTTATTCAAAGCAAAAACGTGACAACAATTGAGTATGCCCATCAGCGTCCTCTCTCAACAGCGTAATAAGGTCCAAATGGACATAATACAAAGCATGAAAACCAAAGGGTAAAGAAAAAGCATAGTTAGCTAAACCGTCGGCTAGATAATTAGCTTCTCTATGCACGTGGACAATACGAACTCTCCAGTTCTTCAACAACAAATCATGGCACAAACGTACCAGGAAAGACAGAGGATGTGAATCACAAATCCCTGTCAAATGAAACCCTACTACCATCTCCGAATCAACCTCCACTTCCAATTGTTTAACCTGCTTATCCCAAGCTATGCATAAACCATAGTAGACTCTCCACAATTCAGCCAACGGAGTCGAGCATCTCCCTATATTCACCGCAAAACCACCGCACCATTCTCCTACTCCATTTCGTAAGACCCCTCCTGCCGTCGCTGGGCCCGGGTTTCCTCGAGACACCCCGTCTGTGTTCAGTTTTGTCCATCTTGCAACCGGTACTACAAGAAATTTGAGTATATAGAGCACCCGATAAACGCTATATATTACTATTATAGCGGTTTATTAAACGCTCTATCTACGCCCGTTATAATAGATAAGACACTTTACATAGCGGTTTTTGGTAATGCTATAAGATATTTATTTACAATAGCGATTTATTTAGTGCAATTATAAAGTTTTTAATAGCGTTTAAGAGATGGGTCCTTCAAGAAATCTCTACTTATCCCTTTTGCCCACTCCGTGAGAAACTTAACTCGATCTTTCCAAAGTCTAGTCTCGCCAAATATATTACTCCATCTCCACTTCCAAGCCCACCAAATAGCTCCTGCAAAGAAAATAGCCAACGACTCTCCCCTTACCGCTACACCCTCCTTCAAATTCTCATATAACAATTCAAGTATGGATTGGCTAAAGAACACATGCTTATTCCGAACCGGAACGACCTGTAGCCAAATACCCATCATAGTCGGGCAGTCTCGCAATATATGGATAATCGACTCAACTCCTCCTTTCCATATTTGGTAGACATCTGATATGCCGTCGATAAAGCTCTTGATTCGTCATGATAATTTGATTACTAACGAGCCACAAGAAAACCCGAAATCTTTCTGGCACTTGCACACACCATAGTCTTCGATAAAACAAGGACATATCTTGAGCCAAGCCCTCTCCTTGAGTTAACAACGAGTAAGCCGATTTGACCGAGAAAATCTCATCGATTGAACCACTCCAGGATCCACGATCTCACATTATCAACCACTACTCCTGCCAATTCAAGAACAGTGTTCTCCGACACATAAGGCAAAATCTTCGGGAACCCCATTAATCCAAAACTCGGAAACCTTAGCTTGAGTAAGGGCCTGTGGAACCTCGTGGACACAAGTATCTAACAACATGTCCTTACCAATCCACTTATCCATCCAAAAGTCCACCGTCCGTCCATCACCAATTACCCATCTATACCCGCATTGAATCACATCCCTCAAACCGGTATATACACCTCGCCAAGTTGAGGACCAAGCACCCTTTGGGATCAGCCAATTTTGATCCCGAATATCACATATCTCATATTTGTTTCGAAGCACTTGAGCCCACAAACTAGACTCATCATTTAACACCCTCCAACCTACTTTTGCCATCAAGGCCTTATTTATCTCCTTCGCTTTTCTTATGCGTAAACCACCATGACTTTTGGGACGACATACTCTCTCCCAGGAAATCATATGTTGGTATCGTTTCTCTGCGGTATCCCCCCAAAGAAATCCTCTATAGAAATTATCCAAAGCATCTAAAGTCGAAGCCGGCATCTTGATTGTACACATTGAATGCACGGGAATCGAAGAAAAAACCGCTTTCGTTAGTGTAATCCTCCCGGCGAATCTGAGTATACAACTCTTCCATCCAGCTAGCCTAGAAGAAACCCTCGCCAATACATCTTCAAAAGTATCCTTATTCAAACATTTTTGCAGAATCGACATACCCAAGTACTTACCCAATTCTCGAGTCACTTTAATCTCACATTCATCACTAATCGCCCTTCCTAGTTCCCGAGAAACATTTTTCGAAAAAAATATAGTAGATTTCTCTAAACTCACCTTCTGCCCTGAAGCCGAACAAAATTTCTCCAACACATTCCTTATTACCCGAATTTGAGATACCAAAACTTCGGCAAAAAATATTAAGTCATCTGCAAATAAGATGTGAGATAGGTACGGGCCATCCGAAGACAAGCGAATCGGCTTCCACTTCTTAGTCATAATCTCACCCTCGATAAGGTGGCACAACCTTTCCATGCATAACACAAACAGGTACGGTGATAGCGGATCGCCTTGCCGCAATCCTCTTAAAGGCCTAAAGGAATTTGTTTGTTCTCCATTCCATAGTAAAACTCATCGAAGGCCCCGAAACGCAGCTCATAATCCAACTGACCCAAGTTTCCGAGAGGCATGCCGCTTTAAGAGTGTCTTCTAAAAAGTCCCAACGAATCCGATCATAAGCTTTCTCAAGATCGAGTTTCAAAAGCATCCATCCTTTTCTACCTTTTTTGCGTCTCATCGAATGAACTGCTTCTTGCAAAATAACAATATTATCCGTACTTAGCCGCCCGAGAATAAAGCTAGATTGAGCTGGACCAATAAGCGTGTTCATAACCCCTTTCAAACGCCCGATCATTGTCTTAGTAATGATCTTGAAAAGAACATTAAATAAACTAATCAGACAGAATTTCGTGATCTTCCAAGGACTTGCGACCTTAGAAATTAACACAACAAGCGCATCATTCGTATCCGGCGTTAGAACAACTGACGTAAAGAAGTCGAGCACAAACCGCACCACAGAATCACCAACCTCTTCCCAGCACTTTTGATATAACACTGATTGGTAACCATCAGGCCCAACAGCTTAAAACTTCCCATGATACAGACAGATCTCTCCACTTCCGGTGCCGTGAAAGTTTTACTCAGCTCCCTCCTCTCAACCGAAGATAATTGAGCAAAACCCGCCTGAGACAAAGGATTCACAATTTCTTAGACATCGTCTAAATAATACAGCCTCGTGAAATATGTCAGAGCTAGACTCTCCAACTCCGTCTTCTCCATGATCAATTTATTTGCATCATCCTTAAGCATCTCAATCCAATTGCGTCTTCTGCGTATAATCGTCATCAAGTGGAAGAATTTAGTATTTTTATCACCATGAACAACCTATCTCTCCCTTGATTTTTGAAACCATAAAACTTCTTCCTGTTCCAATACCAAATCAAACTCTCTCAATAAATCCTTTTCTTTTTTAAGAGATCATCAGTTTTGTTTTGATCAATCTGACGTTGAACTGTTATCAACTCTCCTGCTAGTTTCTCCTTTCTAATTTGGATCTTCGCGAAAACCTCCTTGTTCCATTTTTTGAGAGTGAGTTGCAGTCTCTTTAATGCCTCCCGGGTGTCAATATTTTGATTCCACGACGTAGACAATAATTCATTAAAACCCGGGTTTTGTAACCAAGCCGCTTCGAAACGAAATGGACGTCGACGAGCATTCATACTCACTGCGGGAAAGAGTTGCAAGTACAGAGGAGCATGATCCGATAATAGGAATGGAAGATGTGTGACTTTAGCCTCCTGCCACATTAGGCGAGCCTGAGCACAACACATAGTTCGATCCAATCTCTTTGCTACAAACGACGACACAACCTGTCCTCTCTTCCAAGTAAAGTTGTTACCACTAAATCCCATATCCACTAATTCCATCTCGTTAATCCAGTCACCAAACGTTAATGAATCTAGTGAACCCCTGTCATTACCACCAGTTCTCTCATTAAGACGAATGATCGTATTGAAATCACCGCCAATCACTATCGGACTAGTAATTTACCGTATCACAGTTCCAAGTCTGTTACAAAGGCCACTTCTACGACTCACTAACGGAGCTGCGTACACTACTATGAGGTTCAAAATCTCGAGATCCACTTTTACCTTAGCATATATAAACTGATCCGACGTTTCAATAACTTCAACCACGCCAAATCCTGATCTCCATAATAGCCAAATTCCTCCGCTCTAACCTACGGCGTCAACTCGAGATATGTTTTCAAAGCTAAGGTCTCTGCAAATCTTCTCTGCTTTCTCTCCTCGCAAATGTGTTTCGAAAATAGCCACCACATCAGACTTGTACTTTTTATGAAGATAACGAATTGATCTTCGAAAGTTGGGTTTATTCGTCCTCCGGCAATTCCACATGATGCAATTCATCATCATTTTGTATATGGATTCAAGAATTACTGGGGAACCCCGTCATGTTTCAAGATTCTCCGCCCTTTCCAACGACGGTACCTTGAACATAACAGTCTCATCCCTCTGCACATTCACTCTTCCATCTTCATTCATCTTCTCTGATTATGGTTCCGGGGCAGCAGCTCTCTCCTGACCACTATTACTATTCATACCCACCCCTCTTTACCTTTACCAGGCTCTGTCTCAACACGCAGTCGCTTGCCATTACTAGATAATTCTACCTCATCACGTACCGGACCAAACACCAAAGCCTTAGTGGGCTGCGTATTCCTTGTATTAATCTGGTAGTAATCTTTGGTGGGCCTTTAACAACAGCTCATTTTGGTTTGAACGTATTCCCTCCACTTCTCACCTCCTTCATGTTGTGGACCCCAAATACCATTCCATCCCTTGTATTTAGCAACTTCCCATTTTTCCTCTGATTCATATCCATAGAATTCTCCTTATTTCCTTCAGCATTAACTCAAATTCCTTGGTATGAATCCATACAATTTTCCCTATCTCCACCCCCCATTAACGCCAATTACCCGTGTCTCATGAGTTTCCATATCAACCTCCAAATTGCCAAAACTATTTGATACGGAAATATTTGACACATTAATCACAGACCAAGAATCACGCAACACTCTTCCCGTATCTCCCTCGTCATTCCTTACCGGAATATCATGCTTTCCGACGTCGATTAGCATGATTACTCCTTGTCCTACGTACTGGAATAAATCCATCCGGACCTTGTTTATCCCCATTTAGCTCCCCGTTTGGAGCCACAATAGCCACCGCGCCATTCACCGCGCCATACAACCCACATATGAAACAAATGTTAGTGAGCCCCTCATACATAACCGAATACCTCGCCCCATTCACCATCACTGTGCCCTTAAGTGGTTTTTTTTATATTCACCTCAACACAAATTCTTGCGAACCGTGCTTTTTCGAGGTCGTTAAATCCACTCTAACCACACGTCCCAATCCATTTGCTATCCTCATTAGAATCGCCTTGTGATAGAAAATAACCGGGATATTGGCTAGTCTAACCCACACTGGTGTCGTGACTATGTCATCCATCATTGAATCAAATTCCGGAGTCCAATCTTGTACCATAAAGTAGCTTTCAAACCACTACAAGAAAACAACGTCTTTTCCGACGGAACATTATTTTCCGTCGGAACTCCGTCGTATAAAACCGACGGTTTTCCGACGGTTGGCCGACCAAAACGATCCCGTCGGCAATCCGTCATATTTGCCCGAGGGCATTCCGATGGTAACCCACTCCGTCTGTATTCCGTTGGAATACCGTCGGTAAAATCCGATAGAATACCGACGGTTATACGCCGTCGTTATATTCCGACGGTATTCCGACAGATTACCGACGGAAATCAGATTTTCCGATGTCGGCAAAGTTTTCAGTGGTCGCCGTGTAAGAACTGTTTCCCGACGGCTAGATGCCGTCGGAAGTACTGACGGAATTCTGTCGGAATTCCTACAGTGATCGATGTCGGTAAAGATTGTGTGGTTGCCAAATCGTCTCCGGTGGCCGATAGGAAATTGTGGGGTGAGATGTCGGGGTATTGACGGATTTCCGACGGAATTCCGACGGGAATATGTTTTATATAAGGTAGCCGAATTTGTCATTCCATCGTATCATAATTTCTTTAAACAAACGAAATTCCAAAGATGAGTTCATATTTTCGGGCATGGATGGACGAGCCAATGACGGATGTGGGATCAGACTTATTAAGGAACGAATACGCTCAAGGAATATGCGAGTTCATGAATTTACCCAGTAATCTAGAAGCAGCCAAAAAAGGTCAGGATATCAAATGTCCTTGTTCCAATTGTTGTAATAGAATTAGTGTCGCCATTCATAATGTTTGGACTCACTTATATAGATATGGTTTTAGGCCGGGATATAAGGTTTGATATTTACATGGAGAAACCAATTATGAATATGGTAGTACTAGTAGCAATGCACCTTATTTTCCAGATACCGTAGGGGAAACGGATACCGTATGGGAACCTACAGCGGGAGTAGATGTTGGGGTAAGTACGGTGGCGATGGTTAGAGATAATTTTAGAGAGGATTTGCAGTCGGGTGTGTATGAGGGTGATAGGGTTAAAGAGCCTAATTTAGAATCTCGGAGGTTTTTCAATATGTTAGACGCAGCAAAGCAACCTCTATACAGCGGTTGTAGGGATGGTCATTCACCGCTGTCTTCTGCCACTAGGATGATGAACCTGAAGACTGATTATAATTTGTCCGAAGAATGTGTTGATGCATTCGCCGAGTTCGTGAAAGATGTTTTGCCAGAAGATAACCTGGCCCCAGGATCATACTACGAGGTCCAAAAACTTGTCGCCGGTCTTGGTTTGCCCTACCAGGTTATAGATGTGTGCATCGACAACTGTATGATATACTGGAGAGAAGACGAGAACCGAAACAAATGTAAATTTTGCCACAAACCCCGGTTCCAGGACACAAGCGGCAGGGTGAAGATTCCATTCAAACGGATATGGTATTTACCCTTAACGGAGAGGTTGAAGAGGCTGTACGAATCAAACCGCACAGCTAAGGCTATGAGATGGCATGCAGAGCATAATCAAGATGGAGATATCACACATCCTTCTGATGCGGAAGCGTGGAAACACTTCCAATCCGTATATCCAGCTTTTGCATCTGAACGACGGAATGTATACATAGGCTTATCCACTGATGGTTTCAAACCGTTTGGCAAGCATGGAAGAAAATATTCACTGTGGCCGGTCATCGTAACACCTTACAATTTGCCTCCATCTATGTGCATGCGGCGAGAGTTCCTGTTTCTCTCAATTCTAGTTCCCGGGCCAGATCATCCAAGACGGTCGCTCGATATATTCCTCCAACCATTGATCTGTGAGTTGCAGATGTTGTGGGAGCATGGTGTTGAGGCATATGACGTTTCGGTCTAGCAGAATTTCTACATGCGTGCGGTTCTTATGTGGACCATAAGCGATCTTCCCGCATACGGTATGTTATCTGGATGGACCACGCATGGAAGATTGGCATGTCCTTATTGCCAAGACAATACTACAGCATTCCAATTCAAGCACGGAATGAAGACTTCGTGGTTCGATTGCCATAGGTGTTTTTTACTGGCAAATCATCCATATCGTCGGTCTAAAAGACATTTCAGGAAGAATTTACAAGTGTTACATGGTCCACCTCCTGAGATGGATGGTCGAAGCATATTGGAACAGTTGCGAGATTTTGGTGCAGAGCGGACTCCTGAATGTGGGGGTAATGGCCATCACCTCGTCGACGGTTGTGGGGAATATCACAATTGGCACAAGAAGAGTATTTTCTGGGATTTGCCTTACTGGAAAGACCATCTACTGCGGCATAATCTAGATGTCATGCATGTTGAAAATAATTTCTTTGACAACATCATGAACACCTTATTAAACGTCCCAGGAAAGACCAAAGACAACTGGAAGTCTAGATTCGACTTGCCATTGATTTGTTCGAGGTCATCTCTTCATGTTTTGCCTAATGGTAGATTGCCGATGCCTGCGTACCGGTTAGACGCTAGGCAGAAAGCAGTATTTTTTGAATGGTTCTCAAAATTTGTAAAATTTCCAGACGGCTACGCATCTAATCTACGTAATTGCGTGGATTCGACGGAAGGGAAGTTTATAGGAATGAAGAGTCATGATTGTCATGTCGTGATGCAGCGTCTTCTTACATTTGCATTTGCATATCTCCTTCCTGAACCAATCCACCAAGCAATTGGAGGTATATTTCTTACTCCCCTTTGTTTCTTACTACCATAATTTTACTATATATGTAGTAACTTGTTTAATTTTCGTTTATAGGAGTTGGTGCATTCTTCCGCGATTTATGTTCAAGAACGCTTACCGTCCACGGGATACATAACTTGGAGGCCAATATCCCGGTTCTCCTTTGTAATCTGGAGAAGGTATTTCCACCGTCTTTTTTTGACGTTATGGAACACCTTACTATTCACCTCCCCCGAGAAGCAGCATTAGGCGGCCCTGTTCAATACCGATGGATGTATCCGTTCGAACGTTACATGTTCCACCTGAAGAAAAAAGTTAAAAATTTGAGCAAGGTGGAGGGATCTATTGTCGCACAAAGCCTAAACGAGGAAGTCTCACACTTGGCCGAATATTACTTTCCATCAGGAGTTCGGACTAAGGCGAGACGTCCGGCGCGACATGATGATAGAGGTGAGAAAGCAACGTATGACGTGGTTGTACCCGAGTTGTTTGCCCAAGTTGGTCGAGCAAGTGGAAAAGGAAAGAAACGCAGACTATCGTCACAAGAGGTCACACATTTGCATACTTATATCCTCAGAAATTGTGACGAAATTTTGGAGTACGAAAGGTATATCAGTTATGATAATAAATTTATCGAATTATTTGCCTTCATCTACTAACGACTGTTATGTTACAGGATCTACATGTCTCTCGCACGTGATTACCATTATGATAAGACAGCTGCCGAACTTGCTGTCTTAAAAGATGAAGAATTTGAGGGGTGGTTGAAATGTTATGTAAGTTTAATATAATTACTTACTCTTACTTTTCCATGTTTTCACGTTCATATGTTACTTATATCTTACTTATATCATTTGTAGGTTTCCGAAAGTTTAGCAAGTGGTCGATCAATCCCGACGTGGTTAGTGGAGTTTGTTCATGGTTTACGCAGCACCGCGACTTCATATCCCAAGTTTTGCACTAGGGGATATTCATTCAGTATACGTGAGGAAGGACGTCAAAGGTCAACTTCGGACTATGGTATTTCGGCGCAATCCAGTGATACCATGTACTATGGGATTTTAAAAGAAATCTTGCAAATCCACTATCCAGGAATGTTGAACTTGAGGTGCATTGTGTTTATGTGCGATTGGTATGACCCAACCGATGGTCGAGGGGTTCGAGTTGACCCTCTTGGTGTTATTTCGTTAAATTCAAGCCAGAAACTACCGTATTACGATCCATTTATCCTTGCGTCTCAAGCAGACCAGGTATCAATACACTAATATGTTTACCTACGTACTCATAGTTAAGGTGTCTTGTCCATGTATATTAACAATATCCACTAATTATTCATAGGTTTGCTACATTCCATATCCTCGACTTGCCTACCGTACAGATCCTTGGATCACAGTAACTCATGTTAACCCGAGAGGAAAAATATATGGAGTTCCAGAACAAGATGCTCTACAATCATCGAGAAGTATACAAATGTCACCTGTTCATGAGATGGATCACATTGACCTTGTCGTTGATGTCACACATCTCGGGGATGATCTAGTGCATTCGGACGAAGAGGAAACACGTGAAGAATTTGACGACGATTCAGACTCCATCCCTAGTGATTATGGATCAGGAGATTCAGATTAATAATATGTGAATAAATGTATGATTTAGGAGCAATAATTTACAATATTTTGGCTTTCCCCATTAACAAATCCGATTGTGCAAGACAATCTGAGTAGTACGACAGACAAATAAGAAAACAATTAAATTGCTGACCATCACGGATTCCAACTCGGGTTTGATATAGTTTTAATCTGCGGACGAATCTCGTATATCATTGACATTAACCAGTTCCGGTTACTAATTAACGATATATTTTGATTATGCAAATCCAATAAAACATTACATTTAATTAGACATAACACAAAAAACAACTTAATATCATACACAAGTAGAGTAAAGACTTCCATAAGATAAACACACAACGGTTATCTTACAAGTACATAATAGCCAATTAATATTAAGGAATCAATACCAGATGTCTGTATCCACTCCAAACTTACCATTGGTTAGAACCATTTAGTGATTTTTTTTCCTTTTTTTTTCTTTGGTGGAGAATCTAAAACTCCGTCGCACAATTTTTGGATTGCATCTTCATCAATATATAAGACTGGCGGTGGATTTTCTGGGCTTTGGGCGCATATCAAATCATAGTACTGATCCTTACATTCATTTGAAGGACTTCCACCGTAAGTTATTTCCTTTCCCTTTTTTTTCATTGGTGGTGAATCTAAAACTCCGTCGCACAATTGTGTGTCTATATCTTTAGTGTATTTGTCGCACTGAGATGCCAATTCCCACGACAAATTTGGAATGTGGTGGATGTTTGGCGAGCACTGGCTGTCAGGCACTATTGTTAAGGTGGAATCTTCTTTATGGATTGGTGAGCACGTATCAAATTCCCACGAGTAAGTGGGCATCTCTTTAAACGATTCGTCGCAATGAGTTTGGGTTTCCCACGAGAATTTTGGGATTTTTGGAAATCCAAAAATATCAAGCTCGGGTGTTGTTTCTGCGTCTTCATTAGGAGAGGGCGAAGACATTTTTTGTGTTATTGAGAGGTGTAGAAGATATACACTCCATCAGGTGTATTAATAGTAGAATTTATATGTATATACCGGCTGTATTCCGTCCGTATTACCGAAGTTGTGACGGATTGCCGACGGTTGTCGATGTCGGCAAAGTTTGAGTGGTTATTCAATCGTCTGCAGTGGCCGAAGGGATTGGTGGGCTTTTACGTCAGAGTGGTTTGACGGATTTATGACGGATTTCCGACGGTTTTCGATGTCGGCAAAGTTTTGGTGATTATTAAGAATCGTCTGCAGTGGCCGAAGGGATTAGTGGGGTTTTATGTCGGACTGGGTTGACGGATTTCTGACGGATTGCCGACGGTTTTCGATGTCGGTAAAGTTTGAGTGGTTATTAAGATTCGTCTGCAGTGGCCGAAGGGATTGGTGGGGTTTTATGTCAGACTGGGTTGACGGATTGCCGTTTTAACAGGAACTCAAAGTACCTGAACATCACAGAGCGAAACATTGTTAAGGTAGATACACCATACGTTTTTAAATATTTATGGGAATGCTTAACCAAATTCAATTTTCAAATAGATAATCGGTGTTAATTCGATGCTTGCTAAATACCAACCAATGGAAGTTTCTACCACCGAGGAGGAAGATGAAGGAACTACTGCGCATGAATATGAAATAGTTCCAGACTCCGATGAAGACTAAACATCCAACTCGTCCATGATTAAGAATAATGAAATGATAAAAGCTTTAATTTCTGTTGTTTTTATGTTCAATAATGGCCTTTATGTTGTTTTTATTTTCAATCCATATGTTGTTTTTATGTTCTATAATTTTATGATAAAAGCTTTATGTTGTTTCTACTATTTCCGTAGTAGTAAACGACAATTTCACGGCACAAGTTTTAATTAAGTATAATGTAATATAATTGTAAAAATTCCACGATAAAATTTATAAAGTAAGGCATAAAAACACAAAACCCATACTTTAAGAAATCTCGAACTTATAAAATTTCTTTTAAACAATTAATGTTGGGAAAAAATATTTAAAATTTAATAATTTTAAAAAAAATTAAAGAACCGTCGGGATTTCTGTTTGAAATTGAGACGGAATTCCGACGATTCCTTAATTTTTTATAATTAATGATCGGAGGAAAGAAATTTTTTTTTAAAAAAAATAAACAACCGTCGGGATTCCGTCGCAATTTCAGACGGAATTCCGATGAAAACCCTATTTTCACTTGCCGCCATTCATCCTCGTGTTCATCGTCAAAGCGGGAAACCGTCGGAAGTACCGTCGGAAGTACCATAGGAAGACCGTCGGGATATCGGGAATATAATCCCAGAACTCTTTCTCTTCCCCGACACTTATACAAATCCAAAAAAATTTCTATCGCCGGATTCCGTCGTTTAATTTCTATCGCCGGAGAAAACAAGAAAAGATTTATCGCCGGAAATCGTATTCCTTAGGCCGGAATCGTCCGATTCTTCCTCGCCACCGCCGGATTTCGCATCTCCACCGCCGGAATTTTCCTCTCCACCGCCGGAATTGTTTTCTCCACCGTCGGGGACGCCGTTCAGTCGCCGGAACCGCCTGAAACTCGCCGGATTCGCCGCCGCACCGTCCACTCCGTCCAAATCCGGTCCCAATTCCAAAATCAATGTAAGTTTGTAAAATTTGTGGATTTGTAAATTGTGTTCTTGTGAATTTGTGGATTTTAGGGGAAATTGAATATGAGAAATGTAGAAAAATTAAAAATTTAGAAGTTATGGATTTGAAAAAATTAAATATGGATTTTTAGGGATATTAGAATTTAGTAAATATAGTAAATTAGGGATTTAGAGAATTATGGATTTATAAATTTTAATAATTGTAATTTTATAAATTTATAAAGTAAGAGAATTATATATGTTTTGTTTTCCGGAATTAAAACAATTATTATAGAAATTTAAATGAAATTGTGAAACATTTTAAAAAAATGTTATAACAAATTTAGCCAAATATTCAATAATAATATTATTTTATTATAAAAAAACCTAATTATTTTGCAAATTTATTACCTTTTGGGGATTTATTACAATTTACAAATTCTCTCAAATTTAAAAATATAATGTATGCTTTAAATGTTCAAATTTAAATTTCCAAATATCATATATAGAATAATTTAAAATTACTATTTCCCTAAATCCCTGAGTCCATTAATCCCAAAACCACATAATCCAAAATTCAATAAATTCATTTATTACAAAAATCTTAAAATCCCATGAATGCCTAAGTTTTTTAAATAACAAAATGTCATAAAACTAAATTCCTTTAATCTCTATATTTCAAAAAACCCTTCAAAACACTAAATCCTTATATCCCTAAATCCGAAATTTCCAAGTAACTAAATCGCAAAATCAAAAAATCCCTAATTATTATAAATTCCAAATTTCAAAAATCCCGAAATTTCAAACTCTTAGAAAATTTTGGAAACCGTAGGGACTATCCACTATTTCATCAGTCTAGAGTAGGGGCGTCTTCCAGTGGGGGAGATCGGACTGCGAGTGATACGCATATCCCCTACAATAGTCCCGACCTACAGGCCCCACACATGTCTCAGCCCCCGCCTACAGCGAATTCACAACCCACATCCTTGACCATCGAGCAGTTTGTGGCGCAACCTGGACGTGATAGGTTGACTCGTCTAGATCCGGACACGCCACCTAACACGACCTGGTAAGTCTTATTTAAATATGTATTGGATTAAATTATTTTAGTAAAATATTTAACCAAATATTTTAATAGGTTCCAATACTCGCAAAACGGGATTACTGGTGCTATCAACGACATGATGAATACCATGTTAGATAAACCGTATCCCACATACAACGATATGCCATTGGAGGAGCGAGACACTTGGTTCCGACAATTTGCGGTATGTAATTTAATTTATAAGTTTAAAATATATGGCGTATATTAGTCAAATTATAATTACTAATGCAAATTTTTGTGGTGTGTTTTGCAGCAAACCTTCACGTGGAATCCACAGCTCACTACGTTGGTCCGAAAGGGATTCGACGAAAAGGCGGGGAGGAAGTACTCGTGGAAGATGAACGAGTAGAAAGAAGCGTGGTTCAAGACCGGGAAGCGGCCTCGGGTTATGAAATATAAAGATGCGTGTTGGGAAGGACTAGTTGCACATTGGGAAAAGGAGGCAACTAAGGAGATCTCTGAGAGAAACTCAACTAACCGCAACAGCAACCGGAAGGGGAAGGGACCAACGACCCACAACCTCGGTGCAACAAGCAAGGCGTCGAAAGCAGACAAAATGGTAAATATTTAAATAATTCATATTTTTTAATAATTTGCTAACACAATTTTATATGTTAACAGTTTAATGAAACCGGTGTTTTTCCTTCGAACCTTGATTTGCTCAAAGTAACCCACACCAACAAGAAGACCGGTGAAATCCAAGATCCCATTGCTCGTGAAATCGTGGAAACCGTGGAGAGACGGCAGGAGGAGTACCTCCAATCGCAACCGATGGACGAAGGAACTCAGGCGCCCACCGAAGTTCCATACGAGATGATCAACGAGTTCACCTATCAGGTTAGTAACCGTGTCAGTTTTAAACACATTTTAAATTAATCTTTAATACAACTAACTTTTTATTTCTTTTTTATCGTAGGCGACTCCCAAGACCAGAGGCCGTGTATTCGGCCTTCCTGAGGCTAGTTGCTCATCGGTTTCGTCTGTGCGACAAGGCGGTGGTAGCAGATTGGAGGCCGAAAACCGAGAACTGAGAGAAGGGCTTAGGGCAGTGGAGGAAGCGAGAAAGAAGGATAAGGAAGAGGCCGAGGCTGCGAGAGAGAAGGATAAGGCGGAAGCGGAGGCACGATTTGCCGCCATGGAACAGCAGCTGAGAGACATCCTGAACGCCCGTAGGCCGGAATAGCCGGATTTAGAGTTTTTAAATTTTTTGTAAAACTTTAAAATACTTTAAAAACAATTTTAATTGTCTTTTTTAATTTTTAATACATTTTAAAAGTTTTATTATATTTAATATAATTTAAATTAATTTATTTTTAATTAAAAAAAAAATTTCCAAAAAATAAGGTACCGTCGGAATTCCGTCGGTTCTTGCCGGAACTCCGCTACTGTCGGAATTCCGTCGATATCGCCGGAACTCCGGTACCGTCGGAATTCCGTCGATAATCGCCAGAACTCCGGTACCGTCGGAATGCCGTCGATGATCGCCGGAACTCCGGTACCGTCGGAATTCCGTCTCCGTTTTTATTCCGACGTTAAAACGTCGGATAACCGTCGCAAATAATCGACGAATTTCCGACGGAAATGGTTTTCCGACGAGACAGAACCGACGGATAAATCCCGTCGGAATGCGGTCGAAAATGACCCTTTTCCGATTGTATTGGCCGTCGGAATTCACCCTGTTTTCTTGTAGTGAACACCCTCCATGGACCACCGGTTAAAGCCATCATATATTCCTCCTCCCTCTCGAATCAAACCAAGAAAAAGTGTCGGGGTAGATCCATCACGGAAATCGTCCCTTGTGGATTTCACAATTCTCTCAACCTTCGGTTCACCATTGGTAACGCAATATTCCGACCCAGAACCTTAACAATCATGCAATTCTTCCAAAGACAATTCATCGCCTGATCACCTCCTCTCCAATCGTAATGACAGGTTCTCCATCTTCTTCATGGGGAAACTCCAAATTCACTCTGGACGCCACAAAATCCTGCTAAAATCTCCTTCGGTCGAGGTCTGCCACCAACGTTGCTCCCCGCCACCATCGATACCCACGACCGCCGCCCATCTGGTGGTTCTGCCGGTGGACGATCTTTCTCTCCGATATCAAGCATAGAGCATCCCGATCCACATCTTCGGAAACCCTCTTTTCGCCTGTCTCCATTTTCGATATTATTAACAGCTTGAGATTGTTGCATACAAGAAAAGTTTGATACCTTTTTTTTTTGGTAATTACAAATATGTCATATTTAAAATATTCATGTCACCGTTGAAAATTTATTGCAAACATGCCATCTTTATATATATAAAAAAATATTAATTTTTTTTCTCCCACTTTTCCATAAAAGAATCAAAACCAAACCCTAAACCTTACCCCAAAAACTATATCCTAAATATAAAATAGTTAACCCAAACCGAAAAAATTAAAAAGGTGGCATCATTGCAAAAAATTTTAAACAATGGCATGCCAAAAGTGGTATATTATGAAAATTGTCTTTTTTGAAATTAGTTCTTTAGTTGGAATTGGCTGAAATATGTCCCAAAGAAAATTCAAGTGAACTCATTTGATAAATAAATTGAGCGGGAATTACCAATAGTATGTGTCATGTTTTCTTTGAACATAAATTAGTGTATCACTACAAGAAAATGCTGGCGCCAAAACATCCTTTGTTGGGATATCAATCCAAGTCCCACATCTGAAGTTTAGACGAAATTGGTCTAATATATAAGTAATGTCCAACTAAATTAGTATGAGGCATTTTGGGAAATAGCCCAAAGATAAATCCGTGTGGGCTTTACCTATGCGGCCCAAAGCAGACAATATCATACTAATGAGAGAGTTAGACATGGGCTTAAAAAAAAACCCACAATTGGTATCAGAGCCTTAGGTTCGGAAAAGGTGGACATGGAGAAGTGGGTGTGTGGGAGGAGACCCCTCAGAAGGTGACCTCACGAATAAGGGGTACAAGATGGATGCCTAAGGTTTTGCTAGAGGGGAGGACACGAGTTTATGTGATCATTGGTTTGAAGGGGAGATTGTTGGGATATCAATCCAAGTCCCACATCTGAAGTTTAGACAAGATTGGTCTAATATATAAGTAATTTCCAACTAAATTAGTATGAGGCTTTTTGGGAAGGAGCCAAAAGATAAATTCTTGCGGGCTTTACTGTTGCGGCCCAAAGCAGACACTATCATACTAATGAGAGAGTTGTACATGAGATTAAAAAAAAACCCCACAAATTGGTAATAAAGTATAGAAAGAACAATCTTAGCTTGAATAAAGACTAACTCTCTTTATTGATGTTTAGAAAACTCTCTCAAAAACTAAACACAAAGCTCTTCATTCTTTCTTGTTCTAAGATTGTCACAACTCAACAACCTTTTATAGCATTATATTTTATTTACTAATCCTATGATGAATAGAAAACTACTATTTCCTATTCTAAGTAAAACAAGATAATTTCTATTAAGCCTATCTTGTCATTAACCGACTTGTTAATGATATCTTGGACTGTAAGCTATTGAAGTTTATTCAACATTCTCCCTCTTAAGTTTCAACTCATCTTTGCTGAATTCTTGAACTCCAATCAAGCTTAAGTAAAGATGTCCGCCGATTTTCATCTCGTTGAACTTGATCCGTGCTAACGCCTTAATAAAGATGTCTGCCTTTTGCTAAACTCCCGGAACGTGTTCTACATCAACATCTTCGTTTAATTCCCTCGAGAACTTGAGTAGGTCTGATCCGAGTTAGCAAACATCAGCTTGTTTTGTGTTCTTCATGATTCTCCTCATCAATAATACGCTCCTCATAGGCCTTGAGTCATCCTATGGTATCTTCAAAGCATGTTGTCTTTAAATCTAGAGCTTGCTCTAACGAGGCGAGGATGTGAATAAATTTGCTTCTTGGCAAGTTATTAAGAAACTTCTTTACGAGTTTAGGTTCCTCAATAGTTTGTCCAAGTGCAGCCGATTTTGATGCGAGCTCCGATAGCTTTCCCGCAAAGCTATCGATCTTCTCTGTGTCCATCATCTTAAGTCGATAAAACTCTGACTTTAAATTTTGAAGTCTTGCTTCCTTGACACAATCAGCACCAATGTTACGTGATTTGATTGCTTCCTTTGCAGACTCTTTTTCGCCGACTGGCAAGATAAGAGTCTCAGGGATAGCTTTGAATAACAATCCTATTACGATATCGTTCTTCTCGGATTCAGTTGAAACACGTTCAATTGCTTCCTTTACCTTGTGAAATCACAATAGAACCTTCATCTTCATAGCCCATACCGTGTAGTTAGGAGATGAAAGCATAGGACATTGGATCGATGAGGGAACAAGATCCTTTGTCCATTTTGAAATTGTTGTGTTGTCGTCTCCCATGGCTCGGTTACAACGACTATCCATTCGTATGATCTTCATGCTTTCAAAAATTTCAGGATCGTTGATCCTAACCGCTCTGATACCAAATAAAGTATAGTTTGAACAATCTTAGCTTGTCTTTTTTTAATCTTATATGTCTTTCATCTTTTGTCTGTTGTCTATGGTCTGCAGTGTATTTTAGACAATTTAAAAAGATTTAATGGTGAAATTGATCTTTTTAATATCTATGAATTACAAACTAATGTTTAAATTGTTTATATCAATTGAAATTAATTATACAATTAAATAAAATAGAAAAAACTATTTGCGAAAGTATAAATTTGTAATAGTCCTAAATTTAATATATCTGAATTAAAATTTAACAATATCTTAAATATTATTATAACTTGTGTATAAGTCAACAAAAAAATACAAATTTGTAATATTTTAGTTTTAAATACGTAAGAGCATACAACAGTAGGTCAAAATATAGTGAGTTCTTTTTTAATGAAGAAAATAGTTTTTGTTGTGAAAAAAATTAAATGATCGTTTAAAATAATATTTTTTATTTATTTATTTAATAATTACTTGATTTGGCCAAAAACAATCTGAAGAAAATCCTGGTAAAAGCTAGAATAACTAGTCTTTTAAAAAATTTCTTTGATATCTCTTGTCTTAAGTTTTTTTTGTCTTTACTGTCTTTTTTTTAATTAAAAAGAAGATAAGATTGATTGGCTAAATTTGATATTTAAGACAAAAGACATAAGACATAAGACATGTCCATTCGAGGCCTAACTCTCTTTATTGATGTTTAGAAACCTCGCTCAAAAACTAAACACAAAACTCTTAATTCTTTCTTGTTCTAAGATTTTCACAACTCAACAACCTCTTATAGCATTAGATTTCCTTTACTAATCCTATGATGAATAGAAAACTACCTTTTACTATTCTAAGTAAAACAAGATAATTTTCATTAAGTCTATCTTGTCATTAACCGACTTGTTAATGATATTTTGGGTTGTAAGCTATTGAAGCTGATTCAACATTCTCCCTCTTAAACTTCATCCTTGTCGCTAACTTTTGGCATTGCAAATTAGTTGCTACTTTTCTACTATTTTGCGACTACTGTAGACAATTATATATTTGCAACTACAATTTTCGACGACAAAACTGTTCGCAAATCACGTAATGTCGTCTGTAAAAACAGTGGGTACATGGTCGTTATAATTTTGCGGCAATGTTGCGACTTTTTGGGGTTCATTTTGAGCTGTAATCACGACAAGAAAACATCCACTTTTCCGACGGCCTAAACCGTCGGAATAAGGGTGTTTCCGATGGATTTCCAGCATCGGATCTATCTTGTCGAAAATTAAAGATCCGTCGGAAACTGTTGACGGACTTCCGACGGAAATCGGTATAACGGAAATTGGTATAACGAAAATGCGTCGGAAAGCCGTTGTAATTCCTCTTTTCGACGGTTTTCCGACGGCGGCTGATACCGACGGCTTTCCGACGGTTCAAGATACCGACGGATTTCCAACGCCGGATAATACCGATGGATTTCCGACGGCGTATACTACCGACGGATTTCGGACGGCTACTGAAACCGACGGATTTCCGACGGTTATAGATACCGACGGATTTCCGACGGCGGCTTGTACCGATGGATTTCCGACGGAATTTGGAATTTTTAATTTTTAAAAATTAATTATAATTAATTAAATTAAATTTTAAAAAAATTAATTAAAAATTTAAATTAAATTAAATTTAAATATGAAAATAAATTAAAATAGTATGAAAAGTTAATTCAAATTTAAAGTTTTACATAAAATTTAAAAGTCTACTGTGGAGGATATTTATTAATGAACACGTTCATCTTCTCTTCCATCGCACGAACGCGTTCTGTAGACTCCGCTATCAGCTATGCATCGTCTGCGCGTTGTGCCTCAAACCACTCTGCGTCTGCTGCGCGCTGTGCCTCGATTGCGTTAATTCGCTCGAGAAGCTCCGTGTTTTGTGCCCGCAAACCGCTATCTCCGTGAAATCGGAATAAAGACACGGAAGAGGTGGAACTGTCTTCCAGAAGGCCGAAGACACGACATTTGTTCTTCGGCGTAACCTACCATATACAATAAACTATAAATGTTATAACTTATAAGTATTATAAGTTATTTTAAATTCGTTAATAATTGAAATCGTTACTAACCTCATACGTAAGCTCGTTGATCTTCTCGAATGGAACTTAGGTGAGCGGTGGAGTTCCTTCGACGATCAGTTGAGATTGGATGAACTCCTCACCGAGCCTCGCAACACTTTCCACGATGTGCCGGGCAAGTCCATCTTAGAGTTGGCCCGTCTTTCGGTTGGTATGCGCATCTCTGATCAAATCCAGATTTGAAGGACGCGTACCTTCCTTTACATACTGTTAGCATTGAAAAGTAAGCAAATAAGTTAGCGATTATCAAAATGTTTCAAAATAAATAAACTAACCAGTTGTTCTGCACGAGTCGCCTTGCTCGTCGCTCCGAGGTTATTGGTCGCTGGTCATTTCCCCTTCCGGTCGCTCCTCCGGTTTGTAGAGTGGGTTGCAGAGCTCGACTGCGTTTCCTCCCGTTCCCAATACGCTATTAGTTGAGCCCATAACTCGGGATTGTTTTTCATATCCCGAGGTATCTTACCAACTCTCTACATGTCCTTGTACTGTTCATCTTCCGCGAGTACATCCTACCAGCCTTGGCGTCGAATGCCCGTGGAACCCGACCAGTCAGCTGCCTGTCCCAATTAAATTCTTGCTGGAAAAAAAAACATTAAAAGAATTAGTATAGAAAATTTTAATGTAATAAAACCGCGAATTGTCTAAATTACAAAATTTAGGGATTACCGCAAATTGCCAAAACCAACTGTCACGGTCATCTACCGGCAACGAAGAGTATGTGGGATACGGTCGAGTTATCAAACAATTAAGCATTGTGTTGATAGACCTCGATATCCCGTTTCCCGAAAATTGAAACCTAAACAAAATTTAGGAAAAATATTTATTAACTTCCTCAAATGAAGACAATTTTAAATAAAACTTACCATGTCGTGTCGGGAGGCAAGTCCAGATCTAGGATAGGCAAACGATCCCTTCCTAGTTGTGATACGAAATCCTCGATGCTAATTACTGTGGGAGCTGAGGTCGTTGTACGATTAGGAGACGGTTGTTGTGTATCCAAAAAGGGAGTGTCGGGGATCTGGGACTGACTAGAACTCCGACTCCGACCCCCCTACTTGAACCACCGCCTCCAAAACTCTGATGAAATCGTGGATAATCCCTATGATTTCCAAGATTCGTAATTTGTATATAAAATTAGTAGTTAAAATTTTAATTTAAAATATATAAATAATTTAATGAATATTTTTATTTGAATACTTTTCCAAATCTAGTTAATATAAACCAATTCATATAATATTAATTACATGATGGTAATTTAGTATTTTATACTTTTTGACAATTATATAGATATTTACAAATTAGTAATCGTTTTCTAAATTTCATAAAATATATAACAATTTAATTAAAATTTTTTAAATCATGTTTTTAATTCCTTCAATTTCTAAAATTATGTTTTGTATTCATTACAATCCCTAAGTCTATAAAATTCTAAAATTTAAGAAAACTTTTAAATATCTTTATTTCGTAAAATCTTTTAATCCTTAAAACAACTAATATTTCTTATAATCAAAATTACTTTCCTAAACATGAAAAATAACTAAATTACTAAATTCCTAAAAATAACATAATCCCTAAATTCCTAAATTCCTAAATCCCTAAAATTCCCATAATCCCAAAATCCCTAAATCCCAAAATTCTTAAATCCCTAAATTCCTAAATTTCTAAATTCATAAAATTATCATAATCAATCACCAAATCCCATCTTAAAACAACTAATTTGAGTATGAGACTCCGAAATCTGAATTTAGAACAACAACTAATGAATCCGAAATCTTTAAAAAAAAAATTCCATGAACAAATTTTCAAACACAAACTTACATCCGTTTGTTGAATTCCTGATGGAGTATGAGAATTGTTGTTGATGCGTCGGTGGGTCGGCGTTTTCCGGCTTGACGGAGGTGATTTCCGGCGATTTTGAGTATAAAATTTTCGTTTTTCGTTTTCTCGTCGGAGAAGACGAAGTGTCTGGTTTTATTTAAGAATTCCGACGGAACACGATACCCAATTCCGACGGATTCTGCCGCCTTTTCGATAATAACTATGCGTTTTGGCGGTATAAATATTAGGGTATTCCGTCGGAAATTTCCCACGGATTTCCGACGGATTGTATTATTTTTATATTTTATTTTCTTATATTTGTAATGAAATCCGTGGGAAATTCCCACGGATTTCCGATGTAATGTGTTATTTATATATTTTATTTTCTTATATCTGTAATGATTTTCGTATAAATTTATGTAAATAAATATTTCGAAACTTATTACACATATAAAACACCAATATACATTAAATGGACAATATTAGATTTGAGTCTACGCATAAATTTGAGAGTAAAACATTCATAACATTCACATACAAAAACATTTATTCATAAAATATTACTCCGAATCTCCTGAGGAACCTTCACTAGGGATGGAATCTGAATCGTCATCAAATTCGTCACCTGATTCCTCTTCGTCCGAATGAACTAAATCATCGCCGATATGAGTGATATCAACAACAAGGTCAATTTTATCCATCTCCTCGACAGGTGACATTTGAATACTTCTCGATGGTTGGAGAGCATCATGTTCTGGAACTCCATATAATCTTCCTTTCAGGTTAATTGGAGTTACTGTGATCCAAGGATCTGTACGATAGGAAACTTGAGGATATGAAATGTAGCAAACCTATTATTAAATTGTTGGTTTTGGTAATATACATGAATAACAAAACATATCGTATGAGCATGTTGGAAAACCTATTATTGACTTGATACTAGGTCTGCTTGTGACGCAAGGATAAATGGATCGTATTTCTGTAGTTTCCGTCTTGAATTTATTGAAATCACACCAAGGGGGTTAATTTGAACCCCACGTCCATTGGATGACTCATACCAATCGCACATAAATACAATGCACCTCAAGTCCAACATTCCTGGATACCGGATTTCTAAGATTTCGTTTAAAATGCCATAGTAGACGGTATCACCTGATTGCGATGAAATAACATAGTCTGAAGTTGACCTCGGTCGTCCTTCCTCTCGAATCCTAAACGAATATCCCCTAGTGCAAAACATGGGATATAAAGTCGCGGTGGCGCACAAACCATTAGCTAACTCCACTAACCATGTCGGGAGAGTTTGTCCTCTTGCTAAACCTTCTGAAACCTAATGAAAGATAAAAGTAAGAAATCATTAACATATAAAGCGTAAAAATCTGGAAATGTAAGAGTAAGGAATTATTTTAAACTTACATAAAATTTCAACCACCCCGAGAATTCTTCATCTTTTAAGACAGCAAGTTCGGATTCTGTCTTATCAGGATGGTAAGTTTGGACTAGGGACATGTAAATGTTGTAACATAAAAATCTTTATTAGATTAAGACAAATAATTCCAAAAATTTTGTATAAAAACTGATATACCTTTCGTACTCCATAATTTCGTCACAATTTCTTAGGATATACGTATGCAAATGTGTGACCTCTTGTGATGATAGTAAGAGTTTCTTTCCTTTTCCACTTACTCGACCAACTTGGGCAAACATTGCTTTCTCACCTCTATCATCATGTCGCGCCGGACGTCTAGCCTTAGTCCGAACTTCTGTTGGAAAGTAATATTCGGCAAAGTGTGAGACTTCTTCATTTAGGCTCTGTGCAACAATAGATCCCTCCACCTTGCTCAAATTTGTAACCTTTTTCTTCAAGTGGAACATGTAACGCTCGAACGGATACATCCATCGATATTGAACAGGGCCTCCTAATGCTGCTTCTCATGGGAGGTGAATAGGAAGATGTTCCATAACATCAAAAAAGACGGTGGAAATATCTTCTCAAGATTACAAAGGAGTACCGGGATGTTGGCCTCTAAATTACGGATCCCGTCCACTGTTAGTGTCCGTGAACATAAATCTCGAAAGAAAGCCCCAACTCCTACAAAAGAAAAGTAAACAAGTTAGTACATATATAGTAACATTATATTAGTAAGAAACTCACGGGATTATGAAATATACCTCCAATTGCTTGATGGATGTCTTTTGGAAGAAGATAAGCGAATGCAAATGGAAGAAGACGCTACATCACAACATGACAATCATGACTTTTCATTCCAATAAACTTCCCTTCTGTCGAATCCACGCAATTACGTAGGTTAGATGCGTAGCCGTCAGGAAATTTAACATATTTTTAATGCATTCAAAAAATACTTCCTTCTGACCAGCGTCTAACCGGTACGCAGGCATCGGCAATCTACCGTTAGGCAAAACATGAAGAGATTGCCTTGAACAAATCAATGGCAAGTCTAATCTAGACTTCCAGTTGTCTTTTGTCTTCCCTGGAACGTTTAAAATGGTGTTCATGATGTTGTCAAAGAAATAATATTCATCATACATGACATCTAGAGTATGCCGCAGTAGATGGTCTTTCCAATAAGGCAAATCCCAAAAAAATACTTTTCTTGTGCCAATTGTGATGTTCACCGCAACCGTCTACGTGGTGATGCCAATTACCCATACAATCAGGAGTTCGCTCAGCACCAAAATCTCTTAACTATCCCAATATTCTGCGACCATCTATCTCTGGAGGTGGACCGTGTAACATTGGTAGATTCTTTTTAAAATGTCTTCTAGATCGACGATATGGATGATCCGCCGGTAAAAAACACCTATGGCAATCAAACCATGAAGTCTTCCTTCCGTGCTGCAATTGGAATGCTGAAGTATTGTCTTGGCAATAAGGACATGCCAATCTTCCATGCGTTGTCCATCCAGATAACATACCATAGGCCAGAAAATCGCTTATGGTCCACATAAGAACCGCACACATGTTAAAATTCTGCTGCACTGAAACATCAAATCCCTCAACACCATGCTCCCACAACATCTGTAACTCATAGATCAATGGTTGGAGGAACATATCGACTGACCTTCTTGGATGATCTGGGCCGGGAACTAGAATTGAGAGAAACAAAAACTCTCGACGCATGCACATAGATGGAGGCAAATTGTAAGGTGTTACAATTACCGGCCACAGTGAATATTTTCTTCCATGCTTTCCAAATGAGTTGAAACCATCAGTAGATAACCCGAGGTATACATTCTATCGTTCATATGCAAAATCCGGATAGACCGATTGAAAGTGTTTCCTCGCTTCCGCGTCAGAAGGATGCGTAATCTCTCCATCTTGACTATGCTCTGCATGCCATCTCATTGACTTAGCTGTGCGTTCAGATTGATACAGCCTCTTGAACCTCTCTGTTAATGGTAAATAGCACATCTGTTTAAATGGAATCTTTACTCTGCCTCTTGTGTCCTAGAACCGTGGTTTACGACAAAATTTACATTTTTTCCGGTTCTCATCTTCTCTCCAGTATAGCATACAGTTGTCGATGCACACATCAATTATCTGATACGGCAAACCAAGACCAGCCACAAGTTTCTGAACCTCGTAGTATGATGCTAGTGACAGATTATCGGCGGGCAAAACATCTTTCACAAAATCAGCTATTGCATCAACACATTCTTCGGACAAATTGTAATCAGTCTTCATGTTCATCATCCTACTAGCAGCCGATAACGGTGAATGACCTTCCCTACAACCGCTGTATAGTGGTTGGTTCGATTCGTCTAACATATCAAAAAACCTTCGAGATTCTAAATTAGGTTCTTCTACCTTATCTCCCCCATAATCACCCGACTGCAAATTCTCTTTGTACGCATCGTTAACCATCTGAACCGTACCTACACCAACATCTACTTCCGTTGTATGTTCTCCTACACTATCCCCGAAATAAAGTTCATTATTACTAGTACTACCATATTCATAATTCGTTTCTTCATGTAAAAACCAAACCTTATATCCCGGCCTAAATCCAAATCTATATAAGTGATTCCAAACAGTATGAACCGCAACACTAATTCTATTACAGCAATTAGAACATGGACATTTGATTTCCTGACCTTTTTTTGCTGCATCTTGATTTCTGGGTAAATTCATGAACTCGCATATACCTTGAGCATATTCGGTCCTTAATAAGTTTGAGCCCATATCCATCATTGGCTCGTCCATCCGAGACCGAAAATATGAACTCATCTCTTATAAATGTTTTGATAATGTGAATTGTGTTATGATGAAATGAAGAAATGTGGAAACTTATATAGAACGGATTCCGTCGGAAATCCGTCACAAACCTCTGACATATCACCCCACCAATCCCGTCAGCCACCACAGATGATAGGGTAACCATTAAAACTTTGCCGACATCGGTTTCCAACGGAAATCCGTTACAAAATTACGAGCCGTCGGAAATCCGTTAGTAAATTGTGACGGAATTCCGACGGATTGATGGAATTCGGACTTCCGTCGGAAGTCCGTCGGAAATTTCCGTTGTTATTTATATATATTATTTGCGCTGAAATATTATAAAATATATAAATAACAAATTCCGTCAGAAATCCGTGGGAAGTTTCTGACGGGTTTCCGACGGATTGTGTTATTTATATATTTTACTTTATTCCGGTATAAATATTATATATAAATAAAACATTCCGTCAGAATGTGGTCCACAAATAAAACATTTACCGTTCATATTACCGAATCAAAAGGCTGTTTATATTAATAATTTATAAAACACCTACACACATGGATTTATTTTTCCTTCCTAAAGATTTCAAAACTACTACTTCTCATCCCACTTCCCGATGGTGTATCCTTTACACTACCGTACGCAGTATAACTCTCGTAAGAGTCAGTATCCTCAACATACGAGTCTCCGTTAATATTAGAAGTATCTTCATTGCTGTTGTTTGAAGGAATACAATTTTCTTTCGTCCAGATAGCATCTATGTTTTCAAGCTTGATGTTGAGGGTAAGTGTACCCAGTTCCGACTAGAACTTGAACCTACAAAATAAAAAATATAATTTAATCTATACTTCATTTACTTAAATAAACATATTTCAAACTTACATTTCTCAATACAACGACTGAGCCAACTCGTGTACACACGCTTCTTTTTGAATATATCCGCCAATTCTCCCACATAGATCCTACATCAATACATATTAATTTAACGTTTCAAGTAACAAAATATATCAATTGAATCATATTCTCAATTATAATTACCAATTACCTTTAAGACAACCATAGCGTCTCCCTCATCAGTACAATCGTACTCATCAATAATTGCAATTACCTACTTAATTTAACAGAACCGATTATACATATAACTTTCATATAAAACCTCTTCTGCAATAAAACTCAATCTCACCTTCCGAACAATGTCCAAATGATTTAAACAGTTAAGAATAACGTCCAATTCAACGGACAATACCCAATCCCTGGGAGTCTGCAATAACCTCGCTGGAAAAGTATAAACATTTTTTTAAAAATGTCCTAACAAAATCAGACTGCATTCGTTTCATGCTATTCAACAAAGCTAATATTGTACTTGTGTCACGTAGGTGTTCAACTGCAGAAATCCAAGGATGGTCGCTAAATGCGGGATCTTCCGACATGTTGAAAAAAACCTGTTGCTTATTTTATGGAATGTATTTTTATGTTTTGATGAAATGCAGAAGTTTCCACCCATATATATAATACCGGAGTCCGTCGGAATTCCGTCAGAATACCGTCGGTGTATGTCGGCATTTAATTCCAAAACCTTCGGAAATCCGTTACAAAATAACAACGACTTAGTTCCGTCGGTACAAGGTGACGGAGTACCGACGGTTTCCGTAGCCTTCGGAAATCCGTCAGTAAAATTTGATGGATTTCCGACGGATTTCTTGTAGTCGGAAATCCATCGGAAGTCCGACGGAAATTTCCGACGGATATTACGTCCGTCGGAAATTCCGTCGGAAAACTGGGTGTTTTCTTGTAGTGAATATATAGTTGTAAGAGTTGCAACGACTATGGACTTAAGGAAAGTCACAAAGTATAGTCGCACATGTGTTACACTGATATGTGATTATTTTACAAGTAAGTCGTTGAAAAATAGTGGGAAACCTTTGCATGTGAATTGCAACCACATTTAATCAATAAAACGGATTTTAACTTAATTGGTCCTTTGTAATTATAAGAATGTCGGAAATGTTGCCATTACAACGTTTTATATTTTTTTTAAAGTGTATTTAATATATGAAATAGTGGTTTGTATTTTTTTTTAAATAAATTGTTCTTATAAAATAATGTATAAATTTTTATAATTAGTAAATATACAATTAATTTATATATATAATAATTATATTAATTATGTTTCAAATCATTAAAACGTTCAACAAAAAAAGGAATTAAAGCAATTAATTATCTAGTTTCATAAACCTAAAGATCAGTTCGATTGTTGTGGTGTCACATGTGTTGTTTCCGAGTCCATTCAGGATGGTAAACCCAGATCATTTGCCATAAGGTATGTGAGGAGCTTCTCCATCCGAATTTTGTTATATATATGTCGGCATTTCGAATAGCAAGCATGGCATCACCTCGCTCGTTCTCCGCTTCTTGTTCTTCCATCTTGCGTAGTTTTGCTTTGAGGTGGTCTTGCAATGAAATTTGTAGTGAGATGCTTTCCCAACAAGTCTCACTCATCAGGAGTGGTTGATTAATTTAATGAATATCTTGTTCATCTAATCTTGCGAGAGTGGTGAAGAATAAGAAGTACAATATGAGTTCATCGAAGGATTGATTTCCATATGAGAAAACTTCACTTGTAAGGTTCCCCAATTTGCTTTGCCTTTTCATCAACGAAAAATTCATTTTTTTGTATGCATCTTGAGGAAACTTTTTACAATGGAGACTGGTCTACTTTAGTTCCAGCACCTACAATTACTAAAGAAAATATCAGATACGTAACAAAATAAAAGGAGCCAATACAAACATAATTCCCAAGTGAATATGAAATAAAAATTCCTTTTTGTAATTACCATTTCTCGCTCAATTTGCAAGTTTTTTTTAGATCCAACCATATATTTTTTTGGGTACCTAATCCATCATCACAAGGAGAATTTCTAGAATGTGATGCTCTTTTGCTCCTTTCATTTGCTTCTTCAGTCCTCCATTTGGCTTCCATTAGTGTCCACAAATTAGGTTGATCCATGTAGGCCACATTTTCTAAGCCACGTTTTTGCGACTACTAAAGTAATGAAAAAAAATACTAGGCTAAGTCGAATAAACGTGGCTTACAAAATCTGACTATTTTGCTACTACACATTTCTGACTATTTGAGGAGTTGCAAATTTGTCGTTTTTGTGGCCAATTTGCAGTCCGCAAAATTTGTCTTTAATCCATCGCAAATATGCAACTAAATTCTCATTGTTTGTGTCCGTCGCATAACAATTGTATTTAGATCACAAAATTGTGCAACGGCTCATGTAATCACATTTTGTAGTGGCAAAATCTTTTTTTTTTCTTTTGTTTTTTATAGTGGGTGATTCTAAAAGATGCCCGATTAAAACTTTGGAGAAAGAATCACACACTGCTTCCAAAGCATATAGATCTACCCAATCTTCCAAATTCCAAGCAGTAACTGAATCTTAAAACGAAGAATCAAGCTCCACAAGTTACATTAATTACAAGTGTCTATGTTTACATTAGGGAAACCAACATCATTATTATGTAATTTTTGTTTTTATGTTTTTTTTTTTTTATCAACTTTCTAACTTTATTACTTGAGATCAGATGATCATCATGTAGCAATGGAGTTATACAACGAGGAACATACTAAAAACAATGAGAAATATTTGAAAAATCTGTTTCTTTCGCTAATCTATCTGCTGCTAGATTACTACACCTTGAGACCCAATTCATATATGAAATAAGAGACGTGAATTTTCTTTCCTCGGAGATCCACTCGATTCCTCCGTCTCCACCCTGCCGGAGATTTTTCTTCCGCCTCCTTAAGACTTTTTTCCTCGCAGGTATTGTACATAAAACCCTAACCCTTTATTTTAATTTCGTCTTTTTCATGATACTGCTTTGGTGATAGTTTGATCTTCTGCTCGAGCGAGAGTGATTGGTTCCTTGTCTCGGAAATTCTTAGTTTTAATGGGTAGAAAGTTGTTATTGCTATTACGAGAAGGCAAGTTCAATTTTTTGAAAACTCGAATTTGATCACTCCAGTTGTATCTAGATCTAATTCACTGTGAAAAAAGTTTCAGTTTTTATTCATGGGTTATACAAATGCTTTGGTTGACGAATTGTTGTTGACTTTTATTCAATGGTACGTGAATTCGCTCTAGAATGATGTTCAATTTGTTCCGGCACTACAAGAAAACAGTTAATCTATGACGAATTTTTGTGACAATTATTTTTGTCACAAATGATTGTGACGGATTTGGGACTGATCTGCGACTGATTTGCGACGAAGCGGAAAAACGTATCAAAACTGTCGCAAATTTGTGACCGAAAACTTCAGTCATAAAAGCGTCACAAATGAGGGACGGAGTTGGGACTATTTTACTGAATGTCACACATTTTGCGACAAATTAGCGACACTAAAAATTTTGTTACTAATTTGTGATACATTTGCTACAGATTAGCTACGCCCAGTTGAATTTTGGTGTTTCAGGTGTGTATTCAAGAAGTAGGATTATACAAACATACATTATTCATGTGTGAACTAAGAATCTTACATCTAATTGTTAAATCTTCTATTTCCAAAAAAAAAGTATAATGTTCATATGAATCATTATATAAACTATAAGTGTTATTACTTTGTAATGTTGGTAAAAAATTCAATTTTTGAAAATGGACATTTGAAGTTCAAATAACCTAAATATAATCATTCAAACTAAGATCATAGAATTTATTTAAAACCCATAAACTTACCAAATTTACATTTAAATAAACGTAGAGTTTGGTATAAATAACATATCCTGGATAAAATTTCTGAATTGTTACGATACTTGAGTGGTAAGCATGCATATTATAAGTGTTAGAGGTCTCGGTTTCAAGATTGCCTAGTTGCATTCGGGCATTTTTTTTAAAACCGAAAAAACAGTTCGCCATAAATGCGTCGCAAAATGGTCAAAGTTGAGTCACCATTTCTATGTGTTGTTTTAGAGTATAGGGTTTCACGTAGAGTCACAAAAATGTTACAAATTTGTGACACTTTTGCTATGGATTAGCTACCCCCAGTATCATTTTTGTGAATTCAAGTACTAAGATATTATACATAAGTATATTAGTTATGAGTGGACTAAGAATTTTACATCTAAATGTTTAAATCTTTTAATTTCCAAAAAAAATTGAAATGTTCATACCAATCACATAAGTATTATGTTAAACTCCATAGTATAACTTTGTAATGTTTCTCAAAAAAATAATTTTTTTATAAATGGACATTTGAAGTTCAATTTACCTAAATATAATCATTCACATGCGTCATACTTGATTGAAAACTAATTTTAAACCAATTAACTAACCAATTTCCCATTTAAATGTTTAGGGTTTAGGGTTTCAAGCTATGTATATACTTAGCGTCACAAGTTCGTAACAAATTTGCGACTCTTTTGTGACGAATCCGTGACACTTTTATGTTTTGGATTCCCACCAGAATTTAGGTTTTAAATGAATTGGGCTCCAAACAAAATTTTGGGCCCACATTTTCCCTCTCATTCCAATAATTTGCGACAGTTTTGCGGCGCAAACCATAAACAACTATCGAAATCAGATCCCCAATTTCATTATTCTCAAAACCCTTAAAAAAAAATTTCTCTCTTTCAATCTCGAAATCCTCTTCTGATTTCGTCGAAGAACATCGAAATCTTTGCATGTTCTTCAATTTTCTTCTCCTTTTCTGTGATTCGAATCCTCGAAACCCAGAATCCTAAAGTTTTTCCTCTTTCTCTCTTTCGAATCCCAAAAAACAATTTGTTTTCTCAACTCCGAAACCCTAATTTTCTCTCTCAAAATCTTTGCAATTTATCTGTTTCCTTCTCGATTTCTCTCTTTCGTATCCCTTCTCGATTTCTCTGCTTCAATTTCACATGTCTTCGAAACCTAAAGGAGTTGTGAAGCCTAAACCGGCGGCAAAGTCCGTCGGAGCAGCGGGTAGAGGAAGAGGCGGAGCCGCGGGTAGAGGAAGAGCCTCATCTACTACTAGATCAGGTGCCGGACTTGTCAACACAACCATGTCTGGTGGTGTAAGAACCAGAGGTGGCTTCTCTTCTGCTGGAAGAGCAAGAGGAACTAGAAAGGGAAAATGTATTGCAATTGATGGTACCACAAGCGCCGATGGTAGTGGAGGAGTCCAACCGTCGATATATCCTGCAGCACCTAGATCTGGTGGTGTTCCTAACCCGAGGAGTCTAAGCGTCGACATATCCTGCAGCAGCTAGATCTGGTGGTGTTCCTAATTGAGGAGTCCAAGCGTCGACATCTCATGTAGAAGCTACATTTCAGGTGTCTAGTGAAGGAAACCCTAATCAAACCTCACCCGGAAGTTTGTTAGCTAGGTCATCTTACTCTTCTAATCCTTCATCTGAGAACATCACCTACGTTAACAGAACACGGATACCGACTCAGTATCCTTCTTCGTCACAAGGAAGAGCTCAGTATCCTTCGTCACATGGAAGAGCCCAGTTCCCGATTCCTAACCCTCTAGTGGATGACCAAGACCAAGAAGAGAACAATCCTGACTTTGGAATCAATTATCCAGAAGACGAAGTGGAAGTGAATCAAGATAATCCTGAGCAGTAAGACTACGAGGCTCTTCTCAACAATTTTCTCAATCTTCCAGGCCGAGAACAACTTATGCGGTTGTCTGAGCATCTAAGCCCCGACTACGAGTCAATATGGTAAGCTCCTAGCTTCAGCTTTAGTTTGATTTCTGAGTTTGTGAGATTCTGGTTTACTTTGAATTGTGAGTATATGGATTCTAGTTTAGTTTGAACTATGAGTTTATGGATTTTGGTTTACTTTGAATTTTGAGTTTGTGGATTCTTGTTTATGCACTGATGTGTTCACAAGTTCAAAAGTTCATTAAGTTAGTATTTATAGGGTTTATGTACTGGTTCTTAACTTCTTTTGCACATTTTTATATAAGGTTTAACCGGGACAATGATCTACTGGGTCGAGTGATTCCTGGAATCATACGACATAAGTTTGAAGGTCCGTACTATAGCTGGAAGCGTACGCCAACTCATATACGAGAGCTCTTTTTCCGAACATTTGTGGTAAGGGTTCTTGTGATGCATTACTTCTTTATAAAATTGTGTAACTCCTAAAACATATATCAACTAACAGCTTCTTTCTTCTACAGCGGATGTACAACATGGAACCTGCGCTTACTCCAGTGATCATGGAGAATTTCTTCAGGATTGTGAAGAAACGGCTTAGAGGAATCGTAAGCCAAGCTAAGCCAGGTCAAGGAAGGCCCTCTTGAATTGGCAAAGATCTTTGGAAATTAATGTGCGAGTATTGGGATACTCCAGAGGCCTAGGAGAAGAGTTCTACTGCTTCCGCTTGCCGTAACTCCGACCGTGGCGGTCTAGGAGTCACAAAGCACGTTGCGGGTCAGAAATCCTTCATGTGAATACAACAAGACATGGTAAGTTCTCTATCCGTCCTCTGATACTATATAAATGCATAAAATTATTTGAACATACAACTTCTATTTCTTTTTAGGAGGAAGAGCTTGGTCGTCCAGTTTCATTCGATGAAGTTTTCAAGCGTACACACACCTAATCAGATGGGAGTTATGTTGATGGGAAAGCTAAAGCAGTTGGTGAGGATCATATGCTCAAATTTAACCTTTGAACTACTCTCTCAAATTAAGAGATCAGTTAGAGTACTTAAGGTATCGAATCCATAGGGAATCAAGAACACAATAGATTTAAATGCTCGAATTATGCTAAGTAGAATGATATGAATGTAAAAGCAAATAACAAATGCAAGTAGGAAGAACGGTTGTAAAACAATTACAATAAAAGCTAGGTGCAGGAAAATCTTAGGTGATTCCGAATTGCATATCACTACAAGAAAATAATGATATTGCAATAATAAAAACTTGTTGCAAATGCTAGTATATTGCGATGAGAACGCAACAAAATATATAGTGTTGCTGTTTGGGGGATGCAAATTCATCTTTGTTGCACATATGTCGCAAAATAAACAACGAATGAGTTTCTAGCAATTATGTCGTATTAGTGCAATGACGTTTTTGTAGTAAATTTGTTGTATATTTGTTACGCCAATTGCAACTCTAAATTATTTCAAATTATTGCTACGTATAACCTATGACAAATAACGTTACAAATACATTTATTCGACAAATTTAAAATTTATTTGTTTTTATTAGTTTCCAAAATTATTATTTTATATTCATTAATTATTATTTACAATAAAAATTCGTTTTTAATATCTATCAAAATCTTTTTTAAAACTCATTTATTTGATTAATAACAAATTTATTGTTTAAAATTATTAGTTTATTCATTAATTATTATTTTATTTAGCCAAAATCTTTTACAATATCTACACAAATCTTGGGAAGATTTTTTGTAACAACACGTCACTTAAACAAGTCTCATTTACAAGAACACCATAATCATAAATCAAACTCAATTAAAATTGACTTTCATCAAGATTTTTATAACAAAAAATGATATAAACTAAATTCACGAATAAAAAACATTGTTCAACTTGAAAACTTTAATTCTTCTTCCATGCTTCGCTTCTTCCAATTGTAGAATAAAGTTCGTAAATTGGTTCATGACCATGGATCCTTTGAGTTATCATAGTAGTTTAAGCCACTTTTGTTATGCAAAATTTTGGAATTTAAAAAAATTAAATCAAAACTTTAGAAAAACAATTGTATGAATAATAACTACAAGTATTATCATAGAAAATTGAAGTACCTTTAAACCATATTTCTCTAAATCGTGTAACACACAATTCGAAAAGATCGTTATGTGCTTCTTCAACAAAATCTTGTAGACTTGTACTTCATTTCTTTAACAAAAAGAAGACTTGTAGTTGATCAACATTATCGCACATTGTTTTTTTTTTTAAATATGAAAACAAAAAAATAACAGAGAAAACAAATCATGAGTGAGGAAATCAAAAACAAAAAATGAAAGAAATAAGAGAGGTTCTACCTTGAAGGTTTAAAGAAAAATGAAAGTTATCAAATCTCAGTTATTGTTTTTAAAAACGTTTTGAAAATGTTTTTCGAAGATATTTAGGGGAAAAAAGGATTTTGGGTGTTAAAGAGGGATTGTGGGCGTGATTTGTGGGTGAGGGAAAACAAATATTTGTTGATTTGGAGAAAGAAATATAATAATTCGTTACTTTTTAAACAGTACAAATATTTTCTTTTAGATATTTTTTTCCGAAATGCTTTTTAATTACTAGTTTAGAAAGTTTTTTTCTTTTAAATGAAAACAGAAAAAAATAGGACATTTAATTAACAAAGCTCTACTAATAACATTTAACCGATCGAATTACAACTTATAAACAAAAATGAAAAAAAATAAAAAGATTTCACTCAAAATAATGAGAAATTACTGTTGAAATAAAATTTACAAACCCAAAATCTGATTTTTTTTTTCTTTTTCTTCAAAAAAACACGAATGTTATGTATGGTTATGTTTTGTGAAAGTAATATATTTTGGCGACGAATTTTGTTAGTTATTAGTTTCGTAATCAATCAAATAAAATATTATCTTTCAAAGGGTTATAATGTACTAACAAAATACAAAACAAATTTGATATATACTATTTTCACAGGGTTATAATGCAATCAAACGGAATCTATATAAGCTTTAAGAACCAATTTTGTAAATTAAACATATATAAAATCCATATACAATATAAATTATTGATATTATTCAATTGTACTTTAAAAAAAAATGTTGCAAATGAATTATTAAATTGTTACAAATGTAGTGACAAAATTGTCATATATTTTGTCACTTATTTAACAACAAATTTTTATTGCAAAAAGATAACAATTTACTATCGTTGAATATTTCTTGCAAATTTTGCATGAAAATTTTACAAGTTGCAAAGAAAGTTGCAAATTGGTAATGAAAATTTATCACAAATTTTTTCAAGCGATTTTGCAATGAGTAATAAATTTGTGACATATATTCATCATTGTAAATATATTGCAAATTTGCTTGCAAAATTTTAATGAAAGCCAAAGTTGCAAAAAATATGTTGCAATAACACTATTTTCTTGTAGTGTATATAAATAAAAAATAGGAATTATGAAGCACAGTTCTTAAACTTGAACAATAATGTAAAATCAATCAGATGTCGCCGAGGAGATTATCTATGTCAAAATCCTAGAAAGCAAACTGTCGTTGCGAATCCTATAAATCTAAACAAGCATTGATTTCATGTTCAATTGTTCACAAAACCCTAAACCAAATTTCTTTGCGAAAAGGAATTTTGCTCATCAAAAACTAGTTCAAGTAATTAATAACACTGTCGTGTTTATCAATTAACTTAAGATCAGATTCTAGGTCGCGAATCTAGAATAAGCAATAAACACAAGTCAAGATGAAGAACTTCTAATGATTTTATCCTAATAATTAAATCAACTCTAGCAATTCATCAAACACCTTTGAATAACCCTAAACCTAACAAAGAAATTACTCAGACATATTCATAGAAGCAAACATCTTATTAATTATGAATATCTCTTAAAAGTAGATAAAATAAAGCGTGAGCCTAAATAATGGCTGCGAAAACATATTTATAAGGTTCATAAACCATCATAAAGCATAATTGTAAACATCTGGAACTTCTGTGAAAAAACAACAATCTTCCAAAACTCGATTTTGGCTTCTGCGAACAGGGTGTCGATCGACACCAACTCTGAAATTCGATTCTTCACTTGATCATTTCGACGTCTTCTTCCGCAATGCTCCAAAATGTCTAGTAAACATCAATTATGCTCCAAACGTCTAAGTACCTGCAAAGACTCTAAAACACAAGCAAAGCACTAGAAAGACTCTTATAAGACTTATATCATGGTCGAAAACGGGTAAAACCCATGATATATCAGAGGCGTATGACAAGGAAATAGATGACCTCATGGATGATGGAGACGGCCCAGTCAATTCATCTGATGGTTCTCAACGGTCTACTCAACGGACTCTGTCCATCGACAAAAAGAACGCCATTTTCCTAAAGGTATTAGCTTCTCTCTTCTGCCTATGATTCTTTCTGCTTATCATTGTTTGCTCTTGTTTCTGCTTATCAATTATTAATTTGCAAATTGATACATTGGATTGTTTCCGCTTATCTGTCTGGTATTGATTTCCTTTGTGTTTTTGTTGTGTGATTTTACTGTTTCAGTGTACTCAGACTGACAGGAAGGGTATCTCATTTGGCCTTGGCCAATTAACTGAGGTTGCGGGCAAAGGAAAAGGGACGATAGTGAGACTTTGCCTGAGCTTGAAGGAATCAAGACCCAACTTGTTGCTGCTAATGTGAATATATCTCAGCATGAAAAGCTTCATGCTAAACGTGATCGGAAGCTCAGCAAAATGGAGAAGTTCATCGAGTTCATGAAGCAATCCGATCCCCGCATCAAGGCTCACTTTGAAGAAGAAGAAGATGATGAAGAAGAAGATGATGGAGAAGAAGATCCACTCACCCGTCTAGTCGACACACACTCGGCCTCGGCATTGGCTCAACCACTGTCCCGATCACCGCAGCAGCCACCGCAGATCCGTAAACAATGTTTTATACGTTGTTTGTTTGTCCTATAAACTTTAAACAATGTTCAAAGTGTTTCTTTTGTTTTGTAAACTTATTAATACTCTTTTGGATTTCGTAACCAATGCTTTCACTTTCATTTATGGTACATTTCAATTGACTTCTTAAAATCCTTTTTAGTACAAATATTTGTTGTCCCAAAAACTGTCAAATTTATACATTCAGTCACAACTTAGTGACTCTTTAGTGACGCATATGTTATCATGACAGAATTAGAGAGTCACAAATTTGTTACAAATTTATGACCTTGTTATTTCGTCTCTAATCCGTCGCAAATATGTGACGCTTTTAGTTTGTCACCAATGCGTCGCTTATATGTGACCAATGTGTGACGGATTAGATTTGCTACGATTTTTAACGACTCCCATATTCTGTCACAAAAGAGTCGCAAAGACCTGTTTTGCGATGCTTTTGGGACGCTTTTGGGCGTTGCAAAATGCATGTTTTCTTGTAATGCGGTTTCAAAGTTTTGTCTGATTGATTACAACATTGGTCCTTGGTTTTGTTACGAACTTGTGAGATCTTATTATATAAAGGAAAAAAGTGAATGATAGTCGTAGGAAATTTAAAAGAGTCAATATAGAAGAAATCGTTGCATCTTCATGAATCTTTGCCACTTACCATAAATCTCAAAAGTTAAAAATCAATGTTTTTTTATAGTTTTGGATTAACTTTCGTCTCCAAATTATCTTAGGTTTGGAATTTTTTCCTTTTTGTCATTTTGGAGATGCAGTACAACCTCTATAAATTAATAATGTTAGGACTTTGAAAATTTATTAATTTATCGATAAATTAATATTTATTAATTTATAGAGAGATTTTAGGTTTCATATTCTGTTAAAAATACTTTTATCTAAATGAAAACTTTATCATAAAATTCATACAAATTCTTCTAAAAAAATTATTTATTCAGATATTTATATACTTTAATGTTTACATATTTATCTTACCCTCATATTTTACTAATAATCTCGGTTATCATTATAGAATAGATGTGAATAGTCTACATGACTATAAGATGAAAATGATACATACTCCAAAATTTAGAGTTAAGAAGAAATTACGGTTGCAATTCAATAAAGATAATACGAGATAATAATACACAAATTAGTTACGCGTAATGAAACGTTTATTGTGTCTAAAACTCTTCTGATTTTGGAATGCAAATTGAGACAATAACACTATAAGTTTTTGATGCAAGAAAGAAAAAGAAAATGGTTACCACAAGAGTCCAGTTTTAAAAAGAAACAAATTCTACGAAAGTTTCAATAAAATTAAAAAATATAGTTATATATATTTATATATACATATATAAATTCATGATTATTAATTTATACTATTATTGAGACCATATTTTACATAGAAGTTTCAAAAAAATTATTATCTGATCATTTTATCGAATTTTGTTAATTTTTACATTGGTCCGACTCTGGACCGTGAAAATTTATTAATTTATGGTGATTATTAATTTATAGAGTATTAATTTATAAAGGTTCTACTGTATACTTTACTTTGTTTCCTAGTATACATGGATTTCAGTTTTATCGGATAATATAAACTATATATGCATCAATGGTATTATGGTATTATGAATAAAGAGTTTCATTTGCAACAAACGTGAATTACACTTACGTTCTGTTGTGAGTGTGAATGCACTTATGTTTGCTTTGTAGATTCTAGGAACTTAACTTTTCCACATATAAAAGCATACAAAATAATTCATAGTCATGATATTGATTTGAAACTTTAAGAACCTTTGTTTTCTGTACTTTTATCGATCTGTTTGATAGCACATAATCAAAGCTCGATGACAATGATTTATATACATAATCAAAGCTTGATAGTTAATTGCCATTTTTAGTGTTCTTATGGATTTAAGTGTCCTTACAGAAATTTGGAGCATTTTATACCAAAAAAGAGTGAAAAGAAGCATTTTCTAAAAAAATGATAGATTTGGATCGTCAGATGTTACGCCTTAGTTGGAAATGTTTCTACCATTAGATCAATATCAAATTTTACTAGTGATCTCAGTTTTAAACTTCATCTTGTTCCAATTCCTAACTCCTCCCCGGGTTGTTCCCAATGTTTGGCACTTTCCATACTTCGTGGGTGCAAAATCAACAAATTCGCTCATGATCAAGTTACAACCTAAGATCTATGACCATATTATGTTAATTGTTCATATTTCGTTCATTCCATCGGTATGCTCCCAGGGTCTATTTTCTATGACTTGACGGTAACAATTTTGACGAATTTGAAGAATATCCACCAAGAATACCCACAACAAGTTCACAAAGCAAAAACCCCTCAAATTACCTTATCGTTGAAGTCACCATTCTCATGATCCAATCTTCACCGTCCTCTCGAATACCATTCTCATGATCCAATCTTTCACCGCAATCTCGAATTGGCTTCCAGAAACAAAAAAAAGAATCAATCTTGACAAAAAAACGATGTGAATCCCAATTAAAATCGTTCAGAAAGTTAAAAAATCCTAATTACCTCCTCATCCTCGTAGAATCGATTCTCTTGTTTCTCCCATAGTTTGAACATTTTGCCGTCATTTTCACTTCGCTTTTAGAAAGACAAAAAATAAACTTTCTTAATGAGACGAAGAAAGACCGAAGAAAAAAAAGATTGTGCATCGAACTCAAGACAAACTTTACACAAAAAGTTTGTAACGATCAATATATATTCAATAAGAAAATCTTTAATTTATAGATCATTCTATTAGTTTGTATAACTCGAATTGATTTATGTATTTTACCAAACTTTTTTTCATGTCTACATAATGCCATATATATATAATAATTTCCAAATATTTGTATGTAGTTAAATGTATTAATATATATCCTTATGCGTATTTGAATGCGTATTTGAATAGTGAATGAACGTTTCATATTTGTAATTCCTCCTTATGTATATTATACTTTTGAATATCTATATGATCATATTCAATACAAGAAAAAAATTAAAGATTGGAAAAGTCTATATAATGATAAACTAAGAATTTATAAAAGATAGTATGTATAAAATATTTTAATATGAAGTAGTAAACATATATTACGTAAAACAATTCAATAAAATATAAAAAATGATTTATATATTCTATTTAAACATCATATAAAACTTCTTTGAATTTTCTGTAGAAAAGGAGTATCTACCACTTTTTTCAAAAATCTTACAAAATCTACCACATTCTAAAAATCATAGTCAAATCTACAATATTTTGTCTTCTAGTGAGTGTCAATTGACACAATTGCCCTTGATAATCACATATGATATATCATGGTTTTTACCCGTTTTTAACCATGATATAAGTCGGTTTTGTATAGTATATTTTGTATTTGTGTGTCTTTTGTAGTGTTTTGCAGGAAAATAGTCGTTTGTGCCGAAACCATCCGAAGTGCTTCAAAGATCGACTCATAAGAACGGTTTCCATTTGGATTTAGCTTCAGAGGTCTTCATAAAAGTTGTAGGTATTTGAGATAGCTTTCCAATGGAAGTGGTTTCAAGTCATTCCGATCTATGGTTCAGGAGATATGGCCGTTTTACCGGAGGGTCTCTGGAACAACATTTCCCGTCGATCGACAGGAATCTTTAAAACAGAGGAATTCATGACGAAGCATAAAAAATCTCCAGAGAGTCCCGTGTCGATCGACACACCTTTAATGTCGATCGACAGGCGACCTGCAGACCTAATTTTGGCACTTCTATAAATAGTTTAAAGTTGTTTTCTTTGTAAAATATCTAGAAAAATATCTAAAAACTAGATCTATCTCGTGGAGAGAGAGAGAGAGAGAGAGAGAGAGAGACTCTTGAAGATTGAGGGAGATCCATTGTTCTTCATCTCTAAACCCTCTGTATCTTCTACTCTAACTCTTTTATGCAATTATATTCAGTTATCATGATTTCATCATCTGTTTCTGAGTGAAATTACTTGTTAGGTTTTTGGATTTCTTGGGTTATGACTAGAAATCATTGAAATTGCATATTTGTTAAGGTTTATCCGTAGGTTCTTTATTTAAACTGTTATTAATGCTTGATTCTTGCTTGATCATCTCGAATCTTGATCTTAGGATTGTTGATTAGCCACGACAGTGGGATTAATAACCAGAACTAGTTTAAATGGGCAAAGTTACTTATTCGCAAAGAAATTTGGTTTAGGGACTTTGTGAACTTATCGAGCTCGTACTAAATGCTTGTTTAGATTCGACGAATTCGCAAAGAAATTTGGGATTCGAGGATCTAAAGATAGATAGCCCTCGTAACGACAGTTAGCTGGCTATATTTTCGTGCTTGAGTTCTAGAACGGCACTTAATTGAACCTTGACAATTGCTATATATTGATTTCGAATCATTACCTAAAGAATTTCCATGGCCTAACTCTCGTCTCTTTGAGAACTTGTAAATTAAACCATCCTCGTTTCACTTGTTTCATAGTTTCATCTTTTGTTTAGTTGTAAAAAGCATCGCTCTAGCTTAAGAATGGATCATTGCAATCCTAGTGTATCAATCAAACCTCTCTGTGGATACGATAACCCTTTGTGCTACAACGTACGAGGGGTTTTTGATGGCCCTGTGTGTAAAAAGGCTGACATCAACATATCTATTTGGATTTCGTCCATGGTCCCATGTTTGTCCATCGATTATGTGTACAACCACCGTCCTCGTTTTTTTGTCTTTGACCACTGTCGTCGCCGTGTCCACGGCCACCGTCACCATCGCCATCGTGTTCACCGTTTTCGTTTTGTCTACGACCACCATCACATCTCCGTCGTCGTCTTGTCCACGACCATCGTCTATGTCTCCGTCGTGGCCACCGTCGCTGCCAATCTCTGTTTCTCTACGACCATCGTTGTCGTCCCTGTCCTCGCTGCTGTCCACGGTCACCGTCATCGTGTTTACCGTTGTCGTTTTGTCCAACGTCTCCGGCGTTGTTCATATCTTTTTCGTCGTGGTCACTTTCCACCGTCTCTGATATCCATTTTGTCTGTCGTCTCCGGCGTTGTTATTTCTGTCCACCGTCTCCGGCGTTGTTATTTATGTCTGTCATCTCTACAACCATTTTTTCCGTTAAGAGAGAAAGAGAGAGAGATGAAGAAGAAGAAGAGATAGAAATGTGGAGGATAATTGTATCATTTTGCTATCCACTACAGTCCAAAATATCCATTTTGAACTTAAATTCAAGGGCTTTTATTTGGCCACATAAGGCATTTTGAGTTATTTGTTTAAATAATTTTTTATGGATATTTAACAAATTAATTTTTATTTAAAAAGAAAAAGAGCTCAAAGGAAGAAGAAGACTTTTGTCGAAAAGGTTAGTACTACCCGCCCTTGTTTCATTTTCCATTTTATGTGTTGAAAGAGGTAGAAAGAGCTAACTGCTCCACGAAAATGGCAATGTCATTGTCGTTTCTTCTTCTTCTTCTTCTTGATTTCTCTTCTTCTATCTCGATTCCACTCGGATCTACTCTCTACGCCTCAAATCTCAACCACTCATGGTATTCCTCCACCTCCGCCTTCTCCGTCTCCTTCATTCCCGCCGCATCCCCCGGCAAATTCCTCTCCGCCGTCGCATTCTCCGCCACTCTTCCCATCTGGTCAACCGGAATCGTTGACTCCGGTGGCTATCTCCGCCTTCTCCGTTCTGGCTCACTTCGCCTCTTTAACGGCTCCGGCGCTACTATTTGGAACTCCGGCACCGACAATCTAGGAGTCTCTTCCGCCACTCTCGACGATTCTGGAAACTTGTTCCTTCTCAATCCCAGAAACTCGACCGTATGGTCTTCCTTCGCTCACCCAAGCGACGTTCTCGTCCCGACGCAGAATTTCACAGTCGGTAAGTCTCTCCGATCTGGTTTATACTCGTTTCAGCTCTCGGAAATTGGGGATTTAGCTCTTAAGTGGAACAATAGTGTAGTTTACTGGAGCCAAGGTCTTAATTCCTCCATTGATTCAAATCTCTCCTCTCCGAGTTTTGTTCTGCAACCTAATGGAGTTGCGTCGATTTTCGATTCTAAATTACCAAACGGCTTCTCGATTTCCGTTTACAGCAGCGATTATGGAGAAGGAGATGATGTGTTTAGGTTTTTGAGGTTAGACGACGATGGAAACTTGAGAATCTACAGTGTTTTTAAAGGAAGTGATATTCTAACGATTAGATGGGTAGCTGTAGCTGATCAGTGTCAAGTGTTTGGTTACTGTGGGGAATTTGGGATTTGTAGATATGATGATGGTGATTCTGGTCCGAAATGCGAGTGTCCATCGGAGAATTTTGTTCCGATTGATGTGAATGGTGGTATGAGAAAAGGTTGTAGGAGAAAAGTTGAGCTTGAAGAGTGTCGTGGTAACGAAGCAATGCTTGATTTGGGGCACACTAGGTTCTTGACATACCCACCTGAAGTGACTTCTCAGCATTTTACTCTTGGGATAGAGGCGTGTCGTGTTAATTGTCTTGTTGGGGGTTCATGTGTTGCTTCTGTTCCAATGGCTGATGGATCTGGTGTTTGTTTCCTTAAGCAACCAGGTTTTATTTCTGGCTACAAGAACCCTTCACTTCCTAGTACCTCTTCTTTGAAGGTTTGTAAACCAGTTTTACCTTATTCTAAAGTAAAAACAGCGAAGAAAAGTGAGAAACGATGGAAAATCCGTGGCTGGATCATTGCGGTTCTTGTCTTGGCCACTCTTGTGGGTTTAATTGTGATAGAGGGAGTTTTGTGTTGGTGGTGCTGCAGAAATAGACTTAAGTTTGGAGCTTTGTCCTCACACCACACTTTACTTGAGTACGCATCTAGTGCACCCATGAGGTTCTCTTACAAGGAGTTACAGCGTTGCACCAAAGGTTTCAAGGAGAAGCTTGGTGCTGGAGGTTTTGGCGCTGTGTACAAAGGCATGCTCTCAAACAGAACCATGATTGCCGTGAAACGACTGGAGGGGATAGAGCAAGGAGAGAAGCAGTTTAGAATGGAGGTTGCCACCATAAGCAGCACACATCATTTGAATCTGGTCAGGTTGATAGGTTTCTGCTCCCAAGGACGCCACAGGCTTCTTGTCTATGAGTTTATGAAAAATGGGTCGCTCGACTGCTTCCTTTTCGTAGCAGAAGCTGGGAGATTGTTGAACTGGGAGCACCGGTTTTCCATTGCCCTTGGAACTGCTAAGGCAATTCTTTATCTCCATGAGGAGTGCCCTGATTGCATTGTACACTGTGATATTAAACCTGAGAACATTCTCTTGGATGAAAACTTCAATGCCAAAGTGTCAGATTTTGGACTTGCCAAACTAATGCCAAACAACACTAGATACCAGACCTTGAGCTGTATCAGAGGAACCAGGGGATATCTAGCCCCAGAATGGCTTGCAAATCATCCAATAACCTCAAAATCTGATATCTACAGCTATGGAATGGTTCTGTTAGAGATTCTGAGCGGAAGACGGAATTTTGAAGTCTCTGAAGAAACAAACGACAAGAAATTCTCAGACTGGGCGTACGAGGAATTCGAGAAGGGTAACAGTAAAGCAATATTAGACAAATGTCTCCACACAGATGAAACAGTCGATATGGAACAAGTGACAAGGATGGTTCAGGCTAGTTTCTTGTGCATACAAAAGAACCCATCTCAAAGGCCCTCCATGGGGAAATTAGTGCAGATGCTAGAAGGAATCGTAAATATGAGCAAGCCGATGGCTCCAAATGCGTTAGCCGACGATCAGCTGCAGGACATAGCTTGAACATACGTTGCTGCTATGCGAGCAGTCAGCCCCCGTCAGGATCAAATCACTAATATGGGAAAATCATCTATTACATATTGAAATATAGCACCAAATCACTGCTCAAGTTCTATTTCGAATAATGGCCCATGAGAGCTAGGACCAGACACATTATCACTTAATGTTTAGAGAATACAACAAGGGTAGCTCATGTCCCATGTGTACTGCTTCAGGTAGCCAATGATCCCGCATACTAGTTCACGCCTCTCTAAGTCTATTCCCACGAGCAATGAGTAGTCCATTACGTTTATACTCTGCCATATTTTGTCTGAGGATCACTCCATGTATGGATTGAATAATGCAACAAAAAATTTCACAGATTTAGAGCAATGAGAAACTCACATCTAGGAAGTTAATGTCGTTCGTGACCGATCTTTGGAGGCTATGTTTTGAGATATTGCTGAAGTAAACTGGGGAATTGTTCATGTCTTTGAAAAAGTTAGGACCTAGGAGAACCTCGTTTGCACCGTCACCAGTAGTGGAAGTAATAAACCGCGTGAATAGAGGGCCTTTAAGTTTGTACTCATGAGAAATAGTTCTGCCAAAGTTGAGATTCTCCATCACCATCAAGTTGTATCGTAACTCTCTTTGACCATTCGGCTGCCTTATAATCACCTACATAAGTGATCGATGATAAGTTAAAATTAGATCATAAACTCTACTGTTAAAAGGCATGGTTAAGTGCTAATCAAAAGAAAAGTTTTCATAAAGTACCTGGTAGATCCCTAATACTTTTGCCAGGCAAGTTTGGTTTCCTATTTCATAAGTGTCTTTCATGTACTTGAAATATTCTGGACCATATTGTACAAACGATTCATACTCTATACTCTCGATCTCTTTTATAATGAACATGTCATTAAGAGTCTTGAAAAACATGGATTTTTTCTTCCCATCCGTGGCATACCGTTGTTCGCAACGACTTAATGAATCTATATAATCAAGTTCTGAGAAGCCGCAATGTTTCCTGAAGCTCCAAAAATCCTCTGCGTATAGACACTCAACTGAATATTTGGAGATTCCAAGCGAATTGAGTAGTCCAAAAGTAACAAAAATCTTTGGAGAGGTTAATGATCCTAACTTCTGATCTTTATCTAGTGATCCATTTATACATCTCGTAAGAGGCATTCTCTTCTCATCACTGCTCAGATGGGCAAGCGCGCAAGCAATCAAACTTGAGAGCTCGTCTTCGTAGTCTGACACAAGAAAATAATGATCATCCCCTAGAGAGATATGCAACCGAGAGCCTTCCTCGATGATTATCTTGTTGACTATATCTAGATTTTCTTGGAAAATTTCACCAAGAATCTTGAATTTCGACATGTATTCTTTCTCAATATCAACTATGCTTTTTGAGCGTAGTTCTTCAAACGAAATCCAAAACCATTGGTCATTGTAAGACCCATAAGAGACAGAAGTTTGATTATCTTTTGAATATTCAATAACTGGAGTACCTCTTTCAACTTCTTGCTGACTGGATACTTCTATCAAATCATTATCTTTATTTTGTAAAACCAATGAATGCGATTTAGACAAAGCAGTTTGGTTTTAGCCTCTTCAAAGTTATTCTTGGTGTTTTCCTAATTTTAGGAAGAAATTTTAGTGGCCTTGTTGCATTTTAAAACTAGCAAAAGCATTTCTATAGATAAACCGAATTGTAATTGCTGTAGAACAAACCTCAAATCGAGAACGCTCCTCTTCCAATATCTCCTCAATAATAGAAAGACTTAAACTTTTTTTATTTGACCTTAGTTGCTTTACAAAATTAGTGACTTCCTCGAACAGTAAGGTCCCTTTAGTGATTACCTTGAACAAAAAAAAAAGGATATACTAACACTCATCTGTACAAAAAAAATTCATCTTCGTTTAAGCTGGAATTGAATTCAGAAGAATGTGTGTTTACGCGCTATCCCCTAGGTTGTGAACACTATTTGTTAGAAAAGATACTTACACTTTGAAATTCTTTCTTGAGCCAGCTAACTCTTGGTGGAAGGCCGCCAACCTCTAGCTTCAGCGGTGGCAGAACCGCTGTGTCAAATCTACAGTTGCAATACCATTTTGTGTCAAAATGATTATCATTAAGCATAGTCAATATTGTGAAAACATGATTATCACCGCCTTTAAGAATATGGCGGTGTAAAAACTTAACTCAAAAGCCTATTTTTTATGTGGCTAAAACTTATCTTAATAGTGAATTATGATATGAACCCGGTAGAATCAGGATCGATCCTATAACAAATAAGGACTATATATACGGAAAAAATCAGGGACCTTTGGTTGAACTCTAGCTAACCAATGTGACAGTAAGTAGTTCTATTCTAACCAATGTGAGATATTCAATAGGAACTTATACCCAAAGAACTGAAGGAAAGAGGGGCTAGAGGTCGACAATTTATTGAGCAGAGTTTGTTGAGAAAAGCTGAGGTCCAAGAACTTTCCAAAAGAGAGGCTGATAAGCCTCTATAGGGGTTGACTAGTAAAAGGAGAGAGGATTGATGAGTTAGAGTTAGTTAGAGAATTGGTTATTTGGTTTGTAACAGAGCAAACCCTCTCCTTTATAAGGAGGGTCTCTTAGATAGAGTCAAGTATCTTGTTCAGTTGCATCTGAGTCAGAGAATTGTATCTTTCTCATTGGTTAATAAAGGTTTGGTGTTTCTTGTATACGAAAACTCTATCTGAGGCTACATGTAGCATTGGATATTAGCACTTTCTTTGATACATCCTTTTCGCCATGACGACTCCACATCCATATATTCCCTTTGGCTTCACCAGCCAAACGTTTCCCCACAGGAAGTCGCTTTAATTGGATTCGTAGCTGAATTTTGCGAAGTTCATAATAGTAGAAATGTGATTGCGGCAATTCTTCGCATGCATTGCATTGACCTCCCTGCATCCATAACACTCCTTTATAAATTTTCTTCTTATATACACATTTACTCAATAGCTAGCAAAAGCGTAAAGGAAGATAGAGTCATGAAGTAGAAATAAACCAGATTAAACAAATCTCGCAAGAACTTCTCCAGGGAAACATTAAAGTTTTTGTAAAATGTTATATTCAAAAAGTGGCTCGGGTCACAGATTATCCCTCTACGAGCATTCCTCCTCGACATCAAAACAGTTATACTCGGATAATCCAAGCCAGTCTCAACATCATCGTCCATATTCGTGTTTATCGACACTCTGGGGTCAAATAACAATTGCTGCTTTCTATCTTCCACACAAATCATTATAGATTCATCAAGAACCTGAGTTTTTGGGTTCTGATCCGCCAAACGATCACAGTATTTTGGTAGAGATGGAGAAGAAAACCCAATAGACCTATTAATACCAGATTCTTGTAATTGTGGAGTTGAGAGGATTGTAGAGAGCATTTCTTGCTGATCAAGAAGGAAAGAAGTTTCTAGAATTAGATGATATGCTAATGTAACCGTATATTCAACCACTTTTTTTACTCTTTTCAATTCATCACTGTCACTTCCTTTCAGCAATATCTGCAACATAACATTGTGACGATACAATTACTAAACTGAAAACATTTTATTTTCTTTCCTTTTTGCATTTTGTATAGTTAAATCAAATATTTTCATGCACTCACCGTGCATCCGAGGCTAGTTGGGCATCCTTCAAGAAACATCAAAGATTTACTCTTCTTTTTTCCATTTTCACTAGCAAAGTTATGGTTTTCAACAAGACTCTCAATGCGAAAAGAGTGACAATACTTCAGCTTGTGACTAAGCAGTGAATCAGATGGTACAATTGGTGTACCAATACAAGATGAAATCCTTTGTAAACGTTGGAAATGCATGTCTGACACCAATGTAACCCCTCTTGATTGAATGCGCATTAGGATATCACGTGAAACCGATTTTTCCACCATAATAACATTTGGTTGGGAAGCTTCTATGAAACTAACTTGAGACATGTAACCTCTTTCCTGGTTTCAAGAAAATATTATATTAACAAAAAAATAAAGTGAAAGAAAGTTGTAAGAAATTTTGCTACAAAACCTCTGACTGAAACATTCTCCCGAAAGAAGATAAATCACTTGAGCCCTGTCCCAATTCTCCTTTGACAAGCAATATTCGAGGATGTTCATACTTAGTTTCCATGTGTTTATGAGCCGCATGTTTTGTGAATACCAACCCTTTGAAAACTTTACTACAAAAAAGAAAAGAAAAAAATCAATGGAGTGTCATCACAAAAAAAAAAAAAATTTGTATAGCTAAGACACATAAATATGTTCAGAAAACATCAAAACTATGAATATTCTTGAAAAAAATGATGGGAGAAATGGATAGAAATCAACTTGTTTTGAAAAACATAATAATCTCGAATAAAAAATACGAAAATAAGTTGTTGATATTATATAGTAGTTTTGAAAACTGTTTAGGTTAATTGTATTTTTTTTAAAAGAGTTCCACCAAAAGTGGTATCTGATTGTAAAATAGTACCTTTCATTGCAAGAACCGGTTGCTATGCATTTTACTTTGACGTATGCATTTGGATCAATGGACTTTCCACTAATAAAGGGATTCAAAATTTGAGCAGCCTCCCATGATAATTTAGCAATGATCTCGACCCAATGACAGGATGAGGAGGAAACAGCCTCCAAGTTAAGAAGATTACTCACAATGATCTTGAATTTTGAATCTAATTCATGTTGCATAATTGGTTGTTCCAAACCTTTAATATATGCGTCTTTTGATGATTTGCCGAAAAAGTATTGTGCATTGCACCTAGATCTATCACAACATTCGTCAAAACGATCCACGACACTTCTTTCTAGTTCATCGTTTGGTGGTTCCCAAATATGTGCCTCATGGTCGTTATCATCTTTAAGTTCTTGATCTGCTTTGTTCTTCTTAATCTCACCATGTATGAGTTTATCTCCCATGTAAACCCCCTACAACTTTTTTCATAGTTAGAAAAAAAACAAACGCGAGTGGGATGTCAATTGCCATTTTATATGTATTTGGTAATTGTATCACAATGTTTTTTTTTTTTTGGAACTTTTTTCATTGTATCACAATGTTACCAGTTTGTAATGACTATGATTAAAAAAAAGCATACAAAAAGTGTTATGTTAATTTGTTTTTGATTCTCAAACTCAAAATATCTTACTAATCCAAAGACCCAAAAACTCAAATTAAGCAGATACGGTTAAAGCAATATAGGATCATGGACTAAATTATTTTATGCCAAATTAAATAACATACGGATAATTCTTCACGATTTTTTTTTTTTTTGAAACAAGAACTGGATCAATCAATCTCGTAACTAAAATAAAAATTAAGAAAGTGTGGAAACATTCAGAAGAAACATGATAAGCATCTAAAGGAACCATTTTAATTGTGAATGTAATGATTAGAAGATGAATAAAGCTTAAAAACGAGAGGCAAATTATAGAATACACTTACCAAGGATGCAATGCGTATTTCCAGAGGAATTGGGTGAGGAACTTCAAAATTATACAGCAATATAGACGACTTTCTTTTCTTCCTAAATGAACAAATTTTTATATTAATTAAGGAATATATAGAACGGTCTCGTTGACTATAAATAATAAATACGCGTTATTTAAAACCTGTAATATATTATGAACGAGTAAAAATAATTTTGTTTTTGAATCAAGATCTGATCAAGACAACAGATAAAGTCAAGACTCGATCATCGCTTTTGCGCAAATATATTGTGTTTTTATACGACCCTGAAAATTGAATTGTATTCTTTTATAGTTTAATCCGTGTGATGGTAGAATTAACATTTTGATAAAGTCTTGAAAATCGAAGAGAAATTGGCTTAAGTATATAACGAGTTCACTCGCCCATCAATGAGCTACGTACGTCTAAGCGAGAGAAAGATTCACAGGATATCATGTAAAAAGACCTTAGTATTCAGGTTTTTTCTTATTGATGAAAGTATTAATTAAGGCTTTGCCCTATAAACAAATCATTAGACGTATGAAGGTACAAATATCCACATGTAATTAAGGGTGACAAAAATAAACACATTTAATAAATGTGATTGGTATAATAGGCCATATAATTTCTCTCTAATTAACTAATTACAAAGGAAATCATATCTTCCAATAACACTCAACTTGAAAAGAAACTCATCAAACTCATTGCGATCAAAAGTTTTGGTAAATACGTCTTCCAACTACGTACATAGATGCTGGTACATGTTGAGTCAACATGAAACCACGCAATATTTCGTCATGAATAAAATGACAGTCTACACCTATGTATAATACGTCCATAAAAAAAACGGGGTTGACACCAAAGTGAATTGCATAAATAGTTACAATGGAGAAAAGCATGCGCTGAGTAATCGCGCCAAGAGTCATAAGCAGTTCTTATAGCCAAAGAATACCGATTACGTTGGCATAGAACAGTATTTGGCTTCCGATGATAAAAAAAAAGTCACTGGGTACGTGCTTTCTAGTCTTCCAAATAATAGGAGAGCTAGCAAGTAATATAAACTAACAAGTAAAGAACGACGCATCAACGAACAATCTATCGAGTCACAATCATACTAAATCGAGAGATCCGGATTAGTAATTTATTTTTTAATTTTGAGCACTCTTGAGGTAAGAAAGCACCTGGTTCGATCAGTGGTTCCTAGTGGTCTAATTTGAGAATAAATCAATGATATAGCATATCTCGTGATATGAAACCCTTGGGTAAATAATCATGTTAATTAAACAACGGTATCAAAAAGGATTATATAGCACTTTGTTAGCAGCCAATGAAGTGGATGGTTCTGCTCAAGTGGAAATGATGCACACGAATACTTTCTCATCAAGATCCCTTGGGAAAAATTAATTATGAACATCCAGCTAGTGCACTCAGAGATCTGGGTGCACTTCCTAATTCTGAGAATCAGGCACCTCTGAAAAAATGTGAACATTACAAACATTTGCAAAAATCTATGCAAAATCCAATCATTTTAGTCTAATTATTACCAAAACTGACCAAACGAACCTTACAACGCTCGAAAGAACCATTTGCCTTGTATACAAATTGAAGACTCCTTTTGCTATCCATTGCCAAACTTACAAAAATATTCTTCCATTGCTCACCGAATCAAACCACCCACAACAACTATAAAATGGTAGGTATTCAATTGAAGAATTCATTTTGAAAGAATTGAACATTATATTAAACTAGATGATGTCCCACTCTACGCGTGGATTTTGTGTTATATAATTGTATTGTGTTTGTTTTGTTTTAAGCTATTTTGAAAAATGATGATATAATCTAAGAACCAAATAGACATGTGAAATTAATAGATGAAGTATATTATTTTGTTAATGTAAAATTTAAGCATAGCAAGACAATAATTTCATCCTATTAAAGTATTACGTTTTTGGATGCTTTGGAAATTTGAGTGGCATCGGTTAAATGGAAACATGTAATCTACAAAAGTGTGCATAACCTGTCTATTATGTTCTCACAACTCATTATTAGATGTTAGTAAAACCTAATGGAAACATTTGACGAACCAAATCGAAGCATCTGAAATATTAGATATGTGATCGGACAACATATGATAATGCTTGGAAATGCCTTAGAATTGTTGGAATCTTATCAATTATTATATATTCCAGATGAAGGATATTACATATCTTAGTTGACTTACAGTGAAAACTACCATTTACACCATATGAAGACAAATTGGCATAGCCTGGAATAAAGAATAGACAAATGATTAGTCTCACAACAATAACATATTAAGACTTGTACGTAACTGACTTCAAGTCCTAAACTACCTCCAACTTCTCATCGTAAGGTAGAAACAAAACCAGATGAGTCAATGGTCATATGAGCTAATTCCATAAATACTTGGAGCGGTCATATGATTAGCAAACCAAAGCTTTACATGTATTAATGGAAACTCAATGGTCATACGAACTGAGTTTATACTTTATCTTTCCTAGCAATATGCCTACATTGTAACAATTTAAATATTTGTATTGTCAATTTTGCAATTATATTTATTCGGTCTGAAACAGATAGAATATCTCGCAGCACCATATAGAGAGAAACATAGACGTTTGTTTCTTGATGCATTCCAAAATATCAACCTTCTGCATTTAAACACTTTATATTAAAGCAGTCACGTCTTTGATTATGAATTTATGATGAGACAGATTGCTACCATTTCCTATCTCCAGCTACGAAAACATCTAAAGAATAATTTTTTTTTTCAATAAGCTTTCTTTCTCTAACTTGGAGACTTTCTCAAACAACCTCCATTGTTCGGAAGCAATGTGTCTTATAACGTACCAGTTCGATGCATGAAAGGATGTCGCAGTGAAGATGAATTTTATTGAATCCTAGTGTACGCTTAACAATATTAAAATCTGTCTCTCGTTTCTTGCCAGACAACTTTATACTACAATGAGACCCAAAAACACTCTTATTGAAACTGATTGAAGAAGAGAAATACATGAATATGATAAGTTACAAATCTACCTTACAGGAATAATAGTTATATTTGTTTTGATCCACCAAATTCGATCTTGCTTTTGTTTAATTTACAAACCACAATCACTTGCTACTCTCCCGCAAGATGATTTTAAATTTCATAGAAGTATGAAGAATAAAGAAAAAGGGATGCACAAACTGGTAGGATGAATGCTCACCTCGGACACCCACAATTCCAGCTTTTTTGAATTAAAAGTATGGTGTATATATGTCTCAAGATCAAGATTCAACCATTCTCATTTTTCAACCTTTTTAGGTTTGACTTCCGAGTCATCTCATTCTTGACAATAACCTTCTCTTTGCTCTTTAACGAACTATCTCGCTGCACTAAGTGAAACATGCTTAACCGTAGGAAATATGAATGGAAACATAAAATCTAATTGTTGATATATTTATCCTTTTGAAACTGCCAAAACCCGTGAATATAGCCTCAGGTTTTACTCAAAGCTACTTGAAAGTGTGATAGTTGAGGTAACAAAGTGTAATACAGGCAGTAACACAAAGTAAGTGCAACACCTACTAATATAGGTATTGTATATGATACCTACCGTAAACGAACACAGATAAAACATGATTTTTTTTTCTCAAAAAATCATCACTAGATTAATCATCACGTGTACTTACAAATTTCACTCAATCTAGTCTCTCTTGTTCAAGGATCTATACCCAATCCATGATCATTTAGATGCACTTACAAGCTTCACCTAAAAACAACCTCTCTAACCTCATTAGTTCATGGATTTATACAAGATCCAAGAACCTCTCAAGACAAACCCTTAACCCAATTGTTTTGTGTTCTTACAAGAACCCTCCAAAATCTATACTAAGAATTCTCTCACATAAGAATTCTCTCACATCATGGGGGTTGACGCATACAAACCACCATGACTCTCTATTTAAACACAATAGGACGTCACTATGAGGGAAACCCTAGCCTTGGTCTCGAAGTTGAGATCATACCGAATCTTCATTGCTGCTCAATCCTCTCCAAGTAACTTCTCCACCTCTTGCACGTCCATAATGACTTGAATTGCTTGGCCCAAGACCATATCTTCAACCTCATTTCATTTGACAGTCAAACGAGTCTGCTCTAGCACTTCCCGTGGTACGTTGCACTAGTATATGAACTGCTTCAATTAGGTGTTTCTTCATTTTCTAACTACATTACCATCATCTTTTCAATTCCTTAGATGAACACTTGTATCAACTTATATTGAATTATAAAATAATGAGATAATACTAAGTTATATTAGGATTATGATGTATTCCTAGTTTATCTCTACTTAGCTTTATCCTAATCTCTACATACTTAGGTCTTTACATTCTTGTATAAATACTCTTCTATGTTGATCAATATAATTCAAGCTTCTATAAACTATTTTATGGTATCAGAGCCAAAGAAGATCCAACACTAAAATTTTCTTTTGATCATATTACCATACTAGAAGCTCTTCTTCTTCTTCGTTCTTTACTTCCAACACAAGCTACGTATTGAGTTGTTTCTATTTTTCTTTTTCTACGTAAACTACTACTATTCTACTACGATCAATCAATCATGCCCGGAGACAATTCATCTACTTCGAATCCATCGGGAACTCCTCCGGTCGTCGATCCCCCTGCCACCGACCTTCCGCTTGTCACCGATCCTCGTCCTCAATCAACTGATCTCTTGCACTATTATCTAAATCCTTCGGATAATCCGGGTGCGCTTATAACACCGGTGTCACTTACTGGAGAAAACTATTCCGAATGGTCTACGGAACTATGGAACTCTCTTCAAGCAAAGCAGAAGATTGGTTTCCTAGATGGATCGATTCCCAAACCAGATGCTAACCCGGATCTTGCTCGATGGATGGCTGCGAACTCCATGATCGTTGGCTGGATCAGAACGTCGATTGATCCAAAAGTGCGATCTACTGTTACCTTTGTACCTGAAGCTCATAAACTTTGGGAGACTTTACGGTTCCGATTCTCTGTCCGAAACGCAGCTCGCATCCATCAGATTCAGGATGCAATTACAAATTGTCCACAAGACGGCAAATCGGTACTCGATTACTATGGTCGTCTTACAAAGCTTTGCGAAGAACTACAAAACATCAAATCGTCAAAGGCTTGTACATGTGAAGCTACTGCCGAGCATGAGAAAGAACGTGAAGATGCTCGTGTGCATAAATTCTTGTTTTGTCTTGATGATTCACGATTTTCGTCGATACGCTCTCGCATCACCGATGAAGGCCCCTTACCAGACATGAATATTGTGTATTCTCGTGTGATGCGTGAAGAACAAAATCTTCTCACATCACGATCTAAGGAGCTCAAGACTGATATGATGGGTTTCTCTGTTAAAACAGAGGCTTCTCAGGATTCAAATACTCTTGCCTTCGCTGTTACTACTTCTAGCTCTCGTGACCCCAACCGATCGTGCACTCACTGTGGAAGGAAGGGACATGAGGTGACAGAGTGCTTCTTGGTTCACGGTTAATCGAACTGGTGGCACGAACAACAACGTCAAAACACAGCCTTTATTCCCGCTGCTGCTCCAAGCAATTCACGTGGTCGTGGTCGTGGATATGGAGGTCGAGGACGTGGTCGATCTAATGCAGCCCGGACTACTACAACTATCAATTCAGAACAAATTGCCTCCTTGATTGCTCTTCTTCAAAATCAACAATCCAATCTATCCTCAGAACGGTTGTCGGGTAAAACTAAACTTACAGATGTTATCATTGATACAGGCGCGTCTCACCACATGACGGGTGATCTTTCTCTTTTGATTGACACTCACGACATTGTTCCTGCCCTTGACTCTCACTCAAGATTACTCGCTTTATGGCGTGTTATATGTGCCGAATTTTACATGCACATTAATTTATGTTTCCAAATTACTTAAACAAACCGGTTGCATAGCAATATTTACTGATACGTTGTGTGTCTTGCAGGACCGCTTTTCGAGGACTCTGATTGGAGCAGGTGAAGAGCGAGAGGGGGTTTACTATTTCACGGGTGTTACAGTGGCGCGCGTACATCGGACTGCTAGTGACAAGATTTCTCCTTCGGTTCTATGGCACAGATGACTTGGACATCCTTCTTACAAAGTTTTAGCTCCGTTACCGGTTTTTGAGCATATTAAAGTTGATTTTAGTGATTCTACTCAGTGTGAGATTTGTTTTCGAGCAAAACAAACCCGCAAGGTTTTTCCATTAAGTTCAAATAAAGCTATTGATTCGTTTTCATTAATACATTGTGATGTATGGGGTCCATATCGAACACCAGCTTCTTGTGGCGCAGTCTATTTTCTAACCGTTGTTGATGATTTTTCGAGAGCAATTTGGACATACCTTATGCTTGCTAAGTCTGAGGTTCCAAGTCTTATCAAGAATTTTTGTGCTATGAGTCAACGACAATTTGAGAAGACCGTCAAATCTATTCGTAGTGACAATGGAACGGAATTCATGGCGCTCACTTCATACTTTCAACAACAAGGTATTATTCACCAGACTTCTTGCGTTGATACCCCCCAACAGAATGGTAGAGTGGAACGCAAACATCTTCATATTTTGAATGTGGCGCGTGCGTGTTTATTTCAAGCTCGTCATCCGGTTACATTTTGGGGAGAGAGTATACTAGCGGCAGCACATGTAATTAATCGCACGCCGACACCGGTCCTAGATGGGAAAACGCCATACGAAGTGATTCATGGCAAACCTCCTGCTTATGATTTACTACGTGTCTTTGGGTGTTTGTCTTTTGCTAATCGTCGTGCACGTGATAAGGATAAGTTTGGATCTCGAAGTCGTAAATGTCTCTTTGTTGGATATCCATTTGGAAAGAAAGCTTGGAACCTATACGATTTAGAGACTAAAGAATTTTTTGCAAGTAGAGATGTGGTGTTTCTTGAAGATCAATTCCATGGTATTGACACTTCCTCTTATGTTACACCACCGGTTCTTCAACAAAACGTCCCAATTGATGATTGGTTGCATTCAGATTCTTTAGTAAGGGGGAGTGATCCGGTTCACCTTCCACCATCATCTTCTGTACCGATCGTTACTACTACTACTACTACTACTACAAACAATATTCCTTCTGGTCCCCCTCCTCTACTTATGAATCCAAGTGGTGTAACCAATCTAACACCATCATCTTCTTCGGGTCCGGATACTTCTACTACTTCATCACTACCTCTACCTCCTACTGAATCTACTACTACTACTCCTACTATCACTACACCTGTAACACCCGATTTTTTTTTTTTTAAAAAGCGGAAATTCTCATAAAATAATTCATAAAATAATAATCATAAAATAAATCTAGCAACCTAACCGGGTTCACTAGACTAGAAAACATAAAACCAACAATCGCCTAATCATCCTCTCCCTAATGCCATGATCCCGCGGTCACACTTTTCTTTTTCCTTTACCTGCAACACAGTTGGGAAAAACGAGTTGCGTAAGTATTTCATAATACTTAGTGAGAACGTCTACAGGCTAAGCGCAAATAACCGAACAACAATTAACAAGCAGTTTAAAATATCTAATTCAGAAACCACAGGGTGTCGATCGACACATAGCACGGTGTCGATCGACGCTGGTTCTACCTTCGTGTCGATCGATACACCATAAGGTATCGATCGACACGAGGTTTCTTCTCCGAAACCGAGAAGCATAAAACACCAAACACACGATTTCAACTCAAACATCACACGAAATCACTACACAAACATCCAGGAAAACCATTCTTAAATATCTAAGCATCGCTATTCGATAATTCAACCTATAGACACGCACTCACCTCGGGAACGGTTTGAATCAAGGAAAAACCCGACTGAAACAGGAGGAATAACTCGCGACTCCCTTCACCAAATCAGGCAAGCTAGTAATGGCCAGGTTTATCACACCAGTAACAAATCACCTTTGATCAACTAGATTTGTTTAGTTTTTCGAATTAAACCTTCCCCTGCCTCTGCCTCTACCTCCTCTGCCTCCTCTTCCACGTCCTCTTCCTCGAGATCCTATGAAAGATTGTTGTTCAGAATTTGCGTATAATAGCTTGCCTTGAGTTTCACCATGATTCTTCTTATCAATGATCCGCTCTTCATAAGCTTTTAGTCTCCCAATTATATCTTCAAATCCTATTGTGTTTAAGTCTAGAATTTGTTCTAGCGAGGCAATAATTTGAATGTACTTACTTCTTGGTAAACAATTGAGAAACTTCTTCACAAGTTTCGATTCTTCAATTATCTCTTGATGCAAATTCTGATAACTTTCTCGCAAAGCTATCAATCGTGTCAGTGTCTTTCATCTTGTATCTCTCAAACTCGGACATAAGCGTTTGAAGTCTTGCTTCTTTGACACGAGCTGCTCCTAAGTGTCGTGATTTGATTGCTTCGCAAATCGCCTTTGGTGCATCTAACGTGTCTACTTGCAAGATTAGTGCCTCCGGAATGGATTGGAAAAGCAAACCAATTGCGATGTCATTCTTGTCGGGATCCGTTGAACCAGGATCGATAGTTTTCCAAACCTTATGAATTCGCAACAAGACTTTGATCCTCATAGCCCAAACCGTATAGTTTGTTGAGGTGAGTATGGGACATTGGATCGATGAAGAAATTGTTTCCTTCCGTGTCGTAACGGTTGCAACAACGTTGTCTCCGTCTGCCATGATTCGATGAAGACTCCTTCTTCAACGTCAAAGCTTTGTTCGTGTTTGAACCTTAAGCTGTGATACCAAATATAGTTTCTTAAGCCTTGATTAAAGAATTACTCTCTTTATTAAGTTTAGAAATATAACTCAAAAACTAAATTCAAAGCTCATACCTTTGATCACAACTCAATCAAGGTGTTTATATAGCCTAGCACACTTTGCTAATTGCTATTTCTAATTCTACAAGTAATGGAAACACGCTTTCCTTTTCCTAATAAAACTAGAACTTTTCCTTTTGTTCTTCTTTCTCCATGACCGACTTGTCTAGGAGACTTGAGCTGCAAGTAATGTTGAAGGCTTAAACCTCAACAAGAATATCTTCTTATGGGGTCCAGGACTCAAATGGTGTGGGATTTTCTGCCTTTTCCGTTCTCCTTGAATGATTGCTCATGTGACAAGCCTTGGTTGACTATTACATGATTTATCGCTTTTGGGATTATTTTCGCTTTGGTTTTGGCCATTTTTGGGACAAAAATGAGTTTTGTCATGGTTATAGGTTTTTTCGTATAATGTGCAAGGCTTTGTTCCTCATGGTAGATCATTCGGTCTCTTTTTGACTTCGTTTTTGTTGCTTCTCTTTCTTAGATGAGGTTTCAGTCGGTTAAGAGTGTTTAACTCCTTGGCTCTCTACACTCAGATCTACTCGGTTTGAGTAGGTTTTTTTCGAGTGGATAGTTTTTCTTGGCCGACTTTGAAAGTGTAAAGGGTACTAGTTTGTGGCTTGTTCGTGCCTTAATTTAAAGCCTAGGCCTACATTGATTAGAAATGTATAGTTTATTCGCTATAGGAGGTTTCATGTTCTGCTTATTTCTATTGGTTATGTGATGAATTGTACCTATATTTGTTAAGTTAGTTAGCCTACTTTTTAAGTTCATTTTCGATGTTGTAGTCGTCCTCGACACTTGTAACTTAACACTAGAAATCAAAAGGCTTTTGCCAAAGGTGATTAAAAGTTCCATCGCCTAAGCTTTCGGATACGATCCGTATACTAAATTCTTTAGGACTAAGAAACTACCTCCGACCAAAAAAAAAAAAGAAACTACCATTAGAATGTCAATCTTAAGAAATTCAGACGTGTTTGAGGTTAAAGACGAGCGAACAAAGTTTGGAGCTATGAATGCTTTTAAGGCCGAGCTTTCAAATACAGCACTGTTTGATAGCTATAATTAGAAACGCAATGGACTTACATCATGCCTCTTTAAATCTTTCTTGGCCAACATACTGGTACAAAAGGAATCAATAATCCGGTTATAAAAAACCAAAACATCAAATGATTCAAAACCTCAATTAAAAACGAGTTTGCATGATGTTGAAGCTCGGGAGCAAAGTGCCAACTCCGTGACCATCTCAAATTTTGGAACCAAATCATCCTCGTCTGTCGAGATTGTTGCAGTCCTTAAGCTACGAGTGTTATCTAAGATATAAGCGACAAGATCTCTGTCTTGTGGTCTTCCTAAGTATCCCGACCAGTCAAAAGTTTGTAGATTCGACAACATACATTCCGGAACAGTACTTGGTTGAGTCCAGCAAATCAAACCATCATTCTCATGATCCTGAGATCAAGCAGAAGAAGAAGATTAAAACTATACTGTGCATTAAAACTAAACCATCATTCCCATTGCCAATGTTTCATTTGATCTTTTGCTTTAACAACCTATTGCCTTAGCATAACTTGAAGACCATTTTTTCTTGGCCACTAGCAATATTGTTAAAATCTTTGAAATTTTTTTACATAATTGAAAGAAAATTCAAAAACCATATAAGATATATTAAAAAAAAAATCTCCTTGAAGATAACCTAATTAAAATTCAATCGAGTGGTCTCCGAATTGATTGATTTGCAAAACTTTTGGGAGTTGATAACTATAAGAAGATTGATTGTGTTACATTATTATTAAAAGGAATATACACTGAATTATACAAAAACATAGGAGATAAAGTAAGGGAAATCTTAATCAGAGTTAGGCTATGCAAAGACTAAGCTAACAAAAGTAAATGCAAGATATTCACCTAAGACTATGATAAGATTAAGCTAATCAAAGTAAATACAAGATATACACTTATCATATTTATCTAATGCGTCTCCTCAAGATGGAGGGTGCTTGAACACTCTAATATTAGAACACGCTAGAGGAAACCAAGACTGAGGTAGAGGCTTCATCAAAGTATTTGTGAGTTGGTCATGCGTAGAGACATAGGAGACATGAAGTGTTCCGACTTCTATATGATTACGAACATAATGATAATCTAGTGCAATGTGTTTCATCCGAGAGTGGAAGATGGGAGTAGCACATAAGTTGGTTGCATCGACATTATCACAGTAAATGACCGGAGCTTTTGGAAGAGCAACTCGTAGTTCAGTAAATAAAGAACAAATCTAGCGTACCTTTGATGTCGTATTCGCAACCGCTCTATATTCAATCTCCGTCAAAGAGCGAGCAACACCATTTTTTTTCTTGGAGGACTATGTAACCGGATTGCGACTAATGAGAGAATATAACCACTAATAGAGACAAAATATCAGTATTATCAGCCCAATCTGCATAAGAGAATATGCATAAAGATCAAGAGGGTAATCCTTATGTAAGGTTATACTGTGTGTCTTAGTGCAAGCCAAGTAGCGGAGTATTCTTTTCGAGGTAGCCCAATGTGTATCAAATGGTTAATGTATGAATTGAGAGAGACAATTAACCGTGTATGAGAGATCCAGACATGTGAACGCAAGGTATTTGATATACATTAGATTTTACCACTTTTTAATATGTTTTAAGCATGGTATTAAGTAAGAAACGACTTGGTTTTGGTATTTAAATACCACTTTTAGTGTTTTCATGGGTTTTGAGAACTTTACATGAGTTTGGAGTTTTTTGGGCCAAAAATGAGTGAAATCAAGCATTTTCGAGAAATGACAAATTTGGATCGTTAGATGTTCCGCCTCATATAAAGATGTTTTCACCGTTGGATCAAACTCAAATTTTATACCTCCGTAATTAACATGTAACTTCTGAATCTCCGTAAATAACATGTAACTTCTGAATCCTCGCATTTTAACCATTTACCTTTAACATTAGATTTAATTTAGGGATTTACTTTTCTTTTCTTTAACATTAGATTTAATTTAGTCGAAAACAATAAAAATCAATTAATTTTACATAGAATAATAAGAACATTTTCTCTCATCAACAAAAAAAAAAATTTTAAACATCTTATATTTAGGAACAGGTTATCTATATTTTTACCGTATGCAATATTCTAACCTAATGTTGTATAAAAACTCTAGTTTTCTAAACTACTTTATCATAAAAAATATCTCACTGGTTAAAATAAAATTCTGCCAACCTTATTTGGTGTTCAATTTGAATAACTAAAAGTCTAAAACGAAAATAGTTGTGGCATAAACATGTGGATAAATAAAGTAGAACCAAATCCTTTAAAACTAGTTATGGAACACAGATATCTTCTCGTATCATACACCTCCACGTGTCGACTCCTCATTCCTCTGTAACCCAGCCTAATCCTTCTGAAACCTCAACACAAGATAAACCTTCTAATCTCCACCGTCCATCTCCCATCATCCTAAGATCTCTACCGTCCGTACCATCTTCCCAAAAACCTTACCTTCTTCTTCGCCTCTCTCGTCTCCGAGAAACCGCAAATCCCTCTCTCTCTCCTCTCTTCTCTTCTCTCTCTCCTCTGCTCTACAATGGCGTCTCTCCAGCAAACTCTATTCTCTCTTCAATCAAAACTCCCACCTTCCTCTTTCCAAATCTCCAGATCCCTCCCTATGCGTAAGACCAACTTACCACTCCGAATCGGCGGTGGAAACGCAGCCGGAGCGAGAATGTCAGCATCGGCCGCCGGAAGTTACGCGATGGCACTCGCCGACGTCGCGAAACGCAACGACACTCTCGATTTGACGAGCGCCGACGTGGAGAAGCTCGAGAAGGTATTCTCAGATCCACAGGTACTCAATTTCTTCGCGAATCCAACCATAGCCATCGAGAACAAGCGTCAGGTGATCGACGATATCGTGAAATCATCGTCGCTTCAGAACCACACATCGAATTTCCTAAACGTTTTGGTTGATTCGAATCGGATCGATATAGTTACGGAGATCGTGAAGGAGTTCGAGATTGTGTACAACAAGGTAACGGATACGCAATTGGCTGAGGTAAGATCGGTTGTGAAATTGGAACCGCCGCAGCTCGCTCAGATAGCGAAACAGGTACAGAAACTGACCGGAGCGAAGAACGTGAGGGTTAAGACTGTGATTGATCCGAGTCTTGTGGCTGGGTTTACGATTAGGTATGGTGAATCTGGTTCGAAGCTTATTGATATGAGTGTGAAGAAGCAGCTTGAGGATATTGCTGCTCAGCTAGAACTTGGTGAGATTCAATTGGCTACTTGAAAATAATTGTAAAAGAAGAACAAAATTTGAGAATCACCTTTTTTTTTTGTTTTGTGCAATTTAATTCTTCTTCCTCCTCCTTCAAATCAATATACTGATATATAATAGAGTTATCTTCAACTAGAGGTTCTGAAATCAAGTTACTTTAAAGTAAAATGTATAATGTTGAGGAACTCTTTCCTTCTTCCTAGTAGTTATTAGGGTAAGATTACAATGTATCATCTTTAGACCATTGAGTTCTCAATGGAAATTTCTTGAGAAGTTGGAGTTGATGGTAGTTGTAGATCAAGATCCATGAGTTTTCTACTCCTTGACAAGTCCTTTACACATAATAGACCACAATGAACACCAAACACGAATTTTTTTACAAACCAAACTACCCAATTTATATAAGCATAAGGTCAATATCATTTGCGAATCTTGCAAAATATGTGTTTCCTTGATGATTTTTGGGTAGAGCTATGTTGCCCAATGGTCACATGTGTGTTGGTTAAAACATAACTCTGTTATTGCTACGATTTTTTGTTGTTGTCATCTTCAATTTTTTTTAAGACTATCTCCAACGTATTTCTCTATTTCTATCTCTAAAATAGAAAAAATTAGAGCATTCTTCTATTTCTTCTCTAATGTATCTCTATTTTAGAGAAATTGCTATTTACCCTCTAAAAATAGCAATTATGCACTTTTCCTCTATTTATACTTTTATAGAGGAATGCTATAATTTTCTGTATTTTAGAGATAGTAATAGAGATGGATTGGAGTAAATTTTCTAAAATAGAGTTTAGGGAGAAAATAGAGATGGGTTGGACATGCCCTATGACCATCTCGAATGTAAATTCCTATTTTTTCCTTTAAAATAGAGGAAAATATAGCATTCTCATATTTTTACTCCAATGTATTCCTCTATTTTAGATAATTGCTATTTTCCCCTATAAATAGAGATATTTAGAATAAGACAGAAAAAAATCTTTATTTCTTCTTTCAAATATATAGAAAAATGTAGAGATCTATATTTTATATATGAAAATAGAGATGGGTTGGAGAGAAAATAGGAAATAAATATTTCTTACTCTATTTTTAATGAAATAAATAGAGATGGGTTAGACATCTCCAATGTATTTCTCTATTTTAGAGTCAAAAATAGAGAAAATTATAACATTCTTCTATTTCTTCTCCAATGTATCTCTATTTTAGAGGAAAAACTACTTTTTCCCCTAAAAAAATAGTAATTATGCACTTTTGTCTCTATAAATAGAGGAATGCTATAATTTTCTCTATTTTGGAGATAGAAATAGAGATGGATTGGAGTAAATTTTACTCTATAATAGAGTTTAGAGGAAAAAATAGAGATGGGTTGGAAATGCTCTTAGAAATGCCCTAAAAAACCAACTTGAATAACCAACAGACTATAAAAGTCTCTGGAAACTAAGCACGCATAACAATATTCTCCATAGACAAAGTCCTACGAAAGGGAAGCCATAATAATATTACAAGAAAACCTAATACCCGAAAGGAAAGAAGAACCTAATTTGAGCCAAAGTAAAACCGATTAGACCTGAAAACCAATAGACAATATCATACCAACAAAGCCTAGGACATGGCCATCCTAATTCTTACATAAATGGGATTTAACTTTGTTAGCAACATGGCAGTCCTAATTCTAACAAAACTAGATTTTGATATAGACATCAAAAATAAGAAGTTCTAGAGCACAACGTATTATCTCTTGTCGATTTGTAGAAATGTTTAAATTTGAAGCGATTAATGTTCATATTGCTTTGCTTGGATTGATCATGTATAGCTTTGCATAAGTTGCAAGTATATCTAGAGACAAAAAAAAAAAAAAAACAAGAGTTGCTATTGAAAGTGATTAGACCATAAATGATGAAATTCAATAACTGTTTGAGCCAGAAATTGTTTGTCAAGTGTGTTATCCAAATTGGTGTAGCACAGTAGTTCACAAAAGAAAAAAATTGAGAGCTTGCATTTATATTACCAATCTAAATGATATATTTTCTTCTATCTTATTTGATTCTACAACATTAATAAACTAATGGATTATACTTAGGGGTGGGATTATTATATATCCGGGATCCGAGGTCCGATTCGTTATCCGTTACAATCCGCTCCGAAAATTAGGATATCCGCGAAGGCCGGATCCGGATAAGGATAGTAAAATCTCGGATCCGTGAAAAGAGGATCGGGATCCGGATAATAAAATTTTAAAGTCCGGATATCCGGATCCGGATCCGTACACATTAAATATATAAAAATAATACATTTATGTACATATATTTAGTTATTTTATATAAAATACATATGCAAATAGGTTTTAATTGTTTTTACAATATATCATATGCATTTTTAAAAATATATATAATGCAAATTTTTAATTAATAAAAACATATTGTTTTTTATTTATTTTTTCCTTTTTTAGTTATTTTTATTAGAGAAATTTTGAGTTATGCCACTATTGGCATGCCACTTTTCAATTATGTCACTGTTTTAAAATTATTATCAGTGTGCCACTGTTCACTTAAATGAAAAAAAAGATTTCTTTTTCTCTCTCATGCTCATCTCTCAGATCCAATTTTTTTTCTCTCATCCAAATTTCATTTTTTCTCTTTCTCTACCAGATCGCCATCATGAGATCGGATTTTACTATCTCTGATCTCTGTCGCGATTTTCGCTAAGAAGATTTGAGAAGAAGAGAAGATTTGAGAAGATTTCCGCTAAGATTCGAGCAGATTTAGGAGGAGGAGGAAGAAGAAAAAGAAGAAGAAGATCTCAAAGCAAATTCAAAAACAAACGACTGTAAATTTTCGAGTTTGGGTTTAACTATTATGCATTAGGGTATAGATTTGGGGGGAGGGGGGATGGGGTTATAAAACTGTTAAAAAAATCTTATAAAACTGTTAAAAAAAATTATAATGTTTTTAAAAGGTTTAGTAAAACTGTTAAAAAAACCTTATAAAACTATTTAAAAACTGTGTAAAACTGTTTATAAGGTTTCTGTAAAGTTTTATAAGGTTTTTAAACAATCTTATAAACCTTTTAAAAACTTTACAAGTGTTGTGAATCAAGAGAACGAATGGGGAAGATTGTGTTTATTCATTAATCATAAGATCCTTTATATAGGATTATTACAAGAGAGAAAAGGAAAATTCCTTTTCCTAATGGGAAAAGGAAAGTACATAAAAGGAAAATCCTAATTCAATTAGGATTCATTAAACCGGCCTAAAGACTAAGTGTTAATGGGCCGTAAACGGACCAGAACTAGTTATGACAATCCACTATGATTTATAACACTCCCCCTTGGATGTCATAACTCTAATGGGCTTGTAATACGCTTTGGATGTTGCCTCATTAAAACCTTACCAAGTAAAACCCATTTTGGGACAAAACCGTGGTGAAGGAAAAAGAGTACAACACGTATTACTCCTCCTGTTCTGAACCTCACTGCAAGTCTTTCAAACGACGCATTCCAATCTGATAAGTAAGTTTCTTGAACGTTGAGGTTGGAAGTGACTTGGTGAATAGGTCTGCTGAATTCTCACTTGATCGTACTTGCTGCACTTGAATTTCTCCATCTTTCTGTAGATCGGATGTGAAGAAGAATTTTGGCAGAATGTGCTTCGTCCTATCACCTTTGATGTATCCATCCTTAAGTTGAGCTATACACGCTGCATTGTCCTCGAACAAGACCGTCGATTCCTGCTTACCTTCGGCCATTCCACAATCCACTCTTATGTGCTGGGTCATCAGCCTTAACCAAACACACTCACGACTAGCCTCATGAATTGCCAATATCTCTGAATGATTAGAAGATGTAGCTGCAATGGCCTGCTTCATTGACCGCCAAGATATTGCAGTTCCTCCATGAGTAAACACATAACCTGTCTGGGACCGTGCATTATGAGGATCTGAAAGATAACCTGCATCAGCAAAACCAACTAAACCGTCCTTAGATTGGTTAGTATAAAATAGACCCAAGTCTTTCGTTCCTTGTAGGTAACGAAGAATATGTTTTATCCCGTCCCAGTGCCTTTGGGTCGGACATGAGCTAAATCTTGATAATAAATTCACGGCAAAACATATATCTGGCCTAGTGTGGCTTGCCAGATACATTAAAGCTCCTATGGCACTGAGATATGGCACTTCGGGACCAAGGACTTCTTCAGAGTCTCTCTTAGGACCAAACGGATCCTTTTCTAGATCAAGAGATCTCACCACCATTGGGCTGGACAATGGGTGACATTGATCCATATTAAAACGCTTGAGTACCTTTTCAGTATATGCCATTTGATGCACAAGGATTCCATCATTTATGTACTCAAGTTGCAATCCCAAACAGAACTTAGTTTTGCCTAGGTCTTTCATCTCAAATTCTTTCTTGAGGCATTCAACTGTTTGGACGATTTCACCAGGGGTTCCAAGGATGTTCAAATCATCCACGTAAACTGCTATGATAACAAACCCTTTGTTTGCAAACTTTTTTATAAAAATACATGGACTGATGGGATCATTCTTATAGCCTTCTTTGACTAAGTACTCACTCAATCTATTGTACCACATACACCCACTTTGCTTCAGTCCATAAAGGGATTTGTTCAGCCTTATGCAGTGTTGTTCTCGAGAACCTTTCTTATCTTTGAGCTCAATACCCTCTGGTAATCTCATATAAATCTCATTATCCAGTGGACCATATAAGTATGCAGTTACAACGTCCATTAACCGCATATCCAACTTTTCTCTTATAGCCAGACTTATCAAAAATCTAAAAGTTGTAGCATCCACCACAGGGGAGTATGTCTCCTCATAATCTATTCCTGGTCTCTGTGAGAATCCTTGTGCAACAAGCCGTGCTTTATATCTCACGATTTCACCATGTTCATTTCTTTTCCTCACAAAGACCCATTTATGTCCAACTGGTTTAATCTCATAGGGTGTCCGAATTATTGGACCAAAGACATCCCTTTTCCTTAAAGAATTCAACTCCACGTTTATAGCTTCTTTCCATTTAGTCCAATTTTCACTCTGAGTGCACTCATATATCGACGTGGGTTCTAGATCCTCCATAAGTTCAAGTGCTACCTTAAAAGCAAATATATCATCGATTTCCACACACTTTCTATTCCATTGTATTCCAGACATAACATAATTCATTGAGATCTCATTATTTTCAGGAACGTCAGAACCATGAAACTCGGCGTCCCGAGTCTCATTGCTTGGAACTATCGGTTCAGTTATGTCTGGGGTTCCATCAGATTCCTCAATCACGATTTCAGCACCTTTCTTTCTTTTCCGAGGATTCTTATCTTTGGAACCTATTGGCCGGCCACGTTTTGAGTGTGGTTTAGATTCTGTAGCAACTTGATTGTGTCCCTCTTGAACATCAATTCTAATCGGTGCATTAACAGCTGGTATGTAAGACTTAGTTACTCTTTTCGGGCCAGCAAAGGAATCTGGCAATTGATTAGCTAGCTTTTGTAAATGTATAATCTTTTGGACTTCTAATTCACATTCTTGAGTCCGAGGATCTTGCCATTTTAAGGACGTTTGATTCCATATAATTTCCTTTACCAGTCTGTTATCTCCTCCTAATGTTGGATCGACAGATTCGTCAAAATGACAATCTGCGTACCTGGCCTTAAACAAATCACCCGTGGTTGGCTCAAGGTACTTAATGATAGTAGGAGAATCATATCCAACATATATCCCCATCCTCCTTTGAGGTCCCATCTTTGTTCTCTGTGGTGGTGCAATAGGCACATAAACGGAACATCCGAATGTTTTAAGATGGGATATGTCTGGCTCTTGACCCGTTATTAACTGTGATGGGGAATATTTATGTTCACTAGATGGCCTGATACGAATTAGCTCTGCTGCATGTAAAACTGCATGTCCCCAAGCTGAGACCGGGAGTTTTGATCTCATTAGCAACGGTCTAGCAATCAACTGTATGCGTTTAATAAACGATTCAGCCAAACCGTTTTGTGTATGTACATGTGCCACAGAATATTCAACACTTACCCCTATGGACATACAATAATCGTTAAACGCTTGGGACGTAAATTCACCAGCATTGTCAAGACGTATAGTCTTTAAAGGAAAATCTGGAAAGTGTGCTCTTAAACGTATGAGCTGGGCAAGCAATCTTGCAAATGCCACATTTCTAGTTGATAATAGGCAGACATGTGACCATCTCGTGGATGCATCAATAAGGACCATAAAATATCTAAACGTCCCACAAGGTGGGTGTATTGGTCCGCATATGTCTCCTTGAATTCTTTCCAGAAAATTTATCGTTTCCTTAGTTACTTTGATTGGTGATGGCCTAGTAATGAGTTTCCCTAGTGAACATGCTTCACACGTGAGATTCTTTGGGATAACTCTCCTTTCTTTCAAGGTGTGCCCATTAGTACTTGCTAATATCTTTCGCATCATGTTAGCACCGGGATGGCCAAGCCGGTTATGCCAAAAAATGAAATTCTCAGTAAACTCTTTGTTTACCATAGCATTTGCTTCTATCATTCCGATCTTAGCACAATAAAGGCCCACAGAAATGGCAGGTATAGTCTCTAGGACTTTCTTATAGCCATGGACGGTTTCAAAGATTTGAAGGAATTCTTTGTTATTCTCGTCCTTAGTTTCAACATGAAGACCATTCATTCGAATGTCTTTAAAGCTCAATAGACTTCTCTTTGAACTAGGTGAATATAACGCATTAGAAATTTCTAGATGCGTGCCCTTAGGTAATAAAATATGGGCTTGACCGTGGCCTTCAATTAAATTTGCTATACCCGCAATTGTGGTTACATTTGCCTTTTTAAGTGTAAGATCAATGAAGTATCTCTTATCTCTTAATATCGAGTGGCTTGATCCACTATCCACAATGAACACATCCATATCGTTCATACTTCAAAAGAGATAACAATAGATACTTTTAAATAACACTCTTTCATTCCATAAAGTTTAATATAAAGCAATAACACAAAACCAAAGTATAAAGTGTAAAACGTAAAACAAGCAAAACACAAAACACCAAAACAGAAAATCAAAATTAATCACTTAAGTATATCTGAGGTTTCAAAATTCATCAAGTCATCTTGCTCATGATCGAAATCTCCTTCATTATCATGCTGGATCATATGAGTTTCTGGATTCTTCCCTTTAAGGCTCTCTTGATAGAGTTCAACCAGATGCTTGGGAGTCCTACATGTCTTAGCCCAATGATTACTCATTCCACATCGATGGCAAACTGATTTTGGGTTTGATTCTCGTGGTTGAGAAGTAATACCACGGTTATTACGATCATAGTCAGTTCGGTATCCGCGTCCTTGTCCTCGCCCGCGGTTAGAATGATCGTTATGGAATCCGTGGCCTCGGCCCTGACCTCGGCCGTATGGATTAAAATGGCCACGGCCACGTCCTTGCCATCTACCCCCACGTCCACGACCACGATGTCTATAATCACTTTGGACGTGGTTAATTTCTTTCTTTTCATCTGTGGCCACATTCGCTTCAGGAAGTGGGGCTGATCCAGGAGGTCTCATCTCACTGTTTCTCATTAGCAGTGTATTATTCTCCTCGGCTAGTAATAGACATGCTATAAGCTTTGAGTATGTCTCAAAACCTCTTTCACGGTATTGCTGTTGAAGCAACACGTTATTAGTGTGAAAGGTGGAGAAGGTCTTTTCCAACATGTCTTTCTCAGTTACCTTCTCACCACATAGTCTCAATTGAGAAACTATTCTGAACATAGCCGAGTTATATTCTTCCACGGACTTGAAGTCCTGGAACCTGAGATTCCTCCAATCATAATTGGCCTTTGGTAACAACACCGTTCTATGGTGGTCATATCTTATCTTTAATTCTTTCCAAAGGTCCAAAGGGTTCTCAATGGTTAGGTATTGATCCTTGAGACCCTCAACAAGATGATGATGAATGATCGATATCGTTCTGTATCGATTCCTTTCATTCTCATTATTATCCTCAATGATACATTCGCCAAGTCCTTTAGACTTTAGATTTATCTTAGTATCCAACGCCCACTGTAAGTAATTGTCTCCAGAGAGATTGAGGGCAGCATAATCCAAATTGTTGATTTTCGACATCTGAAAACATTCATCTTATTCTCTAAGAACTATAAAATTTTAAAGTTTATGCATATGATGCAAAATAGGTCATGGGTGCTTATATAAACGGGTACGGATGCATGATGCTTATGAAACCAGATTTTTATGTTTAACAACCTAACATAATGTTTTTATATGCTCATGATGCAAGCCTAGTATTCAAATTCTAAACTGTATGATGATATGACCGGATTTTAATCAAGCATGTTATGTCTATATGATGCAATCAGTTTCAGTTTCATGTTTATCAATCAACGAATCAATCCAAACAAGCAAACAAACAAACGAGTTCAAATAAATATGCAACCAAATTTGGACAGAGTGTTTACTGTCGATCGACGGGTGATTTGTGTCGATCGACACAGTTTAATTCAAACAACAAATTCAGGCAGAAGTTTACGTGTCGATCGACATAAAACTAGTGTCGATCGACACGGGTACAGATCATGCAATCGGTTTGGATTTTAATTGAATTAGGTTAGGGTTTCAAGTGATTACGAATCATGAATCAATAAACACAATCAAGCAAGCAATAACAATAACAAGCATGATTTAGATTAGGGTTTCTAAGATTATCATGAATCTAGGTTCTTTAGATTAGGGTTTCTTATTGTTTACCTTAACCTCCGTGAGTCTTCTAGTTCGCCGTAACCGTTGATAGGCTGTATGAACTTTCTTCTAGTTCGCCGTAACCTTAAAGGCTGTATGAACTATGATTTGAACAGTAACGCCGGATGAACAGTAATCGTCGATGAACAGTAATCGTCGATGAACAGTGCGCGATGAATAGTGCGCGATGAACAGTACGCGATGAACAGTACGCGATGAACAGTACGATGAATAGTAACGATGAACAGTAATCGCGTTTTTTGTGTTTTTAGGGTTTAGGGAGCAACTCGTGCTGATAACGTGTTGTGAATCAAGAGAACGAATGGGGAAGATTGTGTTTATTCATTAATCATAAGATCCTTTATATAGGATTATTACAAGAGAGAAAAGGAAAATTCCTTTTCCTAATGGGAAAAGGAAAGTACATAAAAGGAAAATCCTAATTCAACTAGGATTCATTAAACCGGCCTAAAGACTAAGTGTTAATGGGCCGTAAACGGACCAGAACTAGTTATGACAATCCACTATGATTTATAACAACAAGCCTTATAAAAATCTTATAAACCTTTTAAAAACCTTATAAACCTTTTAAAAACTTTATCAATTATTTAACTGTTTAGTTTTTAATGATATGTAAAAAAGTCTTATAAAACTGTTTAAAAACTTTATAAAAACGGAAAACCCTAAAAATAACCAAAACCCAGATTTGACCAAAAAAACAACCAAAACTCAGATATTTGTAGCAGAAGATCGCCTGTGTTTTGCTTGTGGCTCAACAAAGGAAATCTAGGTCGAAGATATTATAACTCTAAATGTTCTTGGTAACAACATGCATACAACAAGTACGGATACAGGTGAATACAACACAAAACTGAACATATGGATCACGACACTTTAACGGATGATCAAAGTTTGAATAGAAAGAGAAGAAAACTCATTACAACATTGCTGATTCGAGCCACTTTCTTCACAGACCTCCGAGACTAATCTGTTCGCAGTTTTTGTCAAGAGACTCTTTAACCGCATCAACCACTTGCTGTGTCTTCCGGCTAATGCTTGGCCAAAACGCATCAGGCTTTGCACCTCTGTTCTTGATTTCTCCAACCAATCGAGCAAATTCTCTCACCATACACGCCTCTTGTGGAAGCTCTGTCTTAACCGTGTTTTCGCTCGGGGGGTTAACCCACGCAGTCACAAGGTCATTGAACCAAGATTTAGTGCTTGTGGTGAACGATGCCTCGGTCTCCTTAAACGGAATAATGAAATCATGAACACGGAGTGTACCTTTTGTTCCAATGGCGGTTATCTCCATTGTTAAGTTTGCTAAGAAAGAGCAATATATGGTTGCAGTTCGCCCATCTTCCCAGCTCAGAGATGCTCCACAGGAGAGAATCACACCCGAATCGTTTAGGACAGCACCGGGAAATGCCGTGACTGTTTGGGGAAGCTCGAAGTTATTGGCTAAAAGGCTTGCTCGGATTGTGTACCATCCAGCATCTCCAAGCGCTCCAAGCCCATCAAGACCCGGTTTCACACGGATATCGTTTTTCAGAAAATCTTCGTCTCCAGCAAATGAAAAACAACTCTGTACCTGAAGCATCCAACATCAAAGCACAACATAAGAATTTCCAGAGAGAGCTAACCTATGATTCCAACTCTATAACACTAATCTACGAACCAAAGCTATTGAATTTGGAGTACCCAGAAACTTCATTCATCCAATTTCATGAAAATCAAAGAGAAACTTACTGTTTTGAGCTGGCCGAAACTTTCTGGATCGGAGAGAAACTCCTTTAGCTTAGCAGTTCTAGGATTATGAACCCACATAGTACCATCCATAATCTGAACACCATTAGCTTCACAAGCCGCTACAATCTTATCAAACTCAGCTACGTTCATCGCCACAGGTTTCTCCAGAAGGATATGTTTCCCTTTCTCGGCGGCGCGTATAGCCCACTCGACGTGGAGGCTGGTGGGTAGAGGAACGTAAAGCGCATCAACCTCTGGATCTTCGAGAATCGATTCGTACGAGCCATGGATTCTGGTCGATTGAGGGTAGCTATTAGCGGCGGCGAAGGATTTGGCCTTTTCGAGGGAACGGCTTGCAATGGCGGCGATAACGGCGTTGGGAGCGAGATGAATTGCGCGGGAGACTTTCCGAGCGATTTCAGCGCAACCCATCACTCCGATTCGGATTGGCGTATCGGTGGCCATAGTTTGGCGAGAGGAGAGAGACTGAGAGTGAGAGGAAAGACAAGGCTTCCGGATTTTACTAATAAACAAAATTTGCAAAATGCTCGCTCACATTGGTTACCGTCTTAATAATTTTATAACTATTTTGCAATTTGTAACATTTTAGATCCTACGGTACTTGTCAAAGCCTCGAGTGAGTCCAAAATAAGCTATGGACTACAAATCACAAAATCTATACCAAAATTTTTATGAACAGTGTTACATTCAGTATTTTTTTATAGCTTTTCTTTTTAGCTATTTTGTACAGTTTTGCATTATGCATACAATTCTAACTAGCTATAAAATAGCAGAATTTTTTTTTACCAATAGCACCCAAAACGTAAGTTCAAAAAAATAAAAGCTAAACAATAACGCACAATTTGTGTAAAAGCAAACAAATGAGAGTATTGGCTATTAAATATCAAGAAGATTATTTTATGATAAGTAGTAATCACTAAGTAATGTATACAGAATACTAAGGGCATCTCCAATGGATAAAGTTCTTAGAAGAGTATTTACCTAATTAAATGCTAGTATGTGTAATATAATTTACATATGGAAACTGAATTTCTCATACTCATCATAAAGTATCTCTGTTGAGAAACGGTTGTTAAATCTCTTTTTTATTTTTTTTATTTAATAGATACTCTCCTATATACGTACCATAGAGATGGTCTAAGATTAAGTTTTACGTCGTAAAGTAATAAGGATAATGGCCTATTCCCCCATGAACTAAGTAACCCCTACCAATCTATATATAATCAATTGAGTTCGGCCAAAACACACATGAACTAAATATATTTTTGAATATCCCATATGATGTACTTAAGTATAATCAATTTACACAAAACCGTAGACGGAGTGAATTGTCCCTAACGAATGAAGAAGAAGACAAAACAAATATGTTAAATACATTTAAATAAAAAATTCGTTCTGTAAAATTCGAACTAGCCTAGTGTATGTGTTTCTTCAACCCTAGTTTGACTAACGTAATAAGCAATTAAAATAAAAAATCTTTTAAAAAATAAAAAATAAAACCATATCAAAAACCGTGTTCCACTTGTCAATCCGCGTCAGCAACCGTTAATAGAAAATTCACTCTGTCTATATAAATTGACCACATTTAAGTAAATCATGTGGGATATTCAAAAATATATTTAGTTCATGTGTGTTTTGATCGAACTCAATAAATTATTTATAGGGGAATAGGCCGATTTCCCTAAAGTAGTAACATTAACAACGTACAGATACATACAACCGTACGGATAACGAGACTTGCCGGATGAACAAGGTATAGTTTGAGAACAAAAAGTAGAATTTGTGTTTTGGTTTATCCAATAAACAAACACATGTGAGTATTGACTATTGAGTATCGAAAAGATTATTTTATGATAAGTGGTAATCACTGAGTAACATACAGTATACTATAACGTTAAGTTTTACACGTTACTAGTAGCAAGTAGTAACACTAACAACATACAGATACATACAACCGTACGGTACGGATGACGAGACTTACCGGGTGAACAAACGAGACTTACCGTATACATTGCTAATTTGAGCCACTTTCTTCACCGACCAGAGAGACTAATCTTTTCACAGTTTTTGTCAAGAGATTCTTTAACAGCATCAACCACTAGTTGTGTCTTCCGGCTAATGCTTGGCCAAAACGCATCAGGCTTTGCACCTCTGTTCTTGATTTCTCCAACCAATCGAGCAAACTCTCTCACCAAACACGCCTCTTGCGGAAGCTCTGTCTTAACCATGTGTTCGCTCGGGGGATCAACCCACGCAGTCACTAGGTCGTTGAACCAAGCTTTAGTGCTTGTGGTGAATGATGCCTCGGTCTCCTTAAATGGGAGAACGAAGTCGTGAATACGAAGTGTGCCTTTTGTTCCAATGGCCGTTATATCCATTGCTAGGTGTCCCAAGAAGGAGCAGTATATGGTTGCGGTTCTTCCGTCTTCCCAGCTCAGTGATGCTCCACAGGACAGAATCACTCCTGCCTCGTTTAGGACAGCGCCGGGAAAAGCCATGACGGTTTTGGGAAGCTCAAAGTTGTTAGCTAAAAGAATTGCTCGGATTGCGTACCATCCAGCATCTCCAAGCGCACCAAGCCCGTCAAGATCCGGTTTCACACGGATGTCATTTTTTAGAAAATTTTCGTCTCCAGGTAATGAGAAGCAACTCTGTACCTGCAAATCCCAACATCAAAGTAGAAATTACACTTACTTTATAAATAAGACTTCCAAGAGACAGCTCTTGACAACCACACTAGCTATGTTATTACCGTGAAGAAGCTTAAAAAAAACAGAAACATTATATCTTTTTAGATACCAAAAAAACCTTCAAAATGTCGATCATCCAAAGAGAGTAGCAAGCACTTATACTAAATTTGATCAAATCAAAGAGATTGAGATCATCTATTATATATAGATTCCAACTCTATAACACTAATTTCAGAACCAAAGCTATTAAAAGAAACCCAGAAACTTCAATCGTCCAATTTCTTGAAAATCAAAGAGAAGCTTACGTTTTTGAGCTGGCCGAAACGTTCCGGGTCGGAGAGAAACTCCTGGAGCTTAGCGGTTCTAGGATTATGAACCCACATAGTACCATCCATAATCTGAACACCATTAGCTTCACAAGCCGCGACAATCTTATCAAACTCAGCTACGTTCATCGCGACGGGTTTTTCGAGAAGTATGTGTTTCCCTTTCTCGGCGGCGCGTGTAGCCCACTCGACGTGGAGGCTGCTAGGGAGAGGAATATAGAGAGCATCAACCTCTGGATCATCGAGAATCGATTCGTAGGAACCGTGGATTTTTGTCGATTGAGGGTAGCCATTTGCGGTAGCGAAGGATTTGGCTTTCTCTAAGGAGCGACTTGCTACGGCGGCGATAACGGCGTTGGGAGCGAGGTTGATCGCACGGGAGACTTTTCGAGCTATGTCGGCGCAACCCATTACTCCAATTCGTATTGGTGTATCGGTGGCCATCGTTGTGATCGAGAGAGAGAGAGAGAGATAGAGACTAGAGAGAGAACCTCTTTGTTGATGGATGGACCCTGCTGTGAGAGATTTTCTGCATTGATGGTATTTTTACCAATTAAAAAAAATCGCATTGGACCGTTGTTTGACGGTTTGCTTGGTTAGGTGTTGACAATGTGTACGCTAACGTGGACTTATGATGCATGAGATGAAGAAAACACTTATACTTCAACAAATATTTTTTTTAAATGACTTATGTTGACATGAGAATCACTTTTGTTTATCTCCCTATGAAAAATACTTAATAACTGGTGGAGCTAGTGAAACAACAATTTTTTTTTTTTAAAACTATCATTTCTACTGTAAAATATAAACATTTAAACCAATATCATACTTCAAATAATCTATAACATAAATTAATCCTTAAAACCAATTAAGTTCCAAATATTAACTTCAAGAATCAAATAAATGCTAGCATCCTAACCAACCGGTTCACTAGACTAAACAACAAAAATACTAGACCTTATCATCCTCTTCTCTCGGCCTCGATTCCACGATCACATTTTTCCTTTACCTGCAACTCAAAAGGAAAATGGGAGTTGCGTGAGTATTATCATAAATACTCAGTGGAGCTGTCATCCCGCCAACATGCAATACATAAAATTAAATACCAGCGAAATTCGTTCGGTTTAAGCATTTAAATCAAATTCCGGTTAACATAATTTATCAAATTCAACAAGTGAAATAACCGGGTGTCGATCGACACACCGTGGTGTCGATCGACGCTCTGCTTCTGAAACCGGAGAACGAGCATGTCCTCACGCGGCTCGTCTCCAACCTCTCCGAAATCGAAACCACACAATCACAACCACAAAAACAAGCATAGAACAGTGATAACAACACATAATCAAACGAATAATAAAACAACCATCGATCAATCAAACAACCTAATATCCAATTCTACGCATCACCGCGATCACGCACTCACCTTTGCGTTTAAAGATCGAACGGTGAAGGACACGAGAATGCAGCCTTTGCAAGGCTAGGAACGACTGATCACCGCTGGAGAACGCACCGAAAGGAACCCAACCAGAACTTTAAACCGCACGAACACAATCAAGATCGCAACACGAATGGTACCACGATTTTCACTCGAAAACTCTCCTTCCTCTCAATTCTTTCTCATTTCTCTGTTTTTCCCCGACGGCTCGCACTCCAGCAATAAAAAGATCACGAGCTTAGGGTTTTCTTAATCGAACCGCGTGAAAATCGTGGTTTTAACAAACCGACCTGTGATTCCTAAATCGGTGTCGATCGACACTAACCTATGGTGTCGATAGACACCTCCAAAAATTCCCAATTTTGGATTGCGGTCGTTATAATTTCCCCCCACTAATAATGGATTCGTCCTCGAATCCTCATAAAACTGTCTATCAAAGACGCATGCCTGACCCAAAACTGGTCAATTAATGCCACCAAACTCAACTCCGGACCCGAACCGGTCAAACTAACCGATATCATAACGCTCGATCTCCCAGGCTCTCGTTCAGTCTCATGTTTATACGCCCGTTTTCAGACATCTATTACTCTTAACTCATTCCACACCCCTTCCACTCGCAGGATGCATCCCTTGAGCTATCGGTGTCACACCACTCCCACTCGCAGGACGCATCCTTTGAGCTATCGGTACCTCGTGTCCCTTCCACTCTCAGGACGCATCCTTTGAGCTCCGGGTACACCGTGCCCCTTCCACTCTCAAGACGCATCATTTGAGCTCCGGGTACACAGGGAAGACTAATCATCCCCTCGAGAGAATGCATCCTCTCAAAGACAAAATAAATAAGTTGCTCGGGACCGCAACCCCTAAAGTAATAAATTATAAAACGTCTATAAATATCTATCGACTAGAACTACATCTCGTGGTCAAACCCGATGCTCCTTAACCCGGAATATCACCACAAAAACACATATACGGATTACACATCTTATATAACACGGATAAATAAGGAACAACTCCATCTTATAAATCCTTAAAAAGAGTATAATCGTTACAACAAAAACAAAAATACAAAATAAGCAAACATGCTAAACAACGAGACTAGAACCACAAAGAGAAATAAAGCTTAAACAGCGACCTGCTTGTCGAACCATTTCCTGAACTTTAACTTCATCTTTGCCTCGGGCTCCCAAGTCTCCTCCTCGCAACCAGCGCAATCCCACAAAATCTGCAACAAAGGAATCTTCTTCCGACGCAGCTCCTTGACTCTCCTCTCCAGAATCCTCACAGGAACCATTGGGATAGACAAATCCAGCCGAATATCCACACGGATCTTAGGCACTAACTCCTTTGACTCATGCAGGCACTTCCTCAACATCGACACATGGAAAACCTTATGAAATGCCTTCATGATCGGTGGTAACTCAAGCCGATACGCCACCAGTCCAACTTTCTCCACTACACGGAACGAACCCATAAACCGCGGACTCAGCTTGTTCTCTGAAATAGATCTATTAGGACCCCTCAACATAGCCATCTTGAGATACACGCGATCTCCTACCGCAAACTCAAGCTCTCGTCTCCGCTTATCAGCGTAACTCCTTTGACGATCCTAAGCTTCCTTCATGTTCAACCTCACAACACAGACTTTCTCCGTCGTCTCCTAAACAAAAGTAGCTCCATGAATACTGTGCTCCGTCACTTGGGTCCAGCATAAAGGCGTCCTACATGGCCTCCCATACAAAGCCTCGAAAGGAGCCATCCCGATACTCGCTTGAAAGCTGTTATTATACTCAAACTCGACTAAACCTAAGTGATCGGCCCAATGGCCACCCCAATCCAGAACACACATCCTCAACAAATCCTCCATAGTCTAAATAGTCCTCTTTGACTGCCCATCAGTCTGTGAATGATATTTCGTACTCATATGCACCTTAGTGCCCATCTCTGCCTGAAACGCTCTCCAGAACTCCGATGCAAACTGAGGATCCCGATCAGAAACAATATTGGCTAGCGCTCCATGCAGCCTCACAATCTCCTGCACAAACTTCTTAGCCAACTTAGCCGCTCCGTCGGTCTTCTTAATGGCCAAAAAGTGTGCTGACTTAGTCAACCGATCTACGATCACCCTGATAGTATCATACGTCCGTGAAATAGGTAATCCCACTATGAAATCCATAGTAATCATATCCCACTTCCACTCCAGAATGGGTAAACTCTGTAGAAGACCACTCTGAACCTTATGCTCTGCTTTAACCAACGAACACGTGTTGCACATAGAAACATAAGCCGCCACATCTCTCATCATCCCGACCCAGTGATAATACCGTTTGAGATCACGATACATCTTAGTCATTCCCGGATGAATCAAAAACTTACTCGCATGAGCCTCTTGCAGAATCTACTGTCTCAACTCCTCGACCTTGGGTTTACAGTCACGACCGCGAATAAAAATCGCCTCATTCGATGAGACCTGATACTCAGAACCCGCTGCGGTCGACGCAACCACCAAACACGAATCACTCGCCTGAGCCGAGAGAATCCTACTCAAAAGATCTGCCTGATCAACCGCCTCTAAGTCTAACGACTCTTGCAAAATAGCACATAACCGCAAAATGCTAATCTCGCTCATAAGCGACTCGATATCCTGTTCCCGAGCTGAATCTACTCGCCGATGACTAAAAGCATCTGCTACCTGGTTCGCCTTACCAGTATGATAAACAATATCCAGCTCATAATCCTCCAACAGCTCAACCCAGCGTCTCTGTCTCATATTCAACAATGGCTGAGTGAAAATGTGTTGCAGATTCTTATGATCTGTGAAAATCTGAACTTTCCCACCATACAGATAGGATCTCCAAATCTTCAATGCAAACACGACTGCACCTAACTCTAAATCATGCATAGGGTAATTACGCTCTACGCCTCTCAGCTGCCTCGAAGCATACGCAATCACTCTACCCTCTTGCATCAACACGCAACCCAGACCAATCCTAGAAGCATCCGTGTACACTACGTAAGGCTTACCCGGCTCGGGGAACGCCAACACCGGTGTACTCATCAACATTTCCTTAAGCCTCGAAAAGACGACCTCGCACTCCTGAGACCTAACAAACGGAACATCCTTCCCGGTCAACTTTATCATCCACTGAGCCATACTCGCAAAGCCCTTGACGAACCTCCGATAATATCCTGCTAAACCCAGAAAACTCCTGATCTCGGTCGCATTAGTCGGTCTAGGCCAATCTCGAATGGCCTCTATCTTAGTCGGATCCACAGAAACTCCATCTGCATAAACGATATGGCCAAGGAAGCCCATCTCTCGTTGCCAAAAGTTGCACTTGCTCAACTTAGCATAAAGCTTCTGCTCCCGAAGCTTCTCCAGAACTAACCGCAAATGCACCTCGTGGTCCTCAGAACTCTTCGAGTATACAAGGATATCGTCGATAAAGATAATCACGAAGACATCTAGATACTCCTGAAATACGGCGTTCATCAACCGCATGAACACTGCTGGCGCATTAGTCAACTCGAAAGGCATAACCACAAACTCGAAATGCCTATATCTGGTCCTGAAAGCCGTCTTCCGAACATCTACCTCGTCGATCGGAATCTGATGGTATCCTGAAGCCAAGTCGATCTTGGAGAACCAAGTAGCACCCCTCAGATATCTAACAACTCATTAATCCTCAGGAGAGGGTACTTGTTTTTCACAGTGACCCGGTTAAGTCCCCGGTAATCGATGCATAACCGGAAACTACCATCTTTCTTTTTCACAAATAACACCGGCGCTCCCCACGGTGAAGTACTCGGATGGATAAAACCCATACTAGTCAAATCCTCGAACTGACTCTTCAGCTCTGCCAACTCAGCTGGAGCCATCCTCTAAGGTGCCTTGGAGATAGGCTCTGTCCCGGGCTCTAACTCAATCGTAAACGGATCGGACCGAGATGGCGGTAATCCCTGCAACAACTGAAAGACATCCTCGAAGTCCCGAACAACCTGAATCTCGCTCACAGCAACCTAACCAACAGACTATGGCATAGAAATCGTCGCCAGATAAGCCTCGCATCCTCGATCAATCATCTGCAATGCCCGAACTGCAGAAATCACAAGACTCCCAGATGTCGGTCTCACTCCCTGAAATACCAACCTCCCTGTGTCACGCTCGAAGGTCACTCTGCCTCGATAACAATCCAGATGAACTCTGTAATGAGACAACAAATCCATCCCTAGGATAACGTCGTACAGCTCCACCAGACTGATCACCAAATCTGCTGGCATCGACTGCCCCGCAATCTAAACATTAACTGCTCTACCACGGCCTGAAGTAGCCAGGAAACCACCTCCAGCCACCTTGACCAACCCTGAACACTCACCAGCGCTGCTATCGATGGCACTGTTCTCGGCATGCTCCGGGGTAATAAAGGAGTTCGATGCTTCAGAATCGAAAAACACATGGGACTCAAAACCTCCCACTAACAAGGTCCCTACACAATTCATATGCGTTGAGAACCCTATTAGACTATCACATGTAAAATAGTAGAAATAAACAACAATTTACCGACTAAAGAATTTACGAAGTCTGAGTCTAAGATTTTACTTGTGATCGAAGCGCCGCTATGCTGTCCCTGACCCACCTCTCCCGGGGTATAGACTCGCGGTGCCAGTCCAATATGACCCAATGGCTGCAATGCCGCCACCTGCGACACTGGCTGAATAGCAGCAATAGCCATCTGCTGCAGTTTAAGACACATCGGCCTGATATGCCTTGTCTCGCTGCAGTGGTAACAGATCCTCGAATCCGAATACTGCGACTACTGCTGCTGCTCACCCTTTCTAGGGCAACTCGACAGACGATGCTCAAAACTGCCGCATCTGTAGCACGCTACGCCCCTTGAACTCTGACTGGGCCTGGAAGCGCCATCCCATTTTTGTTTCTGACCCTGCGCAGGCATGCCGCCTTTGCCGGAACAAGAACCGAAACCACTCCGCGGCTGCTGCTGCCTCGGCTGAACAAGAGGAACAACAGACACTTGAACTACAGCGGCTGCCTGTCCTCTCAGATCCTCCTCGATCCCTGCAGCAACCTTTACCAGCTTTGCCCTCGAGGCGTTCTCTGTCACTCTGCATCTAGTCCGCAAATCCGGCTGTAGTCCCCGCAGTAACTTCTGGACCTGCGTCCGATGATCGATCATGCCTCCACCCGCATAAGCCAGCAAACGACTAAACTCCACGTCGTAATCGCGCACTGAATGATCTCCCTGAACCAACTCCACAAACCTCATCGCGAGACGATCTAGTGTCTCCTGAGGAAAATATTTGGCGTTAAACTCTGCCACAAATTCTCCCTAGGTCCACACTGCACCAGGCCTCCTGGCCTCAATATCTCTTCACCACGCGTGCGCATCACCACTCAGATAGTGGATCGCCAACTCTACTCGGTACTCATCAGGACAACAGGCCGAACGAAAATAGTGCTCTACGCGCATACACCACTCATCAGCATCCTCCGAGCTAACACCACCCGAGAAGAATGCCGTACTCATCTGCCGCATCTGACTCACCATCTCTAGGTAAGATGGACGCACCTCTGCAGCCGCAGCCCTCGGGTGCTCCTCTGCCACTGGAGGCACCACTGGAGCCTGAACCGGAACCACCGCCGGAAACCGCTCCAACAACTGTGCCATAAAGCCCTCCATACGCTCCCATCGATCCTGAGCTAGAACAGCACCCGCACATGCGCCTGCTCCTCTGCCAGCCAAACCGGCGCCTCTCCCGGCACCCAGAACACTCACACTAGCACTACTGGCCTCGCCCACGGATCCCTCATGATCCGTAGGAGTCTCAGATGCATGCGTTGCACTCAAAGACGACTCAAATACTGGTCCACGACCACAACCTCTGCCACGGCCTCTACCACGTCCACGACCTCTAGCTCCAGCGTCCATCTTTTTGCACTCATACAGAACACGACAATAAGCTACAAGAAGTCACAAACAAACACACAACTTACCGTGAAATCATTTTAAAAGGCCGAAGAGGATGATACTAAAACTCTATTAAATTGACTAAACACACATAAATCAATTTTAACACATAGTCTCAGGCATCCAATTCAACTGTCCTCAAACCGTCTAGGCTCTGATACCAAATTGAAACAACCAGTTTTTTTTTTTTTTTAAACTATCATTTCTAGTGCGGAACATAAACATTTAAACCAATATCATACTTCAAATAATCCATAACATAAATTAATCCTTAAAACCAATTAAATTCAAATATTAACTTCAAGAATGAAATAAATGCTAGCATCCTAACCAACCGGTTCGCTAGACTAAACAACAAAAATACTAGACCCTATCATCCTCTTCTCTCGGCCTCGATTCCACGATCACACTTTTCTTTTACTTGCAACTGAAAAGGAAAATGGGAGATGCATGAGTACTATCTTAAATACTCACTGGAGAACACACCGAAACGAACCCAACCCAAACTTCAAACCGCACGAACACAATCAAGATCGCAACACGAATGGTACCACGATTTTCACTCGAAAACTCTCCTTCCTCTCAATTATTTCTCCTTTCTCTGTTTTTCCCCGACGGCTCGCACTCTAGCAATAAAAAGATCACGAGCTTAAGGTTTTCTTAATCGAACCGCGTGAAAATCGCGGTTTTAACAAACCGACCCGCGATTCCTAAATCGGTGTCGATCGACACTAACCTATGGTGTTGATCAACACCTCCAAAAATTCTCGATTTTGGATTACGGTCGTTACAGCTAGATTTCATACCTGAAATTCGGTCCATAAAACTTAATTATGATCATACTGGATCATAAACGTAATTGGGTCTCAAGCCTGGAACCCTGCCAAACTTAGATAAAAGCCGACATATTCTCTAAATTTATTGGGCCTAAGTCACTGACCCGTTTACCGTCGGAGCTGAAGATTCCCTTAACCGTTCTATCCGGCGAAGATAGACCAAGTCTCAGCATCAATCCCGATATTTCTGGAGGATGGATCCGAACATGCCCTCCGAAGACGAGGAGAAATTAGCGGAGATGAACCCTTCAACTCACATGAGGATAAATATTAAGATTCTAGAGCCAAAATGGCTAACTTTTTCCAAATTTTACACTTAACAACACTTTAGCTCTCACGACTGTTCTAGCTAAAGATCTCTTTGTATATTCGATCATTCATATATAAATCCAATTTCGTTATCTTGTGTTCGTGTTTAGTCAGATTGATTGACAAGAGGATTCCCGCCGCTCTCCACGGGATGAAGGAAACACTCTCAGGAAGATCTATCAAAGATGCGTCGAATGCTTTCGACTCTGGTAGAGCGAACGTAAGGACAAAACTTGACCGTCCGAATAGTGGTAGCCCGCCTCGACCAGCAGGAAAGGATATTCATGGGCCAGCTCCATGAAATGTCCCAGTCAATTGCCCAAGGGCTCCCACCTTGCCAGACATCCAACACACATGTAAATCCCTCAAGGAATACAACCCCGAGGCGGCAGCTGGATTTTTCCGAAATCCAAGTGATACCTACCAGCGCCACATGTCATGCAACGTTCAACCCTAGTATGAGGTCAAACTCGTGTACCGCAGATCTGACTCACAGAACACCTCTACACGGTTGAACGAAAAACTTCTACCACCTTCTCCTCCATTAAACAGGACACAGCCTACGCCAATAGTGTGGGTGGGACAAACAACACTCATATGGAACTCCCAGAGCAACCTTATTCAAACTTCGGCCAGCAGAAACATGACGACTAGAAATGTCAATCCCGCAATTGTAGAAAACACCAACGATCAAGACGCCTTCAATAGATATGCTGAATAAACCCTAGCGGAGCTGCGTTGCATGCAATCTTGCGTTCACAGAGCCATTAGCTCAACTCTGGATATTAATCGGGCGATCGAAGACACTTTAAAAACACTGTTTGTTGATAGGATAGCCAATGCACCTATCAGGGACATTGAGAAAATTAAGTTTCCGGAGTTCTTCGAGAAGAATGATCCCAAAGCCCACGTAAAGGCATTCCGACTACCTGTAGAAAGAGCTCACCTAACCGACAATGAGAGGGGGGCATGGCACTGCTGGTTATTCGCTGAAAGCCTAACATGTCATGCCTTTGAATGGTTTGACGTGTTAGATAGCTGCTTCATCAATAGCTTTGGTGGCCTGATTGCACTATTCCTCTAGCAGTATTCCATGTTCATCGAAGTAAGAGCTTCTGAAGACAACCTTTGGAAGTTAGCCCAAGAACCAACGAAACATCTCAGAGATTATATCGCAATGTTCAAGGCGATCAAATCTAGGATCTCCAATTTGAATGAAGAAGTGGCACTAGGAGCACTGAAGAATGGTTTGGGGCAAAAATCAAAATTTAGAGAGGAGCTCACAATCAACCCCTTCATGCCGCTCAAAGATGTATTGCACCGAGCAACCTTCTTTACCATCCTCGAAGAGGAAACATCTTAGTAGAAAAATACAAGAATCTCGCAGCTGCTCCAAGGAAACAACAACCCATAAAGTCCACCAAGAACTACGCAAAGGGCCAACAAGCTTACATTATTGATCAAGTGCAGTAAGGCAAAAAGTCTAAATACGATGAAACAAAGTGTTGTACTCATCATGGTAAAAGAGGTCATTCCACCGAAGAGTGCCGCTACCTTGTCGGCCTTACAGGAAAACAGAAGAAGTCTGCTGAGCCAGCTCAGCAAAAGCCAGCGGTGGAAGAAAAAGAAGCCGAAGTCGAATCTCCACCTCCCGAAAAGTCCAAGAAAAAGAAGTCAACAGCAAAACGGGAAAGACGCGTAGAAGAGACAAACCAAGTCGAAACCCCTCTTTCATCCAGGAAAAGAATCAATCTAATCTTCAGAGAGCTCATCATATGCGGCAGAACGAAATCAGTTATAACCGCGCCACTAGCTCTGAAGAAGCCATCTAACCCTTAGATGAAAATATCGCGCGTCCTCAAAGGTCTTAATAACCGGGTCACAGCTAAACGAGTTGATTTCATCCTCAGGGGATCCAAGTTATGTAGAGATTCGATAAATTCAATAAGGGCCCACCAAACCCGGGCCATCGCAGCACATATAGTCTCAACTGCATTTCGGGGAGAAGACTTTCGCAAAAAAGGGAAACAACACACCTGGACAAGCCACATGATAATGCTCCGGTAATCCAGCCTTAGATATGAGGCTGCATAGTTTCAAGGGTAATGAGAGACACAGAAAGCTCAGTTAACATGCTATTCTATGATGCATACAAGAAGATAGGTCTCACTGACTCATATTTGGAAGGCCAAGGCACGACGCTAACTGGTTTTGCAGGAGCATTGACCTATTCCATGGGAATAGTCCAACTCCCGATAGTGGTTGAAGAAATCCATAAATTTATGGATTTTGTCGTAGTAGATCGTCCAACTCCATTTAACGCAATACTTGGGCGGCCATGGATATACGCTATGAAAGCCGTATTCTCAACTTATCACCAATGCGTTAAATTCCCTACTCCCAACGGAATAAGAACGATCAGAGATAACCAGAAAACCTCAAGGATCTGCTACTTGAACGGGCACAAGTAGCTGGAAAAATCCACCTAATAGCAATTACAGAAGCAGAGGAGCAAAACCTATGCCAGCTAGTAGAACACGATAACCCCCAGCGGATCAAACCACGAAAAGTTTGGTAAGCTCACCCCCAAAAATGTGTTGGAATCAGAGCCGACCTCTCAGATTCAATCAAGAAGGAGCTAGTCGATTTTCACAAAACAAACGTCAGCTCTTTCGTATGGAGCACCTCCGATATGAAATAAATTAACATCGACATCTCGTCTCACGAGTTAAACGTTGATCCCATCTAAAAGCCAATCATGCAAAATAGACGCAAGCTCGGCCCCGAGCGAGCTAAAGTCGTAAAGGACAAATTAGAACACTTATTCATGGTTGGACCAATCAGAGAGGTCAAGTATCTAGACTGGTTGGCCAACCCTGTTGTAGTCAAGAAGAAGAACGGGAAATGGAGAGTGTGTATCGAGTTCACTGACTTAAAAAAGTTATGCCCAAAGGAAACCTTCCCACTCTCACACATCGACCGCCTAGTCGAAGCCACAGCTGGACACCAGCTGTTATCTTTCATGGACACCTTCTCCGGGTACAACCAAATTTTTATGAATCCTAAAGACCAAGAAAATACTATATTCATCACGAACCGACGGACCCATTGATACAAAGTAATGCCCATCGGACTAAAGAATACAAGAACAACATATCAACGATTGGTCAACATAATGTTTACCCAGCAGCTCAGAAAAAGCATGGAAGTCTACATTGACGACATGCTAGTAAAATCAACATATCAAAACGACCACGTCGCCCACCTCATAGATTGCTTTGCAATCCTGAATTAGTACGCAATGAAGCCGAACCCCGCCAAGTGTTCTTTCAGAGTTTTATCAAGAGAGTCATATGTTACCTGGTCAAAGAGCGAGGAGTAGAAGCCAAGTATTAGGTTTACTTATATTTAATCATGGCATTCCTAGAGATGATATCTCCTAAGTCAACGAGGGAGGTGCAAAAACTAACCGGACGGATAACAGCGATGAACCGCTTCATATCCAGGTCTACCGATAAATACCTCTTGTTTTATCAGTTATTCAAAGGCAACAAAAGATTCAACTGGGATGCCAGCTGCGAGGAGGCCTTCAAACAGTTGAAAGCTTACCTTAGCCAACCACTAATACTAGCAAAGCCTGTAGAAGAAGAACCCCTATACCTATATATTCTTGTATCACCAACCAATGTAAGTATAATGCAGTTCAGGGAAGAGCAGAACAAGCAGAAGCCAATATTCTATGTAAGTAAATCATTGGTAGGTGCAGAAACTAGGTATCCGGCCATGGAAAAACTTGCAGTAGAAGTAGTTATGTCGGCTCGGAAGTTGAGACCGTATTTATAGTGACACGCAATTGTGGTGACGACTTCTCATCCTATAAGGACAATACTACACAGTCCCATCCAATCACTAAGGCTAGCCAAATGAGTTATCAAGCTCAGCGAATACGACATCGAGTACCGCACCAAAACAAGCGCCAAGGCCATAGTCTTAGCTGACTTTGTGATCAAACTAGCACCTCAAGCAATCAACATAACTGATCCTGGGAAGATGTGGACACTCCACATAGACGGAGCCTCTTCTAAGCAAGGATCTGGGGTCGGAGTAAAACTCACCTCCTCAGCTGGAGAAGTGTTGGAACAATCTTTCCGACTCAAATTCTTAGCCTCTAATAATGAGGTGAATATGAAGCCCTCCTAGCCGGCTGAGACTAGCTCTTGGGATCAGAGCAAGGGAGTTAGGCGTGTTCAACGACTCACAACTAGTTACCGGCCAATTCCACGATGAATATGAAGCCAAAGACGATCGGATGAACCTTTACCTGAAGATCACCTGCACACTGGCAAAACAATTTGATAAGTTTGAGCTGACCCATATCCCGCTTGGTGAAAATACCTCCGCAGATGCCTTAATGGCTCTAGCATCGACCTCAAACCCTTTGATCAAAAGAATCATTCCAGTGGAAGGGATAGAGAAACCAAGCATTCGCTTAGCCCCGAAGGCAGGAGTAAACGCTGTGACAACGGGACAAAGAATTTGATCCAAGCCCCAAACTATAACAAGCGAGCCACGAGCTGTATAACCAATGGACACAAACAAATTGACTGATAATTCCCAAGATGAGCTTGACCCTGAAGAATTAAAGCCCATAGGGCACCCATACGCTCTGACTAAAGAATCCCGATCGTAGAGTACATCATCTATGGAACATCCCCAACAGACAAAAGCGAAGCCAAGAAGCTCAAGACAAAGAACGCTCGCTTTTGCATCATCCATGAAAGACTATACAAACGCATTACCTCGAGGCCATGTCTAACGTGCATCCACGGAGATGAGGTCCACCATGTCATGTCAAATGTTTACATCAGATCTTTCCGGAGGTCGAGCCCTAGCACTCAGAATCAGCAAACACGAATACTTTTGGCCAACAATGCTAACTGACTACGCTGCATTCGCATCTAAGTGTGAAAAATGCAAAAGATACGCGCCGATCCTCCATCAGCCGGCGGAGCTGCTCTCCTTAGTATCAAGTCCATATCGATTCATGCGATGGTCAGTGGACATAATCGGACCCATGGTCCGGTCAGGACCAAAGCAGCCTGAATGCATATTAATCCTGACCGACTACTTCACCAAATGGATAGAAGCAGCAGCTTACCAACATATCCATTCGAAGCAAGTCAAAAAGTTCATATGAAAGAACATAATAGGCCATCACAGACAACCATATAAAATAGTAACTGACAACGACACCCAGTTCATCTCAGCCATATTCAGGAATTTCAGCTGCAAATGGCAAATCAGGTTAATATATTCAACTCCAAGATACCCACAAGGGAATGGCCAGGCCGAAGCAGCTAACAAGACCCTGCTCGACAACCTTAAGAAGCGCCTTAGTTCGAATAAAGAAAGGTGGAGTGAAGAGCTACAGGAAGTGCTGTGGGCACTGCGCACCACTACCAAAAAGCCACCTCCGAGACAGTTTTCTCTCAAGTATACGGAACATAAGAAATGGTCCGAGCTAAATCAGCGGTAACAAGCCTTCACAAGGAAATGTGCCCATCAAATGAAGAGCTCAATGAAAAGATGGTCTGAGATGCCCTAGACGTAATAGAGGAACGCCGCAATCTTGTGTCTACAAGGATACAAAACTACCAGCAAGCCGTATGCCGGAAAACTAGGGATCAATTGGGAAGGCCCCTACCGCGTCACCATTGTTGTACGCCCTGGCGTCTACAAGCTAGCAAAACTTCAGAACGGGAAACCAGTGAGGAGGGCATGGAGCGCCATGAAACTCAAGAAATTCCATCACTAACTTCCCTATTCAACAGTCGAACTATGTAATGGCTTGATTCCCAAATAGCGTACGTAGGCAGGTCGCCCCTCAAGTTCAGCTTCTCCAAACAATCATTTCAAAAATGGCCAAACTTCCATACTACTAACTAGAACAATACCCGAGCTACAATATCCTACGGTGATATCAAATCGTTACAATCAAAGTCGATCCAATAGAGGATCCACAAACACTTGGGACCCTAAAGACACTAGAACCCAAAATTCGATACGATAAAGCGTCAGCCGACCTAAAACTAGTTTGCATCACTATAATGAACCCCCAATGAATGATTCATGAGATCATATTTCGCCAACTCAAGAACTAAGTAACAAACCAACTCACTAGTCTGAATGTGACTCCGATCAAACCAGCCACGATGAAGTCATGGTGACGTCCCCACTTCAGGCTAGCTAAGACAAACTCAGTCTAAGCAAATATTTGAACATAAAAGCCCACCTGAGCAACAATTAAAGTCTTACAAGAAAAAGTACAAAGATAAAAGCCCTCTCGATCAGGTCCATAATAGAAACTAAAACAAAGGATGATTATGTGCCTTGCCGCATGCCGATCTACCCTCCGTATCAGAGCTCCTTAGTGTCTACAACATCCCTCAGAACGTCCCTAAAAACCTTCTCACGAATCTCAAGATCCACTATCTCAGCCTCAATTGATGTTCCTCCAGCCGACAACACCGGAGCAAATCTAGCTATGTCTTAATCGCCTCCAGGCGACCTTAAGCCTGGATCTTTTCCTCCTTTTTGGCAACTCTCGACAACACGGCATCCACCGCGTCTCGATCGCGCAACCTGCTGGCCTGCTGAATCACCCTAACCTCCTGGGCGACCATCCTTGCTCTGTTAGCCATTAGGTGATCCACGAGATCCTTCGACGTCGTGATAAAATTCACAAAGGCTTCTTCCAGCTTCTTATTTTCAACCTCTAAGAAGCGGATTTGTGCAACACTCTTTCGGCGAGCTCCCTCTGATTCAACCAGCAGCTCACTCTGCCCCTTGCAAAGAACCGCCAAATCATCAACCTTAGATTGCAGAGGTTAACAATGAAAGAACATCATCGACGATCTGGCAACGTAAAGCCATTGGTAATCCAGCAAACACCTGGAAATAATAAATAAGTTAGCCAAGTAGAGGGACTTAAATGTTCAAAGGCCGCAACTAGCCTAAAATAGCTATTCCAAAGGGAAAGGTCCTCAGTCGTAGGAAGCGCGCAGCTAGTAGAACCAAAACTACAGAACCAAGAAATTATACCTGTAATGTCCACCGAAGGCCGAGGAGCTGATTTTGCATTTACCGAAGCATCAACCTGGGTCTATTAAGGAGAGTTGCCTTGAATTCAGGGCTGAATTTCTCCAGTCACGTCTGCAAGAGGCTGAGATGGCTCAGGGACGTCCTCCGCTTGATTAATCCCAATAAAACGAATGAGGCTGGAATGAAGCTGGAGATCACCTTCCCTTGCTCCATCTAGCAAAGGGCGAGGCTCTTCGTATCCATCTCCCATTAGATCCACTCTAGCCCACCCCGAAGAATCAAGCTGAGGCTGGGAGGAGCTTTCACCAATGGGATCTATCACTGGCATCTCTTCCATAACGGGCCTCTTCCCCAAGAATTTGCTTACTGATGCCAAAGACCTCCCAACATCCGGCATAGGGCTCTCCTCCACCCTAGGAGATCTAAGAAGGACTTAGGAGATCTATTTGTACCGCTGATGCAAGTTCCTCTTGCCTAATCCCATGGACCTGACCATGATCGCTAGTTGTCGCATATGGGCTAGAGTTCCTCCGCACCAAAGGCTATTCTTGTGGAGTCGAGAGGTTAGAAGACTCGTCTTGAATCTCCATCGGGAGATTGCTTGAACCACGAGCATCTGAAGGAAGTAAATAGAAAACAGCTATAACCAAGATTTGATGGCAATAGACGCCGGGCTGGCTGTATAATTCCCTGAATTCAAAGAAACAGACCGCATCAAAACAAGAATTGGCTACGAATCGGCCAAATAGAAGCACCAACAAGAAGTACTTACTTGGTTTCTCAGCAAAATGCCTTGAAATCCGATTTGAATTTGCCACTAAAGATACCGACGCTTCACTAATTCTGAAAAAGAAGTATTTTCTATGCCAATCGGTGTCTCTCAGGCACATGTCAGTAAAGACCCCTTTATGAGGACGATGGCGAGGTAACTTTTGCCCGGCGGAGCAGGATGGCCGCATTTACGAGTGAGGTAAAGGTCAAAGAATTCCTTGGGCCTCATGTCCATGCCGTCATCGTAACTCTTGACATAAGTACCAATGGCGTTACGCAAGAAATTAGGAGCCATATGGGGAAAGGCTATGTTAAGAGATTTGAGAAGACATGTGAGAAAAAGAGGAACGGGACACGTCATACCACATGTCTGAAAGTAGATCACGTATGCCCAATACCAACCTTCCTCGACCGTCTTTGGAGAGTGGTGCCCGGTTGGTAAACAGAGGTCCACTGAAGATGGAACCAAATGACTAGTCTTCAGGGCAACAAGTTCTTCAAGCTGCACCGTCGACATATCATATGGGCCCCACATCTTTGTTAAGGATTTCTAGCCATGATTATGTTTGGAGATCGGAATAAAGACAAGATCGGACGTAGAGTAGTAGAGAAAAACTTGTGAGAAATTAGAGAGGAACATATCGGGAAATTAGCTGAGATCGCGGTTTAACTGTGGAAAAGGGAAGGTAAAAAGAGCTATTCTCAAAATAAGGACGAAGGGAGGTTATCTTTGAGTGGTAGGCCCCACTAGGAGTTAAATCGCTAGCGTCAGCGCCGCACACAATTCCCTACTTTCCTCTTTAAGATTTGACCTTTGCCATTCCAGCCATTAGATGCGGGGCAACGAGCGTACAAAGCTATACGATTGAAGATTCAGTGAAATTCATCATAATTTCACCTAGGAAAAACCTGTTTTTACTTAAATGTGTAGGAAGAAATAACCGCCCATTAACTCTTATCATTAGTACTTAATGGGCTTGGGGGGGCAACTGTTAGAGCTGGATTTCACACCTGAAAGTATTATCATTACTTGGCCCTTTTTCCAAAACCCTAATCAGCCATATCCAATCCACGAATTTTGATTACCCATGGCAGAGAAAGTTTCAGCAACAACATCTTTCATTCCTAAACCTTAAGTTCTCACGATCGCTCCGTATCCCCGTGAAATTCTCCTCCGATGGTCGTCTATAAACCCTAAGTTCTCACGATCGCTCTATATCCCCGTGAAGTTCTCCTCTGATAGTCGTCTAAGTTCTCACAATTGCTTTGTATCCCTGTGAATTTCTCCTCCGATGGCATTTGTACAATTCCGCCTCTGGGGACAAGAGAGTCCGTACTTACGCTATCAATTTCGACGGAGATTTTTATCGCTGATTCCATAAGAGTGTTCAGAGAACCACATCTCCAATGTTGTCTTCTCTTCAGACGCGAGGTGAGTCCTTCTCCTTCCATTGCCTCCCCATCTAATGCCTTGTAATGCTCATCGTAATATCTTGTTGAATTGATCTTTAAAAAATTCATTGTTTACTATGTGATAACTCGTTTTGTTCTATAGTTATTCCGAGGAAAACATGAAGATTTTGGTAGAACGTGCTAACTTAGAGCACTTCCATTAGATGCTCTTAAGTCTTAAGTGGAGTTGTTAACAAAAAAAGCCCAAAAAATAAATGCAAAATGAAATAAAAGTGCAAAACCGGTTCTCGGGAGAGAGCTCCGAGAGCTCCTAGGAAACCCTTACGTGTCGACACTGAGTGGTAGGAGTTGTAAAAAAAAATGAAAAAAATACCCATTTACTCTCTCTCTGCGTCTCTCTCTCTCTTGGCGATATGAACGATTAAAATTATTGATCGGATCGATCAAAATCCGTCGATGAAGCCAACCAAATCCGTGAATCAAGAGTGTGACGGTGGTTTTCTGATGAGTTATCGTCGGCGAATGGGTGAAGAAGGAGGCCGTTGTCTCGGGAAGAGAGTGGGTGTAGACAAATCTGTCTCCGCCGTCGATTACTCTCGAACAACCGATCGATTGGCCAGAATCAGGAGCGAGACTGCTCTCTCCACCGTCGATTACTCTGGCTATAGTCTCAGTTGGTAAGAACACTCACCGACCCTTCGTTTTCTCTTGTTTTTAAATCATTAGCTTGAAAAATTAGGTCTTGTGACCAAAAAAAAAAAAAAAAAAAAATTAGGTCTAGGCTCGAATTTTTCTGAGTTGCTTCATATTTGTTAGTAGAAGGTAGGGTATATCAGTTTCTTGGAAGATTGCTTATGTTTTTTTAGAAGAAGAAGAATCATGTAATGTTGTTCATGGTGGATATTCTGATTGACTATATTGAATCATTGTTTGGAAATTTTCAGGACTCGAGAACATGTTGTTCCGCTTGAGTGGGCCAAATAATCTAAGATCAATAGAAGATGTAGTGAACCACTCCTTAGAGGGAAGAAACGTGGCCAAAGAAGATTGGGAAAGAGGAAGGTGTGTAGTTATTTATGTATTTGGATGTGATCGTGTGCTCTTAGGTTTATATGCAAAAAGATTTTACTTTGATATGATTGATTCTTATAATGAGTGAAATTGGATCTCTTTCGGCTTTGTTCTAACAAGAAACATATTAACATGAAGTCTTACTCTCTTTACATGTTCAATTGGGTGTATAGTTTTGTGAAGGGATCTTTTGGTAAGTGATGTATCTCTCTTTTGTTTGTTCAGTTTAATCCGAGATTCAATTGCCCCTGTAACTGTTTCTGGAATTGCAATTGTATGTAACCTTGTCTTTCTCTCTACAACTATTTACTATGGTCTTGCTTGTTTTCTTGAATTGTGTTTGCTACAATCTTTTTACTCAAAAATACAAGCTAGCATTGTGGTTGTTCTTTGCCTTGGCCTTCTTAAGATACACTGCTTGCATTTGTCCATTTTCCCTTCTGTGCATTGAGTTTTCTCTTCATAATATGTCAGAAAAGCTGGAAGCCTGAGGCTGTTGATGAAGCTGTAAGAACCGAGACAGATCCTGATCCTTTGGCCACCCAAGAGAGGAACATTGTGGAACCTAGAGCTGAGCCGATTACTACCGAGATAACATTATGTCATATTGGCCGATGGTGGGAATGGGGCAGAGGAATTCATGGCATTTAGAATCCCATAGGGGTTTTAACCAATGGAGGTGATAAAAATTACAAAATATCAATGGGGTTCTAAACTTGAGTTATTTCTAAATGGTATACAATATTTTTTCTTTTCAAAGAGGTGTGATAACTATTCTGGCTTCTCGAAAGTATTTTGTTTTAGGCTGCAATATCTTTTTATTGGTTTACTCATCCATTTGGTTTTTCTTCAAATGCAGGTCTCATGCCTTGATATTGTCCTTAGCAAGAGAAATTGGCTTCACAAACAGATAAAACACACCAATATTCAGGCAAATGCATGCATTCGTGGTAAGAGCGTTGGAGAAGCCATCAGGAAGCTAGAGCATGGTGTCCATGTTGTGTCTGGGACACTGATAGGGTGGTCGATGAGAGGGAACCAATCCTGTTCCAATACAAGAGGAGGACCAAAGGTAAGGGGCCTCAAATCAATTAACCCAAAGAGCAGGGACTGAGTGAGTCATCAGGTGTGTCAGAAGATTCTGGAGTCTGGCCACGTCATTGAATAAAGTGAGTACGCAGCTAGCAGGGAACGTTATAAAGGAGAGGTTGTTAAGATTAGAGGGCCATCATTGGAATAGTGATCTTTGTTGTTTTGTGAGGAGGAGAGCTGTCACTCTCTTGATCCTCTTTTTGCTTTGGTCCTTGATTTGCTATTTTTGGAAGTTTGTGTGCTTGTAATCAGAACGTTAGAAGAGAGACTAAATAAAAAAGAGTATTATTCATTGTTTTCTGGTTTCAAATACAACTTCTAACAATTTGGTATCAGAGCACGGCTCGATTCAAGGGAAATCTTAGAGAAAATGGACCCAACAGCTCCATTAACGCCGGTTACTGAAGGTTCGCAGGAGCAGTCTCCGGCTGTCTCCAACCTCAACACACAAGATGGTCAGTTTCAATCAGCCCTCTTTGCGATGATGCAACGTATCCTCAAGAGGATGGACGACGAGGATGCAGAGAAACAAAAACAGAGGCAAGCAAAAGAGACGGCTCCAGCTTTAGAGAACGCCGGAACATCACGATACGTACCACCACCGGTGCAAAGGGCTGACAAAGCTCCGATGTACACCCCGATGGAGCCGTCGTCGTACCCTTACCAGCCTTACCCACCGGAAAGACACTATCCACAGACGCGGCCGTACACTCAGCTCTTCCAGGAGCCAAACCCAGACGTTGAGTCAGATCCAAGCTTAACACCGATGGTGAAAGGAGGAGAAAGCCAGATTAGGCCAACTCACCGTTTGGATCTTCCGGTGTTCGACGGAACAGAGGTCGAGGATTGGATCTCCAGAATGGAACAGTTTTTTGATGTCGGAAACTACACTGAGCAACAGAAGATGTCGGAGGTGCGGTGTTGTTTCACCGGAAAAGCTCTGCGATGGTACTTATGCCAGAAAGAAAAGGAGCCGTTTTTGAGTTGGGATAAGATGAAGGAAAGGATCGGAGTGCAGTTTTCGAAGGAGCGAGGAACTTCCGCCGGACGGCGATGCTAGCCCTCCGTCAAACGGGCTCAGTCAATGACTACTGTGAGGAATTCATCAATATCGCGTCGCTGGACCCTAATCTCCCTGATGAAACCCTGGAATTAACCTTTATGGCGGGGCTGAAGCCGAAGATTGGTGCAGGGGTCGAGCTCTTCGAACCAGAAGGACTCCAGAAGATGATGTTTTATGCTCGGAAGGTCGAGGGATACGAGAACTCCGGCATGGGTTCGTCAGGAAAATTGTACGGCGGTCTGGATAAGATGGGCCAACAAGGGAGTTTTGGCCCAACAAACTCAGGAAGAGGAAAAACGAGTTATGGGCCTACAAGTTACAAGCCCATCAGTATTGGTAATGGAAATCAACAGACCACGGTGGTGAGGTCGGGGATGAACCCTAATGCGACCAACATCCACAATCGCGTCAAACCTCCTTTCCGGCGACTTACTCCGGCGGAGATCGCGTACCGAAAGGCCGAGCAGCTCTGTTTTCGCTGCGACGAGAAGGGACATTCAAGCCAGACTTGTCCCCATCAAAACATACAGCTGCGAATCCTGGAAGCCGACGGGACCGAGAGGGAGTGGGATGGAATAGAAGAAATTGGGGATGTCGATGTCGATGTCGATCCGGATCTAGCAGAGTGTGGGGTTGCAGAGCTCTCTCTCAATTTGATGGTTGGCATTTCATCACCTAGGACGATGAAGCTGAGAGGCCGGATTCAAGAAGAGTCTGTCGTGGTCATGATCGACAGTGGAGCCACTCACAACTTCCTGTCAGTTAAGGTAATCCAGAAATTGGGCTTGCCAATGGAAAAGACAATCAGTTATGGTGTCATTACTGGAACAGGGGCCAAGGTGCCAGGAGAAGGAATTTGCAATGGGGTTAAGTTGGAGATGCAGAATCTGAACCTGGTAAGCTCCTTCATTCCGTTGGAGTTGGGAAATGTAGATGTAATACTGGGGGTACAGTGGCTAGAGACGCTGGGGGAGGTCAGGGCTAACTGGAAACTGCAGAGGATGAGGTTTCGGGTGGCAGGACAGGAGGTCACGCTTCAAGGAGAACCCAGCCTGTGTTGTGCTGCTATTTCAGTAAAGGCTCTATGGAAGGTTCTCAATAATGGAGGAAAAGGGTTAGTGGTGGAATTTGGGGGGCTCCAAGTGAGACAGGAAGGAGCTAACATACCCGCGCCGGTGGCCTTACTACTTCAGGAGTTTGTGGGAGTTTTTGAGGAGCCCAAGCAATTGCCTCCTTCAAGAGGAAGAGAACATACCATTGACTTGGTACCAGGAGCTCAAGCAGTCAGTGTGAGACCCTTCAGGTACCCGCATATACAAAAGGAAGAAATAGAAAAGCAGATTTCAAACATGCTAGCAGCAGGGATCATCCAAGAAAGCCGAAGCCCCTTCTCCAGCCCTGTCCTTTTGGTGAAGAAGAAAGACAAGAGCTGGCGGTTCTGTGTGGATTACCGTGTCCTAAACAAGGTGACAGTGGGGGACAGCTATCCCATTCCAATGATCAACCAACTCTTGGATGAGCTTCAGGGAGCTGCAGTGTTCTGTAAACTGGACCTTACGTCAGGGTATCACCAGATCTTAGTGAAGGCTGAGGATGTGCCAAAGACCGCATTCCGCACTCATGATAGCCACTATGAGTTCAGGGTTATGCCCTTTGGGCTCAAGAATGCCCCTGCCACTTTCCAAGTCCTCATGAATGATGTATTCAGGGAGATGCTCAGGAAGTGTGTACTGGTGTTTTTTGATGATATTTTGGTGTACAGCAAGTCCATGGAAGAGCATCAGGAGCATTTAAGGAAAGTGTTACAGTTGCTGCAAGAGCACAAGCTTTTTGCTAACCGAAAGAAATGCTTGTTTGGTCGTCCAGAAGTAGAGTACTTGGGACATGTTATTTCAAAAGAAAGTGTAGCTGTGGATAAGGAAAAGATCAGAGCCATGGAGGAGTGGCCACTCCCCAGGAATGTTAAGGCATTGAGAGGGTTCCTTGGGTTGACTGGTTACTATCTAAAGTTTGTACAGGGCTATTGAGAGATTGCAAGGCCATTAACCCAACTCCTCAGGAAAGACCAATTCCAGTGGAATGATGAAGCTACAGAGGCATTTCAGAGACTAAAGAAGGCAATGACCACTATACCTGTGCTGGGACTGGCCAACTTCTCTACCATGTTTGTAGTAGAGTCTGATGCTTTAGGAGGAGGCTTGGGAGCAGTGCTCATGCAAAGCCAGAAACCCCTAGCCTATTTTAGCCAGGCCCTAACAGAAAGACAAAAGCAGAAGTCCATCTATGAAAGAGAATTGATGGCAATTGTTTTTGCCATTCAGAAATGGCGCCATTACCTGCTGGGGAGGAAATTCTTAGTACGTACTGATCATAAGAGCTTAAAGTACTTGCTGGAACAGAGAGAGGTGAATTTAGAGTATCAGAAATGGGTGACCAAAATTTTGGGGTTTGATTTTGACATTCACTACAAGCCTGGCTTGGAAAACAAGGCTGCAGATGCACTCTCTCCAGACGTGAAGGTATGCCTCAAGTCTTTGCTCTTTCTGTACCAGTTGCTATTCAGTTAGAGCAAATAGGTACTGAGGTAGATAAGGATTTGGACCTATCTAAGATAAAGGCTGAGGTTCTAGAAGGGAGTGCAGCACATCCAGAGTATAGGGTTGTTCAAGGGAGACTATTAAGGGGAGGAAAACTTGTGCTACCAGCTTCATCTGGACTGATAGGAGTTATCCTAAGGGAGTTCCATGACAGCCCTATAGGTGGTCATGGTGGAGTGCTAAAAACTCAGAAGAGGATCGCCGAAATCTTCTATTGGAAAGGAATGATGGCTGAAATAAAAAGCTATGTTGCAGCCTGCCGGGTATGTCAAAAACACAAGTACTCCACACTGGCTCCTGCAGGACTCTTGCAGCCTCTTCCCATTCCAAACAATATATGGCAAGATATCTCGTTAGATTTTGTGGAGGGCTTGCCTAAGTCAGAAGGATACAGTGTGATCATGGTAGTTGTTGACCGGTTCACCAAATACAGCCACTTCATCAAAATGAAGCATCCCTTTAACGCTGCAGGAGTGGCAATGATCTTTGTGCAGGAGGTAGTAAGATTACATGGGTTCCCAAGGACTCTGGTCTCATACAGAGATGCAGTCTTCCCTGGAAAATTCTGGACAGAGCTATTCAAGCTAGCAGGAACCAAACTGTGTTTTACTACAGCTTACCATCCCCAGTCAGATGGACAGACAGAGATTACCAATCGGGGAATGGAGACTTTCTTGAGATGCTATGCAAGCGAGAAACCACACATTTGGGGAAAATTCTTACCATGGGCAGAGTACAGCTATAATACTTCCTTCCACAACTACCAATGTGGTGCTGGAGGACCAGTTAGTGGGAAGGGATGAGATGCTGGACAGGATAAAACACCACCTTATGAGGGCTCAACAACTGATGGAGAAACAGGCTAACAAACACAGAAGGGATGTAGAGTTTGCAGTAGGGGAGCTTGTCTTTGTCAAGATCAGACCTTATAGGCAGAAAACACTGGCCATGAGGAGCAATGAGAAGCTGTCACAGAGATTCTATGGTCCTTTCAAAGTGGTTGAAAAGATTGGAGCTGTGGCATACAAGCTGGAACTTCCTCTTGGGGCTAGGATTCATCCCACCTTCCATGTGTCTAAGCTCAAGAAGGCCATGAGAAGTGAGTTGATTCCTGTGTCTTTACCCCCTCAGTTGTCTGAAGAATTCGTGATGGAAGCTGAACCTGAGGTAGTGCTAGGAAGCAAAGTCAATAAGGAATCAAGTCAAGAAGAGGTGCTTATTAAGTGGAAGGAACTGCCTGACTGTGACTGCACGTGGGAATGGAAGGGTGTAATCAAGAATCAATTTCCTCAATTTGACCTTGAGGACAAGGTCGGTCTCAAAGGGAAGGGTGTTGATAGGGTGGTCGATGAGAGGGAACCAATCCTGTTCCAATACAAGAGGAGGACCAAAGGTAAGGGGCCTCAAATCAATTAACCCAAAGAGCAGGGACTGAGTGAGTCATCAGATGTGTCAGAAGATTCTGGAGTCTGGCCACGTCATTGAATAAAGTGAGTACGCAGCTAGCAAGGAACGTTATAAAGGAGAGGTTGTTAAGATTAGAGGGCCATCATTGGAATAGTGATCTTTGTTGTTTTGTGAGGAGGAGAGCTGTCACTCTCTTGATCCTCTTTTTGCTTTGGTCCTTGATTTGCTATTTTTGGAAGTTTGTGTGCTTGTAATCAGAACGTTAGAAGAGAGACTAAATAAAGAAGAGTATTATTCATTGTTTTCTGGTTTCAAATACAACTCCTAACAGACACCCAGGTCATGTCTATGACATGATAATAAGGAGAAGTCTACGTGTCAGGTATATAAAATTTCTGATTCTTGATGAATCATATGAAATGCTGAGCAGAGTTCAAGGAACAATTCTATGATGTTTACAGATATCTTGCTCCTGATCTGCAGGTTCGATTTCATTACTTTGTCGCCTAAATTAGATTTGTTTTGCTCTTATTGCATTTGCGTTCTTAGAATCTTATTTGATGAATTGGCTGCTTATACTTTGTAGAGTTTTAATTTGTTAAAGGACCTTTTAGCCCACTGTTGAGTTAATATATATCCCTAATCGCTTCTGCTCCGGCGAATTCTTCGATCACATCAGGTCTCGTCAATAATTCGTCATTCATATCTGTCTTGAGATCGTTCAGTTTCACTTTATCTAGTGGCTTCTTTTTCTTCTAAATTCTATATTGCGATCTAGTTTCTGAATCACGATGTGTTAGGGTTTTGGATTACTTTACACATCAATCGTTGATAATTGTTATTCTCCTCTTTTGATATCGTGTTGAATTTCGATACAGTCTTGTTGATGATACTTTTAACCTGTTGAATTTGTTCTTCGAAATTTGCGCTTACTTGCTTCTTCTTGTTTCCTGCATATCTATGGGGTTTCATTATCATTGTATTTGCTGATTCTGCAGAATTTGTAGTAGTCTTCACTTGAAACAATGAGTGAGGTGTTTAACGGATACAAGCGGCAATATTGCGGGCTCTCGGCAAATCTTTCAAAGAAATGTTCTTCAGCTGTTGCGCTTGACGGAGGTTAATCTCTAATCTTTTGAATGATAAGAAGCTTTTTCTTCACATATATTGCCTTAGCTTCCATAAAGAATCGTAGACACTACAAATAGTAACAATGTACGAATTAGCGATATCTTGGTTTGTGTTTGATGCAGAGTATTGTGTGTTTTAGATCCTTCATGTGTTGTAAAGACATAATCTTTGAGCTTCTTTTACTTTCTTTGATCACTGATTAGTGATCAAGGCTTTACGGATTAGTGTCTATTGATTCCATTGATGATACTTTACTGATTTGCAGAACAAAAGAAGCTGAAGCTGTCTGAAATAAAATCTGGCCAGGATAATGCAGAAGCATTGGTATGTGATAGGTGTAACTCGAATAGAATAATGAACCTTTTCTATTGTTCATTTGTATTTTGATGGTGCTGTCATTTTTTCCGACTCCAGATTAGGAAGATGGATCTCGAGGCAAGGAGCCTTCCACCAAATATTAAGTCTAGCCTCCTTGTCAAATTGAGAGAATTTAAGTCTGATCTCAACAATTTCAAAACTGAAGTGAAAAGAATCACAACTGGAACCTTGAATGCTGCTGCGCGTGATGAGTTACTCGAAGCCGGTATGGCTGACACAAAGACGATATGTAAGATACTCTCAGAAGGTCAAAGCTCTGGATCTAAGTGATAATAAGTTTTTGGCTCACTAGAAGCGCGAGGTAAGTAACAGGACAATTTGTTTAGTTATGGTTATATGCATCTCAATCTTATTATCGTTTCTGTTAATGAAGCAGTTCAATAGTTCTGAGACAGTGAAACCACTATTATCACTTGTTCTAACCTCAGTCATTGTTCTATTACCCACATGCTCAATAGGATCATTAAGTAACAATAATTCTGAGACAGTGAAACCACTATTATCTCCCCATATTCTTGTGGACAATTGCTACAGGGTTTTATGCATCTTTCTTGCAGCAGCAACTTTATTCATGGTGTGGTGCACTATGCAACTCATTATGACTTTAGTATGTATCATATTGGCAACATGCACTTGTTTACTGTTGCTAGCCAGTAGTAAGTAGATGTTTTTATCTATATGTTTGGCGAATTTTAGTCATTCAAAGGACATCAATTATCGTTTTCTTTGCATTGTAGTTGAGGAGTTTGATTTGGGAAACTTCTATGCACAATGTCTACCTTTTGGTGTGCCACTATTCTACTTTGACATGTGGATTTGCTTTCAGCGAATTAATCAATTTGCTGTTGCTGCTGTGTTTTGCGATACAAAAAGAAAGGTAATCCTGGAGCTTCTTAATTTAAGAAACTGAATCTGCTTTCTTTATGTTGTATGTGATCTGGTATCTCATTTTGTTAACACTAACCTTCTAGCACTACTCTTAACTGGATTTGGCCTCTTACGATCATCTTTCTTTTTCATTCCAGAGGTTAATATTGATGCAGACTTGGGCTTTTAATTCAAGGTACGGTTTCGATGTTTTTTTATGTTAATTTTTTTTTTCTCGCCTACTAACCCAAAGAGATCAAAAGGCAGACACTCAATTCATAGTGCTCTGTCAGATTCTTTTTGGGATATTGTCCCGATGAGTTTTGGATTGAAGTACCCACGGCTTGACCCTAATCATACAACAATAGAATTCTGGCTGAATTTTGATAAATGTACCCACGGCTTGGTCCAAATCACAAACAAAAGAATTTTGGCTATGTTTCCATACATGTTCCCGTCGGTTTTCGAACAACGTACCCACGGCTTAACCCGAATTTTTCGACAAAAGAATTCCGACCGATTTTTGACAAATGTACCCACGGCTTGAACCGAATTTCGGAACCTAAGTATTTTGTTCGGTTTTGGATAGATGTGCCCACGGCTTGTCTCAAATCTTATGACATAAGAATCTTGATCGGTTTTCGACAAAGGTATCCAAGGCTAAACAAAAGTCTTAGACAAAAGAATTCTGGCCAAGTTTCAATATATGTACTCACGGCTTGATCTAAATCTTACGACATAAGAATTTTGACATGCACCCACGGTTTGACCCCAATCTTACTATTTATGAATTCCGACCAAATTTTGACATGAATGCACCCACGGCTTGATTTAAATTGTAAGACATAAGAATTATGGTCGGTTTTTGAAAGAGATATAATTTTATCCGAATATTAAGAAATAAGAATTCGGGCAAAAGTTTTGTTGATGTACCCACGGCTTTATCAAAATGTTAACGTGAGCTGATTTCCACAGAGTACCCACGACTTTATCCAAATATTATGACAAAAGAATTCCTGGTGGTTTCGACAGATGTACCCACGGCTTGGTCCATATCATAAACAAAAGAATTTTGGCTAGGTTTCAATTTTCGAATAAAATACCCACAGCTTATCCCCAATATTCTGACAAAAGAATTTCAGCCGGTTTTTGACAAATGTACCCATTCGGAACATTAGTATTATAACCGGTTTTCACCCATGGCTTGTCTCAAATCTTATTGACATAAGAATCTTGACCGGTTTTCGATAAAGGTACCCACGGCTAAACAGAAGTCTTAGACAAAAAAATCCCGGCCAAGTTTTAGTATATGTACCCACGGCTTGATCTGAATCTTATGACATAAGATTTTTGACATATGCACCCACGGCTTGACTCGAATCTTACTATATAAGAATTCCGACGAGTTTTTGACAAACCCACCAACGGCTTGACTTGAATTGAAAGACAATAGTCGGTTTTCGATAGAGATACCCACGACTTTATCCAAATCTTCAGAAATAAGAATTCTGGCAGAGGTTTGATAGATGTACCCACGACTTGATCAAAACTTTAACGTAATAGGATGATGAGCTGATTTCGAAAGAGTACCCACGGCTTGATCCAAATATTACGACAAAAGAATTCTTTGTGGTTTTCGACATATGTACCAACGGCTTGGTTCATATCATAAACAAACGCATTTTGGCTAGGTTTCCAAAAATGTTCCCGTCGGTTTTCGAATAAAATACCCACGGCTTATCACTAATATTCCGACTAAAGAATTCTGACCAGTTTTTTGACAAATGTACCCACGGCTTGATCCAAATTTTGGAACCTAAGTATTATAACTTGTTTTCATCCATGGCTTGTCTCAAATCTTAATGACATAAGAATCTTAATCGGTTTTCGATAAAGGTACACACAACTAAACAGAAATCTTAGACCAAAAAATTCAGTCCAAGTTTTAATATATGTACCCACGGCTTGATCTGAATCTTACGACATAAGAATTTTGACAGATGCACCCACGACTTGACTTGAATCTTATTATATACGATAAGTTTTTGACATAAACCCACCAACGGCTTTACTTAAATTGAAAGACACAAAAGATATGGTCGGTTTTCGATATAGATACCCACGGGTTTATCCAAATCTTAAGAAATAAGAATAATGGGAGAGGTTTGATCGATATACCCACGACTTGATCAAAACTTTAACGTAATAGAATGATGGGCTGATTTCGACAGAGTACCCACAGCTTGATCCAAATATTATGACAAAAGAATTCCTGGTGCTTTCGACAGATATACCCACAACTTGGTCCATATCATAAACAAACGCATTTTGGCTAGGTTTCCAAAGATGTTCCCGTCGGTTTTCGAATAAAATACCCACGGCTTATCACTAATATTCCGACTAAAGAATTATGGCCAGTTTTTGACAAATGTACCGACGGCTTGACCCAAATTTTGGAACCTAAGTATTACAACCGGTTTTCACCCATGGCTTGTCTCAAATCTTAATGACATAAGAATCTTAACCGGTTTTTGATAAAGGTACACACGGCTAAACAGAAATCTTAGACCAAAAAATCCAGTCCAAGTTTTAATATATGTACCCACGGCTTGATCTGAATCTTACGACATAAGAATTTTGACAGATGCACCCACGGCTTGTCTCGAATCTTATTATATACGACAAGTTTTTGACATAAACCCACCAACGGCTTGACTTAAATTGAAAGACACAAAAGTTATGGTTGGTTTTCGATACAGATACCCACGAGTTTATTCAAATCTTAAGAAATAAGAATAATGGCAGAGGTTTGATCGATGTACCCACGGCTTGATCAAAACTTCAACGTAATAGAATGATGGGCTGATTTCGACAGAGTACCCACGGCTTGATCCAATTATTATGACAAAAGAATTCCTGGTGGTTTTGACAGATGTACCCACAACCTGGTCCATATCATAAACAAAAGAATTTTGGCTAGGTTTCCAAAGATGTTCCCATCAATTTTCGAATAAAATACCCACGGCTTATCCCCAATATTATGACAAAAGAATTTCAGGCAGTTTTTGACAAATGTACCCACGGCTTGACCCAAATTTCGGAACATAAGTATTATAACTTTAACGGCTTGAGAGATGTACCCACGACTTGATCAAAACTTTAACGTAATAGAATGATGAGCTGATTTCGACAGAGTACCCACGACTTGATCCAAATATTATGAAATATAATTCTTGGTGGTTTTCGACAGATGTACCCACGGCTTGGTCCATATCATAAACAAAAGAATTTCGGCTAGGTTTCCAAAGATGTTCCTTCGGTTTTCGAATAAAATACCCACGACGTATCCCTAATATTTCGACAAAAGGATTCCAACCAATTTTTGACAAATGTACCCACGGCTTGACCCAAATTTCGGAACCTAAGTATTATAACTGGTTTTCACATCTCAAATCTTAATGACATAAAAATCTTAACCTGTTTTCGACAAAGGTACACACGGCTAAACAGAAATCTTAGACCAAAAAATCCCGTCCAAGTTTTAATATATGTACCCACGGCTTGATCTGAATCTTACGACATAAGAATTTTGACAGATGCACCCACGGTTTGACTCGAATCTTATTATATATGAATTCCGACCAGTTTTTGACATAAACCCACCCATGGCTTGACTTAAATTGAAAGACACAAAAATTTTGGTCGGTTTTTTGATACAGATACCCACAAGTTTATCCTAATCTTAAGAAATAAGAGTTTTGAAAGAGGTTTGATAGATGTACCCACAGCTTGATAAAATTTTTTTAATGTGATAGAATGATGGGGGTGATTTCGACATAGTACCCACGGCTTGATCCAAATATTACGACAAAAGAATTCCTGGTGGTTTTCGACAGAACCCACGGCTTTGTCCATATCATAAACAAAAGAATTTTGGCTAGTTTACCGAAGTTGTTCCTGTCGGTTTTCGAATAAAATACCCACGACTTATTCTTAATATTCTAACAAAATAATTTCGGCCAGTTTTTGACAAATGTACCCACGGCATGACTCAAATTTCGGAACCTAAGTATTATAACCGTTTTTCACCCATGGCTTGTCTCAAATCTTAATGATAGGAATCTTGACTGGTTTTCGACAAAGGTTCCCACGGCTAAACATAAATCTTAGACAAAAAATCCCAGCCAAGTTTTGATATATGTACCCATGGCTTGATCTGAATCTTACAACATAAGAATTTTGACAGATGCACCCACGGCTTGACTCGAATCTTAATATATATGAATTCTGACTAGTTTTTGACATATATGCACCCACGACTTGACTTAAATTGAAAGACAAGAATTTTGGTCTGTTTTCGATAGAATACCTGCAACTTTATCCAAATCTTTAGAAATAAGATTTCTAGCAATAGGTTTGATAGACGTACCCATGGCTTGATCAAAACTTTAACGTAATAGAATGGAGAGCTGATTTCAACAAAGTATCCACAACTTGATCCGAATATTACGACAAAAGAATTCCTTGTGGTTTTCGACAGATTGTACCCCCGGCTTGGTCTAAATAATAAACAAAAGAATTTTGGCTTGGTTTCCATAGATGTTCCAGACGGTTTTCGAATTAAATTTCCACGGTTTATTCCGGCAAAAGAATTTCGGCTGGTTTTTCACAAATGTGCCAACGGCTTGACCCAAATTTCGGAACCTAAGTAGTATGATCGGTTTTCGATAGATGTTCCCTCGACTTGTCTCAGATCTTATGACATAATAATCTTGACCGGTTTTCGGCAAAGGTACCCACAGCTAAAAAAGAGTTATATGTACCCACGACTTGCTCTGAATCATACGATATAAGAATTTTGACAAATGCACCCACGGCTTGACCCGAATCTTACTATATGTGAATTTTGACAAGTTTTTGACATATATGCACCCACAGCTTGACTTAAATTGAATGACACCAGAATTTTGGTCGGTTTTTGATAGAGATACCCACGACTTTATTTGAATCTTAAGAAATAAGAATTTTGCAGAGGTTTGATAGATGTACCCCCGACTTGATCAAGATTTTAACGTAATAGAATGATGAGTTGATTTCGACAGAGTACCCACAGCTTGATCCAATTATTACGACAAAAGAATTCCTGGTGGTTTTCGACAGATGTACCCACAGCTTGGTCCAAATTATAAGCAAAAGAATTTTGGCTAGGTTTCCATAGATGTTCTCGACGGTTTTCGAGTAAAATTTCCACAGCTTATCCTTAATAATCCGACAAAACAATTTCAGCCGGTTTTTGACAAATGTGCCCACAGCTTGACCCAAATTTGGGAACCTATGTGGTATGACGCGTTTTCGATAGATGTACCCACAGCTTGTCTCAAATTTTATGACATAAGAACCTTGACCGGTTTTCGACAAAGGTACCCATGGCTAAACAAAATTCATAGAAAAAAAAATCCCGGCCAAGTTTCAATATATGTACCCACAGCTTGATCTGAATCTTACGGCATATAAATTTTGACAGATGCATCCACGGCTTAACCCAAATCTTACTATATATGAATTTCGACCAATTATTGACATATATGTATCCACAGCTTGACCCGAATTTCAGAACCTAAGTAGCATGTCCGATTTTTGATAGATGTACCCGCGGCTTGACTCTAATCTTATGACATAAGAAAAAGAATTTTGGGTAGGTTTCCATAGATGTTCTCGACGATTTTCGAGTAAAATTTCCACAGCTTATCCTTAATAATCCGACAAAAGAATTTTAGCCGGTTTTTGACAAATGTGCCCACAGCTTGACCCAAATTTGGGAACCTATGTAGTATGCCGCGTTTTCGATAGATGTACCCACAACTTGTCTCAAATTTTATGACATAAGAATCTTGACCGGTTTTCGACAAAGGTACCCATGGCTAAACAAAATTCTTAGACAAAAAAATTCCGGCCAAGTTTCAATATATGTACCCACGGCTTGATCTGAATCTTACGGCATATAAATTTTGACAGATGCATCCACGGCTTAACTCAAATCTTACTATAAATGAATTCCGACCAATTTTTAACATATATGTATCCACAGCTTGACCCGAATTTCAGAACCTAAGTAGCATGACCGATTTTTTATAGATGTACCCGCGGCTTGACTCTAATCTTATGACATAAGAATATTGACCGGTTTTCGTCAAAGGTACCCACGACTAAATAAAAGTTTTAAGACAAAAGAATTCTAGCCAAGTTTAAATATATGTACCCATGGCTTGATCCGAATATTATGATAAAAGAATTATTGCTGGTTTTCGACAAATGTACTCACAACTTGGCCCAAATCATAAACAAAAGAATTTTGCCTAGGTTTGCATAGATGTTCTGGCTGGTTTTCAAATAAGGTACCCACATCTTAACCCTAATTTTTGACAAAAGATTTATGGCCGGGTTTTTGATAAATGTACCACGGCTTGACCTGAATTTCAAATCCTAAGTATTATGTCCAATTTTTTATGGTTGTACCCACAGCTTGACTCAAATCTTATGACGTAAGAATATTTACCGGTTTTCGACAAAAGGTACCCAAAACTAAACAAAAGTCTTAAATAAAAGAATTCCGGCCAAGTTTAATTTTATGTACCTATGGCTTATTCTGAATCTTACGACGTAAGAATTGTGAGAGATGCACCCACGGTTTAACCTGAATCTTACTATATATGAATTCTAACCAAATTTTGATATATATGCACCCATTCCTTGACTTAAATTGTGAGACATAAGAATTTTGGTCGGTTTTCGATAGAGTACCTACGACTTTATCCGAGTCTTAAGATATAAGAATTCTCTTAGAATTTTGATAGATGTACCCACGATTGATCAAAATTTTAACGTAATAGAATTTTGAGCCAGTTTTCGACAGAGTACCCACGGCTTGATCAAATATTACGACAAAAGAAATACTGATAGGTTTCGACAGATGTACCCACGACTTGATCCAAATCATAAACAAAATGTTATTGGTTTTTGTAATTATGGATATATGAATTATGTTGGTGGATTTGCTTTGATTATCTTTTTTTTTTAAATTCATAGTTTTGATATCTTTCCTTATTGGAGATATTTAGTGCCCGATAAAGAACCCGAAGAAAAGACCAACAATGGAGAAGACATCACCAAAAAAGAGAGGAAGAAGAAGAACATGAAGTCTTTAATATAGCTTATTCTTCGCTATGACATGAAGTTTCTAGAAAAGCATAGGTATGTCGGCTCAGTGATGTGGTTTGGTAAACCCTAAATCTTCTTTATAATTTTGATCACGTGAATCATCTTTTAACTTTGTTATGTTGAGTTCATGACTTTGGTATCAACTTTGTTTCAGCTTATTTTGGTATCTATAATCGTACTGTATTTAAGGAATTTCAAAACTTCAAAAACTTTCTTAACAAGATCCTCCTCTCTTTATTGAGAAGAACAAGACAGTTAGTGATTCGTGTCCAAGTCTGACAAAGACTAGTGAAACCAAAGGCTTTGCACATAGCCAAAACGGAGAAGAGAGAAGAAGCAGGCTTTATGAACAAGTGTGAGACGCCCATGAAGCCCAACTCGGTAAATCAAACATCAACCTTGTCTCCTTCACTCACTAATGAAAAAGAAGACAAGACAACTAAGGAGAAAGAGCCAACTAAGGAGAAGAGCCGTTGGTGGTGGTCGTACACTTTGGTACTGTTCCGGTGGTCGCGGCTCTGACGAAGACCGACTGACAGGTGTCCATGTTAATTAGGGTTTTCGTATTACTTTAGTTTTTCAGTATAAATAAGCTATTATTGTAATCGTTCTCTTTAAGTAAAATAAAATACAAATTCAGATCTATTATTTCTCTTCATTTTGAGCCTTCTAGCTCTGCTTTCATGGTATCGGAGCCATGGTCGAATCTATGGACTCGTATTCTATTCCTTCTCTAAACATCACTAATTGTGTTACCGTAAAATTGGTTCAATGAAATTACATTTTATGGAAATCGCAATTTGAGGCATTTCTTTCTGGTAAAAAACTTGTGGGTTTCGTTACTTGGGTCTCTCTGTGAAGATGTGCTTAGTATGGTGGTTGGATGTAAAACATCACAAGAAGTCAGGATCTCACTGGCTGCTCACTTCAACCGAGTCTCCTCCTCTCGTGTCTTTGATCTGCAAAGACATCTCCAGACCATCACAAAGCAGGATAAGACAATGGCTGACTATCTTCGAGAGGTAAAAGCTATATGTGACCAACTTATTTCTATAGGTCATCCTGTTAGTGAGAAAGCTCGAATCTTTGCGGCTATTCATGGTCTAGGTCATCTCCACGAACTGATTATTATAGTATTAGCGGGTTTTATGGATGATGTTGGTCCTACATACGAGAGTGTGGTTGCTAGACTTGTTGGGTTTGATGGTAGGCTTAAAGGGTATTAGACTGTGTCTGCATCTTGCTTTTATGATCTCTCCACAAGAATATGTACCTCGTGATTCTAACAACAATATAGGCAGATGTAACTATTTTTACAAGGGAAATGGTGGTAGAACCTCATATTTGACTCAAGGGAGAGGATTTCGTCAACAAAACTCCTCTGCTTCAGGGTGTTTGTATGGGGGTTCTTCATTTGGTGGATCTTCTGTGGCTAATGGAGGTAGACCTCAATGTCAAATTTGTGGCAAGAAAGGTGATGGTGCTTTGGATCGTTGGCACATGTTTAACAAGGTTTATCATTCAGAAAATGTTCCTACTACTTTAGCTGCAATGAGAATAACGGATGTCACAAATCTTTCTGGCCAAGAGTGGTTCCCTGACACTGGAGCTACTGCTTATGTCACAAATTCTCCTCAACATCTTCAACAAGGCCTTCCTTACACTAAGTCTGATTCAGTAACGGTGGGAGATGGAAATTTCCTTCCCATTACTCACACTGGTTCACATTGTTGCCTTCTACTTCATGTACTCTACCATTACTAGATGTGCTTGTCTGTCCAGATATAACTAAGTCTCTCTCATCATTTTTTAAGCTTACCACCCACTATACTTGCAAATTTGAATTTGATTGTGATGGGGTTGTTGTTAAGTACAAGGGGACAAAGCAGGGTCTCACTCTGAGAAGAAATCATAATGGACTTTATGCATTGGAAGATCCAAAGGTGCAAGTCCATTTCTCCTCTAGACAACAACAAACTAGTGACGAAGTGTGGCACAAGCGCTTAGGACATCCCAATCATCAAGTTCTGCTTCAACTTTCTTCTAATAAATCCATGACAATAAGCAAGAGTACCAAGATTATTTGTGAATCATGTAGTCTAGAGAAAAGTAATAGGCTGCCTTTTTCTTCATCTTCCTTTGTTGCATCTAAACCCGTAGAAAGGTTATATTGTGACCTTTGGGGTCATGCTATCAGGACAAGGGTTTAGGTATATGTAATCTTCATTGACAATTGGTCTCACTATAGTTGGTTATATCCACTTAAATCAAAGTCTGAGTTTTTTGGAGTTTTTACAAAGTTTCAGTTGTTGGTTGAAAATCAGTTTACTGCTAAGATTGGCTCTTTTCAGTATGATGGTGGTGGTGAATTCATTAGTGCCATGTTTTTGCAATATTTGGCTAAGCATGGAATACAACAGCTGATTTCATGTCCTTATACACCACAACAAAACGGTTTAGTCGAAAGGAAGCATAGACATGTTGTGGAGTTAGGTTTATCAATGATGTTTGATTGCATGATTCCTCAGAAATATTGGGTTGAAGCCTTCAGTATTGCCAACTTCTGTTGGAATTCATACAGGTTTTACCGGATTAATCTCTATTAACCAACCTAGATGCAATTCCTTTTCCTAGGATCTAGGGTTTGTAAACTTTAAATCTGATGAAACGGATCTCGAATATACCTGGAGTTTGCAGCGGAGATTTGATCAGGGATTCGAGATCTGCAGCACTTCAAATGCAGTGCCTCTACCGATAGTCCACACGCACACAAATAGGAATCCGCAGGGATGCTAGTGCCTGAAATCGGATCTTTTAGGGAATTTTCAGAGGCTGCTATCAATAGGGTTTTCTCGAAAACTATCTCTCCAGGTCGTGACCTATATCTCCTTTATATAGGTCCTGGAGAATACCTAAATGATCCTGAACCGATTCATAATCAATTAAGTTACTAAACCGAAATCTTATTTCGGTTAAACCCTCGTGTCGATCGACACTACTATAGTGTCGATCGACGCTGCCTTTAAAACATGTTTATAATGTGTATCAAATACACATCATCTAGATCATTATATTAATGATCATTCCCTTATAAAGTGAATCCTATTTGCTTAGGTGTGTGACCCTGTAGGATCATATAATACTAGTAATGAGTTCATAACTCATAGATCATAAGCGACTTCTAGCAAAACGTAATGACCACCTAGTATCATATGAATGTCTAATCTCGACTTCACAACTATCACTGAAGTGAATACAAGTGTGATTTCAGGACATTCCCAACAATCTCCCACTTGTACTGGAATCAACTATTCCAATAATCCCTTTGTCGCTATATCTCGATCTGGCATAAGGCAAGAACCGTGTCATCCTTATTCACCCAACATCATGTTCATCGAAATCCGATTTATACTGACAAAACAAACGACTGACATTCAGCTCGTTCGAGTGCGGCCACACATTCCTCAGTATCAAATCTTCGATGGGCCCTGAGATATTTATCTCCTGTTTTACAGGAGGGACAAATCCCATCTTGTTTCATCCCTGTTCCTTCACATACTTCATGATACGCTCAATCAATGCCTTTATAGTCACCTTTTACGGATAACGTTTGACAAAGTCAAAACGAACCAATTCATATGTAAGAAGTCATGATGAACTCAGGTCTAAGGACTATACTCTATAGTCGTTATGAGAACCTCTCATGACACTTAATTTCCTGTAGATTTCTCATTAGTGGGTCATGTCCGATCATATGTTCTCTAACATATATCTATGTGATTGACTTTAATACTCTTATTAATGACTCCATGAAACTTAGTCATCAGTCACCTCACATGCTAGTCTCGCGCGGTTGCGCGGTTATAGGGTTTCATGATCAAGTCCTCAACTTGATGACCTATAGAATGACATAAATTATTTTGGGACTATCATTTAAACACATTTAAATAATACTGAAATCAAATTTTATTAAAATCATCAAGGTATGAATACAAGAACATCAAAGCATAACTTAAAACCAAGACAACTCCCACTAAAATCAAGATCACATCTTAATTTCCTTCAGTCCTATAGCAGCAGTATGACTCTCATGCTTAGGTCGTGGGAGGGGCTTGGTCAGAGGATCAACGACATTCTCATATGTGGGAACTCTGCTGATCTCCACGTCTCCTCTATCAATTATATCACGTATCAAGTGATATTTCCTCTCTATGTGTTTGGACTTCTGGTGTGACCTTGGTTCTTTCGCCTGAGCAATTGCTCCATTGTTATCACAGAACAATGCCACATGCTTTAAGATACTAGGGACCACACCAAGTTCAGACACGAACTTCTTGATCCAAACAGCTTCCTTTGCTGCTTCCGAAGCGGCAATGTATTTCAGCCTCAGTAGTGGAATCAGCTACGGTGCTCTGCTTGGAACTTTTCCAACTGACTGCACCGCCATTCAGACAAAAGACATAGCCAGACTGAGACCGGAAATCATCTCTGTCCGTCTGAAAACTTGCATCCGTGAATCCACTTATGATCAGCTCATCATTTCCTCCATACACCAAGAACTTATCCTTAGTATTTCTCAAATACTTGAGGATACTCTTGACTGCTTTCCAGTGACACTCACCTGGATCAGATTGGTATTTACTCGTCATGCTTAAGGCACAAGCAACATCTGGACGAGTACAGAGCATGGCATACATGATAGATCCTACTGCTGAAGCATAAGGAATTCTATTCATTCGCTCCCGCTCAGCTTGTGTCGAAGGACACTGCTTCTTGCTAAGAGTTATACCATTTAACATAAGCGTGAAACCTCTCTTGGAATTCTGCATATTGAATCTGTGCAATACCTTATCTATATAAGTATCTTGACACAATCCAATAAGCCTTTTCAATCTATCTCTATAGATTCTTATTCCAAGGATGTACGCGGCTTCACCCATGTCTTTCATGGAAAAACAACTTCCAAGCCAAGTCTTGACAGACTGAAGCAATGGAACGTTATTTCCGAGAAGAAGTATGTCGTCTACATACAGTACGAGAAATGCAACTCCGCTCCCACTAGTCTTCTTGTATACACATGGTTCTTCTTCGTTCTTGACGAAGTCAAACTTTTTGACCGCTTCATCAAAACGAAGATTCCAACTCCTTGATGCTTGCTTCAATCCATAAATAGATCGATGAAGCTTGCATACTTTCCCAGCATTTTTAGGATCTGTGAAACCTTCCGGTTGTGTCATGTACACATCCTCTTCCAGAATTCCGTTAAGGAAGGCTGTTTTCACATCCATCTGCCATATCTCATAATCATAATAAGCGGCAGTTGCTAGGAGTATCCGAATGGATTTAAGCATAGCGACTGGGGAATAGGTCTCATCATAGTCAATACCATGAATTTGCTTGAAACCTTTAGCCACTAATCTAGCTTTGAATATCTGAAAATTCCCATCCACGTCAATCTTCCTTTTGAAGATCCATTTACACTCAATGGGTCTCACACCATCGGGTAAATCTACCAAGGACCATACTTGGTTTTCTGACATGGATCCCATTTCGGATCTAGCGGCTCCAAGCCACTTTTGAGAGTCAGGGCCCAACATTGCTTCTTCGAAATTCGCAGGTTCGTCACTGTCAATGATCAACAGGTCATGACAATTGTTCACGAGAAGACCGTAGTACCTCTCGGGTTCGTGATGAATTCTTCCGGATCTGCGAACTTCAGGCATCACAGGTGCTGGTTCCATAACTCCTTGTGGTTCCACCAGCTGCTCTTCCTCATTAGGTTGAGCAGGCTCCTGTGATTCTCGAACTTCTTCGAGCAGTACTTTACTCCCACTTCTTGATGCTTGCTTCAATCAATAAATAGATCGATGAAGCTTGCATACTTTCCCAGCATTTTTAGGATCTGTGAAACCTTCCGGTTGTGTCATGTACACATCCTCTTCCAGAATTCCGTTAAGGAAGGCTGTTTTCACATCCATCTGCCATATCTCATAATCATAATAAGCGGCAGTTGCTAGGAGTATCCAAATGGATTTAAGCATAGCGACTGGGGAATAGGTCTCATCATAGTCAATACCATGAATTTGCTTGAAACCTTTAGCCACTAATCTAGCTTTGAATATCTGAATATTCCCATCCACGTCAATCTTCCTTTTGAAGATCCATTTACACTCAATGGGTCTCACACCATCGGGTAAATCTACCAAGGACCATACTTGGTTTTCTGACATGGATCCCATTTCGGATCTAGCGGCTCCAAGCCACTTTTCGGAGTCAGGGCCCAACATTGCTTCTTCGAAATTCGCAGGTTCTTCGCTGTCAATGATCAACAGGTCATGACAATCGTTCACGAGAAGACCGTAGTACCTCTCGGGTTCGTGACGAATTCTTCCGGATCTGCGAACTTCAGGCATCACAGGTGCTGGTTCCACAACTCCTTGTGGTTCCACCTGCTGCTTTTCCTCATTAGGTTGAGCAGGCTCCTGTGATTCTCGAACTTCTTCGAGCAGTACTTTACTCCCACTGTTCTTCTTATGAAGAAACTCTTTTTCAAGGAAAGTACAATCCCGAGCAACAAACAATTTGTTCTCAGAACGGTTGTAGAAGTAGTACGCCTTGGTTTCCTTAGGGTAACCAACAAAAAAGCACTTATCAGATTTGGGTGCAAGCTTATCAGATATTAAACGTTTTACATAAGCTTCACAACCCCAAATTTTCAGAAAAGACAAACTTGGAACATTTCCAGTCCACATCTCATGTGGTGTCTTTGCAACTGATTTTGATGGGACTCTGTTTAGTGTAAACGCAGACGTTTCTAGAGCGTATCCCCAAAAGGATAATGGAAGGTCTGTGTGACTCATCATTGATCGAACCATATCTAATAGGGTCCGATTCCTCCTCTCGGAAACTCCATTCCATTGGGGTGTTCCAGGAGGAGTGAGCTGTGAAACAATTCCACACTCTCTCAGATGATCACTGAATTCTTGACTTAAGTATTCTCCTCCACGATCTGATCGAAGAGCTTTAATACTTTTGCCAAGTTGGTTCTGTACTTCATTCTGGAACTCCTTAAATTTCTCAAAGGATTCCGACTTGTGTCTCATTAGATAGACATAGCCATACCTACTGAAATCATCAGTAAAGGTAATGAAGTATTGATAATTTCCTCTAGCACTTGTGCTCATCGGGCCGTAGACATCTGTATGTATAAGGCCCAATAAGTCGCTGGCCCGTTCATTTGGTTTGTTGAAAGGAGCCTTTGCCATTTTGCCCATCAAACAAGATTCACATTTCTCACATGATTCATAATCAAATGAGCCCAGAAGCCCATCACTATGGAGCTTCTGTATGTGTTTCTCGTTTATGTGACCCAAACGACAGTGCCAGAGAAAAGTTGGGTTTTCGTCATTAGACTTAAACCGCTTAGTATTTATGTTATAAACGGGCATTGATTGATTTAAAATGTAAAGCCCATTCTCTAATGGGCCGCTACCATAAAACATACCATCACGATTAAAAGAACAACATTTATTCTTTATAGAAAAATCAAATCCTTCTAAATCCAAACACGAAACTGAAATGATGTTTCTGCTTATCGCAGGTACATAATAGCAATTGTTTAATTCTAAAACCAAGCCCGAAGGCAAAGACAAATGATAAGTGCCCACGGCCAACGCAGCAACCTTTGCTCTATTCCCGACTCGTAGCTCCACTTGTCCTTTCTTCAGCGTCCTACTATTGCTTAGTGCCTGCACATTAGTACAAATATGAGCACCACAGCCGGTATCTAATACCCATGAGGTAGAACCTGTAGAAGTAACATTTACTTCAATAACATAAATACCTGGAGAAGTCGTCTCGTACGTCTTCTTCTTGTTCTTCAGACCATCCAGGAATTTCTTGCAGTTTCTCTTCCAATGCCCAGACTCATTGCAAAAATGGCACTTATCAGCATCAGAAGGGCCAGCTCTGGGCTTAGGGAACGCAGGTTTGTCCTGGTTCATAACCTGGACAGCCTTGCCCTTGCCGGGTTTCTTAAACTTTTTGCCCCTTTGTACCATAAGCACATTAGGGGCACCCTTCTTGATGTTTGGCTCAGCTGTTTTAAGCATGCCATGTAACTCAGTCAACGTCTTCGTCAAGCTGTTCATATTATAGTTCATAATGAACGTATCATAGCTTGGCGGCAGTGACTGCAGTATGATGTCAGTACCCAACTCTTGGCTAATGGGACAGTCCAGTTTCCCCAAGTTATCAATATAACCCATCATCTTTATGACGTGGGGACTCACTGGAGCATCACTTGGTAGCTTGCACTCAACCAGAGATTTAACCGTCTGGTATCTCTCAGTTCGAGCATGCTCCTAAAACATAGCTTTCAGGCTAGTGATTATCTCGATGGGCGACGCCACGTTCTCATATTGCTTCTGCAAATCTGAGTTCATGGTAGCCAGCATCAGACAAGTCACATCGACCACATCATTTGAATGCTTATCCCAAGCATTCTTTTCTGTCTGCGGGGCATTGGCACGGTACTTCTCGGGGAGAACCTTATCAAGGACATAGTCCCTTTTCTCCTGCCTGAGAACAATTCTCAGGTTCCGATACCATTCCAGAAAATTAGATTCATTCAGCTTGTCCTTCTCAAGGACGGATCTTAGGGAGAAAGTGTTGTTTGAGCTTGACATTGCTGAAACAAAAGAGGTAGAGGGTAAGTTACGATGTTCAATAAAAGAGTAAACTTAACAATTAAGAAAACTCTAATTATATTCAAAACTATGTTTCCTCAAAGAATATAATGATCCAAGATCCATGTTTCACTAAAATCCGAGCGAGTCATTGGCTGTTACTCAAATCTTAGCTATACAGGTAAGCAACACTCTGCTAATCATATCCAATATGACTCTTGGTTGTGGATAAAACATCTTATGTTCTAACCACCTGATGTCTCTGGGCCCAGAACTTCTGATAGCCCATTCAAGTAAACCAATCTCTTCCGTCATGTAATAGTTGATGTCATGCACTGCAAGCCCATCAACTCAATTACCTACTGCCTCACTCATGTAACTGCAGATACCTTGCACTGCAAGACTATCACGCAATGAAATGAGCCTTGATAGCTGACAAGATCGGGAAGACATCCAGAACACTTGATATTTAGTCGAGGAACTGAACATTTAATCCTTAATACATATCATATATGCATTCAGGAACCCAATCTCATTAAATCTGGTTCGGTTATTTGATTTCAGGTTCATTAACCCTTAATCTGCGTCAGCTGTCGATCGACACTACCTTAGTGTCGATCGACACTGACCTCTCTGTCTCAGTTCATCGAAAACCGATCAATCCAATTGAACCGGTTTCGATAACCGAAACAAAATTTCAATAACCGGTTTGTGTCAATCGACACAACATTTGTGTCGATCGACATTGACCAAACCAGATTCAATTTTCGATAACCGGTCAATCCAATTGAACCGGATCGATAACCGGTCAATCCAATTGAACCGGGTCGATAATTGGACTCTGTCGATCGACACAATGTTTATGTCGATCGACGCTAACCAAACCGAATCGATTTTGCGATAACCGGTCAATCTAATTGAACCGGATCGATAATCGGTATGTGTCGATCGATACAACCTTTGTGTCGATCGACGCTAACCGAATCGCAACAAACCGCAATTAGCCGGTTTAATCAATCTTTAAACCAAACGCGATAACCAATTCAATCCAATTGAACCGGTTCATCGATCGCAAGGCAGAGGCAGACGTGTCGATCGACACAACCATTGTGTCGATCGACACGACTAGGTTTCTTATGCGATTTGAACAATTTTTCACGAAAACGATTTTACGAAGAAAAGGCAATCAAATCCGATTACAGTTCAGCCAGATTACAAAGTTAAACCCTAAGGCTCTGATACCACTGTTGGAATTCATACAGGTTTTACCGGATTAATCTCTATTAACCAACCTAGATGCAATTCCTTTTCCTAGGATCTAGGGTTTGTAAACTTTAAATCTGATGAAACGGATCTCGAATATACCTGGAGTTTGCAGCGGAGATTTGATCAGGGATTTGAGATCTGCAGCACTTCAAATGCAGTGCCTCTACCGATAGTCCACACGCACACAAATAGGAATCCGCAGGGATGCTAGTGCCTGGAATCGGATCTTTCAGGGAATTTTCAGAGGCGGCTATCAATAGGGTTTTCTCGAAAACTATCTCTCCAGGTCGTGACCTATATCTCCTTTATATAGGTCCTGGAGAAAACCTAATTGATCCTGAACCGATTCAGAATCAATTAAGTTACTAAACCGAAATCTTATTTCGGTTAAACCCTCGTGTTGATCGACACTACTATAGTGTCGATCGATGCTGCCTTTAAAACATGTTTATAATGTGTATCAAATACACATCATCTAGATCATTACATTAATGATCATTCCCTTATAAAGTGAATCCTATTTGCTTAGGTGTGTGACCCTGTAGGATCATATAATACTAGTAATGAGTTCATAACTCATAGATCATAAGCGGCTTCTAGCAAAACGTAATGACCACCTAGTATCATATGAATGTCTAATCTCGACTTCACAACTATCACTGAAGTGAATACAAGTGTGATTTCAGGACATTCCCAACAACTTCCTCATCAATCTTCTTCCTACTATAACATTGAGTCAGTAACATAGTTCGTATCAACAACTCGTAAGCCTTCTATCTTGAGTACACCTCATTAAGAGTCTTTGGGTGTGCTTGTTATCCTACTTTGTGAGACTACACTCAAAACAAGTTTGATCCTAGGAGTCTAAAGCGTGTGTTCTTAAGCTATAATGACAAGTATATAGGTGTTTGATCCACTACGGGGAGAGTATAAGACATCTAAGGAGAAAGAGCCATTGGTGGTGGTCGTATACTTTGGTAATGTTCTAGTGGTCGTTACTCTGATGAAGACCGATTGACAGGTGTCCAGGTTAATTAGGGTTTCTGTGTTACTTTAGTTTTCAGTATAAATAAGCTAGGATTGTAATCATTCTCTTTAAGTGAAATAAAATACGAATTCAGATCTATTGTTTCTCTTCATTTTGAGCTTTCTAGCTCTGCTTTCACTCTTTACTTAATTTTAAAAAAAATATATATATTTTTTGTTTGAGATCAAACGCCAAAGAGATGTATTTTACAATCAGATATTTTGATTCGTTGGTATTGGTGATATATTTTATACATTTGAAATTTGACTAATTTTAGGTCAAAAGTATGGAATTTTGACATGAAATTCACGTCATCGTCCATGTTTTAAGTTTGTTGCGTTAGTAAATTGTTAGTAATCGTCCCCTCTAGAACCGTCATCGTTGTTCACGTGATTCTCTTGATTTCTCTACTTCAAATAAGTAAACTAACACAAAAATCAAATTTCTCTTTTCTCTTTTTTATGATTTTTAGACTTGGATTCTAAACCTTTAGTGTGATAATAGGTTATTCTAAGACAATACGGAGGCACAAGCTTGAAGAATCAATGTCCAATCCCTTTCGCGTGTATTTCTGGTTAGTGCTTGCTTTCTCCTTCCTCAGACACTTATATAGTCTACTTGAGTTTCTTGCTATTGTTGTTGTGTGGCTGGACGTTTTGGTTTCTTAAAAAAAATTTAAAAGAAAACTGACTGTCTTTATCTTTGTTACAATATCGTTATCGCTTACAAGATCTGCCTTCTCAAGCCAACTTAATAGAAATTTCAATAAAATTTAGAAGTCTTTCACTCTTCCCTTATACTATATATACCAAAAGCCACTAAACTCTTGACTCTTGAGAGTTTGTTTATCCAATAAGATTTATTTGTGTTACCGGTATCGTAAAATTGAAATATTATCGAAAACTATTGGCTGCAAATGTATAAAATTATATAGCATTATTATGATTTGCAATTAGATGTGAGCACTATTATGATATGCTTAATTGCTTTATTAGCAACATTGCGTAATTGTGGAATGGTGAAAAATAATATAAATTTTGTGTTTTTTTGCCAATCCCGGAATTTTAAAATACAAAACAACATTTACATGAAACGTATATTCATTTTTAGTGGTCTTATAATTACATAAATAACGTATATTCATTTTTAGTGAAATGCATTGTGTATGATAAATTATTTTCGCCAAATCTAGACTTTGTGTAAATTATAAATTATTTTATCCTAGGTGTAAGTAAATGCATTGTGTCAAAATTTATAAATAACGTTTTTAGTGAATACATAGACTTTGTGTAAATTATACACATGCATTTACTTGCTACAATACACTGAAATTTATATTACAAGGATCTAACACCACGAATTACGACGACCGATGCTCTCTAAGACCCCAGAATCAAACGGGAAAGTTTATGTTGGATTTCTTTGCAACAATCTTTCAAAAACACCCAAAACTCTCTCAATTCTATAATCTCTGTTTTCTCTGCTCTGAAAACGGCCAAAACCCGACTGCACGTTTATAAGAGAAACTTTAGGGCTTCACAAACCCCAAACTGCACGAACCGCAAATAAAAACGAACCAACTCCAGTTCAGCAACCTTGGTGTCGATCGACACCCCTGACCAAAATCCATGTTTTGATTTTTGGGATGTTACAGATAATATGATAGGTCTTACGTTTTAAGTGTTTACCAAATATAAAAATAAAAGAAATTGATTTACAATGACAAAACCAAAAAGCGAACATTGTCTTATAATGTATGGCAAAAAATGTAATTGAGTGATATATATATCTTATATTTACAAAAACACATGTTTTTTAATAACTCTATAAAATGTTTTTAAACCCAACGTCATCAATTCTCCGCATATATTAAAGGTACTGAAAATATGTAAATATTTCCACCACGATAAATTGAAATGTTTTGATTGGTTGATTTAATTAATGTGTTCGTTAAGTTCCTCTTTGAATGACACCTAGGATTAATGTTACTTAAGACTCTTTTTGAATGACACATAGGATTTTTAACTTTTAGTAGAATTTTGGCCAGTGATAAAGTTGGGTCTAAAAACATTTTATAGAGTTATTAAAAAACATGTGTTTTTGTAAATATAAGATATATATCACTCAATTACATTTTTTGTCATACATTATAAGACAATGTTCGCTTTTTGGTTTTGTCATTGTAAATCAATTTCTTTTATTTTTATATTTTGTATACACTTAAAACGTAAGACCTATCATATTATCTGTAACATTCCGAAACCAAAATATGGATTTTGGTCAGGGGTGTCGATCGACACTAGGGTGGGGTGTCGATCGACACTAGGGTGGGGTATCGATCGACACCAAGGTTGCTGAACCGGAGTTGGTTCGTTTTTATTTGTGGTTCGTGCGGTTTGGGGTTTGTGAAGCCCTAAAGTTTCTCTTATAAACGTGCAGTCGGGTTTTTGGCCGTTTTCAGAGCAGAGAAAAGAGAGATTATAGAATTGAGAGAGTTTTGGGTGTTTTTGAAGGATTGTTGCAAAGAAATCCATCATAAATTTTCCCGTTTGATTCTAGGGTCTTAGAGAGCATCGTTCGTCGTAGTTCGTGGTGTTAGATCCTTGTAATATAAATTTCAGTATATTGTAGCAAGTAAATGCATTGTGTATAATTTACACAAAGTCTATGTATTCACTAAAAACTACATAGAATTTATCATACACAATGCGTTTGACGCAAGTAAATGCATTGTGTATGATAAATTATTTTGGGTAAAGTTTTTCGTGAATACATAGAATTAAGATAAATTATTTTATTATACTATTTATATGTAGTCTTATAATTACATAAATAACGTATATTCATTTTTAGTGAAATGCATTGTGCATATATTATATTTTTAAATTATGATAAGACTTTTTAAAATTTTTCTAATTTAAATTATATTTAAATGAATTATTTTTTTTATAATATTATTTCAAACCATAGAACAAATAAAATAATGATAAACATGAACTAAAATAACTAAAAATTTTTATGTATAGGATTTGTTTTGATGTTATCTAAAAATAAATTAGTTTTATAATTTTATTTTAAGTTTTTTTAATATATTAGAGCTCAATGCTCTGGAAAAGCTCTACTTGAGAGCATTGAGGGCAAGAGCATTTGGGAGCATTAGCAATTTGTAAATGCTCGGCTTAATCCTCTATTAATTACACGTGATTGGATAGTACAGAGCATGATGCTCCTTTAAAGGCTCTGCCAATCAAACCCATAAGCTAACAAACACAAAGACACATATCTAACAACCACTATCTACAAAAAAACAAAAACTTTTTTTCCGGTAAGAGAATTTTTAATTAATTTTTTTTTCCTTTGTTATTAACTTAATACGTAAGACTTATTATTAAGACACCCAAAATTCGAAAACCAATCGAATAATTTTTGTAGTGGACATGATTATTTATCTCAAATTTTTGTTATATATAATTCAAAACAATATATTTTTACTATACAATAAAGTGAAATTTATATTCCCACGCATGGCGTGGGTCAAAATCTAGTTTACATAAAACAAGATAATAAAGTGTGGACTGAACAAAAACAGGAGGGGACAAAGAGAATTACATTTATCAACAAACTAAAAGAACCAAGAAATTTTGGTGAAATTTCAAAAGTTGGGAGTAAGAAATTGGCAAAATTTCAAAAGTTGGGAGTAAGAAATCTCCAGATTTCAAATTAGCATGCTATACCAAAGGCCTATTAGATTCTAACATTGGATAGCTTGATGTAATGGGTGAAGCTATTCGACAGACTACACCTTATCAATTACGACAACTATTTGTCACATTCAGTGGCGGAGCCATGATATTTTTTAACCGGGGTCAAAAAATATATACTAAAAACATCATACAAAATGTAAAAAATATTTAAAAGTATATATAACATTCACTTAGCTTTCAGAGGGCTCTCCACTTTTAAAAGTATATTTAAAATATAATGTAGATGAATTTTTCTAAGTAGACCTACGTAAATTATGGAAAGTTACACTAAACTTGAGTTTAAAATTTGTAACATAACTCCAATTTTTAGTGTATTGGGCTTTATTCTTTCATGTATTTAGCATGCTTTGCTATTAAATTTGGGTCATAGGGGTCAAAAAAAAAAACTTGATTGGGGTCATTTTTATTAATAATAAATGTATATAATAGGTTTTTTGAAAGTAGTAGGGGTCACATGACCCCTCCTCTATCAAGTGCCTCCACCCCTGGTCATATTGCTGATATACTGTAAAGTGGAGAGCCCTCTGAAATTATGGGTGAGTACATGCTTAATAAAAAAAGCAAAATTTTGGGCTTTCAAAGGCTACATATAAAAGAATATGATCTTCAAAAGTACACAACATGAACGCTCACTAATTAAGTTTAAAGATATGCCACAACCATATATGCATAGACATAATTTACTACACACGTAAATTATGGATACAAATTAGTATTTATGGTAAATTAATTATTCAATTTTCTATGAAGGCTTCACTTTTTCACCATTTTAGTTTTGAATTTGTATATGTTAACGTCCAGCTAATGAAAAACTTAGCAAGTCAAAATATGTATTAAACTTTTGATAAAACAAACTCATGCTTAGCATGGGTACAAAACCTAGTAACTCTATGATAGAAGAAAAAATAGCATTTTCCTAAAAAGGAGATATACATTGGAGAAAAAACAAAAGAATATTAAGTTTCATAAATAAATAAATAAATAAAAATAATATTTTTTATTTTATTTTAGAGTAAAAAATAGAAATTTACATTGGAGATTGTCGAACATGTTTAAGAAAAAATGATTTCATTGTGAAAAATGACATGCAAATAAAATAGGGCGATTCTCAAAAATACCACAATTTTTAAAAAAATTTCAAAAATACCAGTTTTGTTCAAAGTCGTAAAAATACCACAAAATTAAAATAAAGTTTCAACATTTAAAACTAAACTTAAAACCCCAAACCCAAACTATACACTAATTTGAGAATAGTTAACCCAAACCCAAAAAATTTAAACTACAAATCTACTGAAAATCAATTTTTGTATTTGTGATATTTTAGAACTATTGAAAAAATGATTTTTTGGAACGTTTAAAAAAATAGTGGTATTCTAAGGAATTTCTCAATAAAAAAACCAATAAAAAACTTGAGCTACATGTACAAGACCCAAACCTAAACGGCGTGAATCTGGTCGGGCCTACGAATCGGGTCACCATTCTCGGGTTCCCGCTCTGTTTTTTTCACCCTCTCAATCTCTCTTTCCGTTGCCGACTCTATGGACAGTGCCATCGAGCCGTCGCTGCGATTTTAAAATACACCGAGCTTCCGATGACGGAGAACGCCACGGTTATCACAATCACAGACCTAGTCCACGGAGGTCGAGCCATCACCGGCGCATCCTCACTATTCTCCTCCACTGGTACGCCGCCTTCACATTCGTCTAGAAACCCTCAATCACGTTCCGATTCAGAAATTAGCCCTAGATTTCTCGAACCATTGAATTACCCAGCGGTTATCGTCGGAACTCTAGCTCTTCCTTCAGAAACCCTAAAATGTCCCAATCGCTATTGCTTTCGACTCACAGACGGTAATTTGACGATCTGCTGCGATATCATCGGTTTCGAAATCCGCGCGACTGGGAGTAAGATCTGTGTATTGTCATGGAATTTCCTTCCTATGAGGCATTTTGGTGGGTTTTTGGAGATTATCAAGTGGAAACTCGTGGATACGGGTAAGTTGCTTGGTATTGATTCGTATCCATTGATTCCTCCTCTGCGTTTACCACGAAATGGTGACCGTAAAGCTCGATATAGCGTCCATGGTTTGTTAGAGTCCATTAGCCCTGTGTCTGTTGTTCCTTGTATGGAAGGGGATTCCGTTGATTCTGTAAACCTTCCTGGTTTCTTAGTAAGAGTCATGGCCTGTGAGTGTAAAGTATATATGATGGATTCGAGTGATTGCAGTCATTGTTTTGAGAAGTCGGTCTTCATTTACTTCTGTGGTTTGGTGGCTTCGAGTTGGCACCCTACGATAACGAAGCTAGTTGGTGGAAATGTTGCTCTATCGGGACTGAAAAAGAAGTTGGTTTATACAAGCAAATGTGATTCTCTGTTGGTGTTTGTGACGACTGAGAACTCGGTTCTTCATTCACCTTCGTTTTCTAAGAAGCAGCTAGTTTCGAAAACTGGTGTTGATAGGAAAGGTAACTGCGGTTCCTACATCGGATTTGTCAAAGGCGTGTACATGAAAGGGAAGCTTGTTGAGCTGGAGGAAAATGTTTGGCTTTTATTGACGGATCAGATACACAACAGACCGCACAGTGTCCGAACTGGTTCACTTGTAAGAAATATTCCATTGCTTTTGTTTGTGAGAAGTTAGTCTATCTGTTCTGGCTTGAGGTCTTTGATTGTTTTGACTTATTTTTAGTGCAGATATTTGTTAGAAATGTACATTTTGTGAATACCAATTTTTCTTGGGGAGAAATGCTTATACTTGGGGCGTGCTCTAAGACCAGCATCACAATTGAGTTTTTTTCGCCTTTCGAAACGAGGTAAGGTTTTACTATAAAGCAGTTCATCCTGAAAGCTTTCTCTTGTTTCCGGAGATTCATCCAGTTGCTGCTTCAGTTGTTTTGTATATTCATGCCGGCAGACTTCTCTGAGTCGATTCATCGAGTCTCTCTCTTTTCCTGCAAGATTTTGGTACTCTTTCTCTCTGATGATTTTTGCTATAGCTTAAGTGAATTCCGTATGACTCGTGACTAATATGGCTGCAAAACAATGCTTTGCAGGACATTACTTGTTAGATCATGCTTCCAGAACTTTGACAGAATGCCATCAGACAAGGAATTCTTAAGATCCTGTCAGGTAATGGAAAGTAGGCTTGGTCCTTTGTTTCAATCCTTGCCCTTTCCTGTTTTCTTCCTCAATATAGTTCTATGGTCTTCCTCATTTTTTGAGTTGTCATCAGAGGGATGAACTGACAGAGATGTATGCGAAGTCACGAATACCGCCATCCATGTTTCAACCTAGGGTAAATTGGTAAATTCAAAGTTCAAGAGTATGTGCAGCTTTATATTCTTCTAAGGGTAATATTCATGCTCATCAGTTTTACTTTTTATATTTTCATCGCAGTGTGGGCTTTTCACTGAATTCTGCATGCATGAATCACGCAGATGCAATAGTGAAGCTCGTGATTGCAACCTGAAACTGGTGAGTCTATTGTTTTGTGGATCATGCTTAGATTAGAACGGGTTCGATATCTGCTTAATAGTCTATCTTTTTCTTAGAACTTAATATTAATTCCAGCTGTTTTTTTCTGCGAACAGGTAATGCCTGTCTCAAGTTTTGTCCACCACTACAAGGTCATGCTGAATGAATTGCTTTCTCAGATTAAAAAAGATGACACTGATTTTAGTGCTAGTAATTGCTTACATCCATCATCAACGGGGGGAAAATACGATCATACAAACACAAAGAGTTTTAGAGGTGAAGATATTGGTGTCATCTTGCTTGGAAAATTTAAGGTATATTACTCCTGATATCAAATGTTTTGGTTATTATCAAAATTTAAGGCTTAGTCAATTTAAGGTACTAAGCCTTAGATGAGTACAATCTTGTGCCATCAATTAAACCATTTTGAGGGTTGTTCTAAATTGTTGAGATGACAATGCCATCATGTTACCTTGATAGGGTGAATATCTTTACTTAATATCTCTAACATATCTTTAGCTTTGTTACATTAAGAATTTTGCTTCTCTCTATTTATACCCTTTTCTAGCTGTGACATTTTTCTTCTATATAGATCTCATCTTCTGGAAGACTACAATTACATGACAGAACTAGCAGCATTGATGTTCTGACGCCAGACATTCAAAGTCATAGAAATGCCTCCAAGATATTTGAGGTTATTTTGTACTTCAAACTGTGTTTTCTTTGTTTATTTGGCGCATTGGAGGATACCAAACTCGTTATCTTGACTGTTCAATTTATTCTCTTTTATCCGTTGTAGGTTTTTGATTACTATCTTATTGTGGATGGAATACCTGAATCAATACTTCATATGATGTTTCTTCGAAAGACACTTCGTTGTAGAAGTGTTGTTAATCCCACTCCATATGCCATACAAAACACCTTGACAATGCCATTTTCTCTATCGTTTGGTGCTGCAAGTTGCAATGTTCTTGAGCATCATTCTACTGACTGGAGGCATGATCTCAATGAGTTCAAAGGAGGAATGTTTCATCTGTTTAGGGTGACCCACAAATTTCCAATTTTAAAATATGTATGGTTCCATTTTTCAAAACAGCGTTCTCTATTATGTCACTATTGTTTATTTATTTAGCTCAGGGAAAGATAACCTGTTGTTTATACTAATTAAGGATTTAACTATTATGTCACTATTGTTATATTTAGTTATGGTTTGATCTTGTACCAGGGTCATCCAGGAATTGCTGACTGTACCAGTGTTTTCATCGAGGCTGTAATCATTCCCTGGGAACTCATTTGCAGTGTGACTGGAGAAGATGCAGCTGCTCCTGATTTTGAAGAACGCAAGACTTCCCAAGAAGAACGTCCACATAAGAGATGTAAAACTAATAATGCATTACGGAAGGAAAGAGTATCGTATGTGCCAGATGAAATATCCTGCCAGATGACCATCAGTTGCGCTGGTGGTAGTCACTGTTTGACCACAGCAGCAACTCTGACTAATTTAAAGGAAAACAGAAAAGGTCACAGTGTCAAGCGGATGCTGTTAGAATTCCTACCTGAATGCAAAAACTATAGTGTGAGTATCAATTTCTTATTAACATCTGATTCTTTTGAAACATTCACGCTTCAGAGAGACTATGATATAAATTAAATGATGCTTTTGCATATTATTGGCAGTGGTTGCAGATTGGCGGTTGCTATATGATGAAGCACGGTACTGATGATTCTTTTTGTTTTGGACGGTCTGGCATATCTAACAATGACAAAATCAGTTTTAGACCTGAAACACATTTATGGAGTCTGGAATTATCTTTTGATGAAGATCTCACCCATGATGGATCTGTAGATGTATACCCTAAAATGTCTTCTCAGCCACCTCTTGCTGTGGAACAAGAAAATATTTCTAGTCCAACACCTTGTTCAGATATTTCACTTCTTCTCCCTTATGAGGCAAAAATACTATTTTCTGTATATCTCAACGACTTGGAAGAGCTTAATAAGCCAGTGGCAGCAGGAGAAGACAAAAATAATCATTCATGCTGTACTCAGAGGGAGATGATCATGCATGCGGTGCCGTCTCAAGTACCTATTTCCAACAGCTTGTTTCCTGAGGGAAATCTAGTGACTTTCAGAGGCGATGTACTATCAGTCGATGCTGTTCACTCTTGTGTCACCGATGTTTCAAGCTGTTATTGCATTCATGTTCTAGTCAATCATCAAACTGTGAATGCATATATACTCTTTCCTCTCTGTTGTCTGTATTTTTTGTAATTCTTATCTCCTCAACGAATGTGTTTCAGGTGAAGATTTTTGGTCCACTCGGAAGGCATTCATATCTCACTGGATTTGGCCCTGGGGCGAATGCAACATTCTACCGGATTCTTGGAACAGGGTATTATGCCTAAAAAACACCTGTTGCTTAATTAGCTTTCTTTCAGTCACAAAATCATCTTCAGTCCCTTGCATTATTGTTTCTGTAGAGGAGAAAACAGATATCTGTTGTTATCAGCATCGTTTGTCAAAATCAACTCTCGAAAGGCATTGGATGGTCCGTATTTAGAGAAACCGACTCATCAAGCTGCTTTGTGTCTGCCCAAAATTACACCTCACGAATACGCACCTGATATTCTTGCTGGTAGTGCTTCTAGTTCATACTCAGGAAACAAGGATAATCAACAAATAAACTCTGTCTGCAAGGTAATCTTTTGATGGGTTAGCAAATCTGTTTTCCTCGTCCATTGATGTGTACTGTCTTAAAGGCCTCCTTTCTTTATTTATTATTGATGCTACAGGTTCTTTCAGTTCAACTTCTGATTCTCCAAACGAGATCTGACAATCCCTCAGAAAACAAATGTGGGGAAAATATTGATATACCACTCGCCGGTTTTGTGCTAGGTAAGTGACATTGTCCATTGTGTCCATTGAAAATATGCATTTGTATAAGATACAGCTGACAAACCCCATTTTTTTCTCCTTTCATGTGTTTCACTTTTCCTGGTTTAGATGATGGATCATCAACTTATCTTTGCTGGATGAGTGGGAAAAGAGCGTTTACACTTCTTAGGCTGCACGAAGAATTGCCTGATGGGGCCCAGATGATCAGAAAAGACAACAGCCGGTGCACCACAGCTTACCATCTTGAAAAAATTGTTGGGATTCACAAGAGAGTAGTGATGAAGTGCAATGGATCGCAGATTGACGCACTCTTTCAAGACATCACCATTTCTGTTGCTTCACATCAACTTCTCACCTATTCGGATGATAAGTTCCTCAAGTTGTTGATACTAAATGCCATTAGTGGCCCCATCTGGGTATGTTCGACCTCTTTTACTCTCCTTATCTCCAACGATTCTAGCTGGAGAATTAGTCGATAGTTCTTGAGTTGTGCTTCTCTCAGGTCTCGAATTGTTTTCCTTAATGGAAATACATGGACAGAGATATGTTGCTATATATTATTAAGTCTAGCAGGCTATTTAGTCAGGCAAAAAGGATGGAAATCTAGTCATACTAACGATTCTTATGAGTTATGACAGTTGTGTTTCCTACATAATTAAACCCAAAGCATGCCTTTTGAGTTTTATATTTCCTTAGTTGCACAATTGTGTGTGTCTATACTACTATATACCAAGTTTCAAGTATTGACGCACTGTACTCAGTCCATTTGTGATCTTAAATTTTGAGTAAATCTGAAAGCAATGTTCCTTCTCTTTATTGTTTTGGTTTTTGAGCAGGAAGTAACTGCGAGAGCTATGGACATGGAATCGATTCAGCATTTGCAGAGAGAACATTGTGGGGAGATGGAGACTTCAAGACATGCATTGCAGAACGTTTGGTGTAATGAAGTATGCAAAGTAGATCCATTGGTGAGAGCTTGGAGCTTACTACATGGTTTGCTAGATAGGTGATCATAAATAATGCAAAATGTCTCGGATTCTCTTTTCGTCGTCTACCACAATGAAATCAGTCCCATTGATGTGACAGCAACATGTGTTTTGTGTGTGCGAAATTCATCCACCAGTCGCTGAGTCTTGGCCTTTGGTGTCGGCACATCGTTTCTAAGCCAAACACAAAGGAGAACCAATCATTCGAATGAAATGTTGTGAAATGACACAAACCTTTTACTTTATTGGCGACCGACCCTATATATTGATGTCACGAATGTAGACAAATGACAAAAAAAAAATTAGCAAAATTTAAATTTCAGAAAATTCATTTATTACATACCTGTATAATGTATGATTTTGTTAATAAATTAATTAACAACCTATTTCTAACATCAATATCAAGTTAACAACAAAATTTTGAACGCGAATGGACGACTACGCATATAAAAATATCGTCGCAAAATTTGGAAAGCAATAATTAAAAATTTGGCAAAAAGTGGGTCTGAAATACAAACATCGATTACAGACACTTTTTGGGGAATAAAAAATAAAATTAGATTGATGAGGGTCGGAGGAAGAAGAAAAAGAAAAACCGATAGTGATCTCTAATTGGCGCCGCTTTACTATTTCCCCTTTTGTTTGTTTTTTCTTTCTTCTGATTCTTTTTTCAAATCGCACAAAAAGTAGAAATTGGATCCCTAGAAATATTTCAAATCCTTTCCCTTGCCACTCATCTCCGAGATCTAGAGAATCCACTACAATGGCGACGAGAAGACGTACTTTGCTCAAGGTCATCGTCCTCGGGGACAGTGGGTATATCTTTGCTCTCATCTTATGCGCATAAATTCCTCTTCCTTGTTCGACGCTTTTGTGTTTGTTCGATTTTGATCTGTGATTGTCGTTTTCTAGGGTTGGTAAGACTTCCTTGATGAATCAGTATCCTTTTCAATCAATCTGCAAGATTCTTCTTATTTGTTAGGGTTTAAATTCGCTACAGATTCGTGGATGCATTTGGGAGATTTTATGTTTTTTTTTTATTCTGTAAATAATTACTTTGTTTGAGAAAGTTTTTTGGGGGCCTTGATGGGTGATTTAGATATGTGCATAAGAAGTTTAGTCTCCAGTACAAAGCTACTATTGGTGCTGATTTCGTTACGAAAGAGCTTCAGATTGGGGATAAGCTTGTTACTCTACAGGTGGGTTTTTTCTTGTTAGGCGTTTTCTTTTGAATTTATTTTCTCAAGATTTCACTTTTTTATGTATGTTTGGTTTTAGATTTGGGATACTGCTGGACAAGAAAGGTTCCAGAGTCTTGGTGCTGCCTTTTACAGAGGAGCAGATTGCTGTGCCCTTGTATATGATGTCAACGTCTTGAAGTCCTTTGACTCCCTCGAGAATTGGCACGAGGAGTTTCTTAAACAGGTTCTTATGAAGTTCCTTCTTTCATGCATGCTTTGATTTTCATTTGCCTTGGTAGGTTTCATTGTTGTATCAGGTTATATGCGGCATTTCATGTTTGGATAGGAATTGTTAGTTTTGACTATCTATTCAGATTTTGGTTAACAATTTGATTCTACAAACCCTAAAAAGCCACAATCTTTATTGATGGTGTGGCCAGAAGAGTTTATGGTTATTTGTGTATCTCTTTCGGTTCTCAGGACCGTAATTCAACATCTGTTTCCCCGTAGAATATAAGAATATTGAACAATGTAATATGTTTTCATGTTTGAATGATCAGTTGCCTTTACCTAGTCCTTGGTTTACTGGATGAGTACAAGAGTATGTTTCTAACTTTATTCCATAACAGTTTTAGAGTTCATTAGTCTAGAACCCTGAGTCTTATTCAGTTTGCGTCTTTCAGTCACACTTTCAGTCCTTCAACAGTTTATAACATGCTAACTTGTATTATTTTTGTTTCTGTGGCGTCGTCTTATTGATCAGGCGAGTCCATCGGACCCAAAGATGTTTCCGTTTATAGTGCTTGGAAACAAGGTTGACGTAGATGGAGGGAGCAGTAGAGTGGTAAGAGGAAGATCAATAGAAACGTTTTTCATTTTGCTTTTAAGTCTTTAAGTCTTTTTCCTCTGCCTAGTCTCATCTTCTTTCACTACAGGTCGCTGAGAAGAAAGCAGCTGACTGGTGTGCTTCAAATGGTAACATACCTTATTTCGAGACATCAGCAAAAGAAGACTACAATGTTGATGAAGCTTTCTTTACCATTGCCAAAACTGCTCTTGCGAACGAGCATGAACAGGATATGTAAGTTTTCTCTTTGGCTTTAGCTCCAATTACGAATATGACGTTTAAATATACAAGGCAAAAATCTGTTACTTTGTTCAAGTTTTGGTTATTACATGCCTATCTCAAATTGCCTACTGAATTCTAGAGTCGAAACCGAATTGAAAACTGGGAATGCAAAGATTATGCTGAATACTCATACATAATGCCCCTTTATACACATATTTTCGGTTATTGCAGATACTTCCAAGGCATACCAGATGCAACGACTGAAAACGAGTCAAAAGGGGGTGGTTGCGCTTGCTGAAACCACAGATTTCAGAATTTATTTACATTCGTTTTTGAAGCATTTGCCAGTTATTGATTGAAGGTTGGTGTACTCTTGAGTTGCAGAATGATAAGCTTGTAGAAGCAATTTTTTGTCATTCCATCATATATCAATTGATTGGAGAAGTATCTATGATGAATCGATTCCGCTGGATATATTGTTATTTTGGGGAGAAACCCGTTATTGCTCTTAACCCATACGGCGATATATGATTACATATTTCAGTTTGGTTTCACTCAGTCATCTGCGGGGTGATACTGAATCTATAGTTAGAGACGTTATGTCCATTTTGCATCTATAATTTATGTCTTTGGAGTTTTATATTGAGCGAATAGACTAGGTATGGGACATGGCTAATGGATTTTGTTCAAATGATAAAAGTGTCCCAAAATATACCATGAGAATCTCGATCATGTGATATTGTAGAAGATATGTGTATATCTAATTATCAAGTGGACTAGGGAGCAAAGCCAGAGTAGTGCCCAACTCATTTGCGACACCATGAGGCTTTGGAAGTAGCTTTCTCGGCCGATGTTCCTGACCTGGACACACAAGAGAATGCGTACAAGGAGGAAGAGCAGTTCTGGAAGCAGTTGAGCCGTATTATGTGGTCGCGTGGTGAGGGCTTCTTTCAGGAGTAGAAAGATGATGTCAAATCTGTAACATTTTTACAGTCCTAGATGATTCCTCAAGAGTGGCTCATCGTGAAATGCATCAATTTTCACGTATAATAGCAGGGTACTTCTAAGTTATCTTCACCTTTTAGTCTAATAGTGGGACTTCCAGGTTGTTCATGAAGCCCTATGATATTATCGGAGATGAACTATGTAATAACCCTACCAAGAGCTAAGGCTGGCCCGAGAATGCTGTAAAGAAACCTCTCTTGATAGTGCTTACACTAGCGCAAGACCGTACAACCCCGAAAAACCCGAAATAAACAATAGACCCTCTAAGTATGATGAAGAAATATGGAAAGACTTTTAGAGAATACTTGAAAGACTCTTAGAGAAAATTAGAGAACTTATGTATTGGAACACTCTTACTTGAACTTTATTTTTATTAGACTTGTTCAACTTTCTTGGATGTTCTTGTTGTATGTTACAAATGAAAGAGGTGAGGAGGTATTTATAGCCTCCCAAAGATCACTCACAAAAGTTCTAGATTATTCTACTAACCTCCTTACTTCCTAGATATTTTATAAGTTTCTAGAGTTCTCTAGATTACTACCTTACTATCTTACATCTATCTAGATATCTCTACAACATCTAGATATCTCTACAACATGTAGATTATTTATCTTACAATTATCTAGATTATTCTACATTCTTATCTAGATAATTAATTAAAAGAATTCTCTAGAATTTCAAAGGAGGTGATGAGATTATATGATGTTTCTAGAGATTTCTAAACTCTTCATTAAACTAAACAAAAATCAAGTTTAATTTCAATACTCCCCCTTAAACTTGATTTTGTCAACCATCCCGAGCTTCGAACGAAGTAACTCGAATTGTCCCTTCGGTAATGACTTGGTGAAGATATCTGCAACGTTGTCCTCACTTCGAACCTCCAAAGCTTTGATTGTCCCATCAAGCACCTTCTCTCTTTTGAAGTGATGTTCCAGCTCAATATGCTTCGTCCTTGCATGAAACACTGGATTATTAGCCAACTTGATAGCACTTTGATTATCTCCATAGATTCCAGTCGCTTTATTGATTGGCTCGAAAAAATCTTCACGAAGCCTACGAAGCCATATACATTTTTGAGCTGCGAGAGTCGAAGCTTTATACTCTGCTTCAGTGGTAGACACTGTTGGTTGCTTATTGCTGCACCACGAAACACTTGTGTCTCCACATAAGAACACATAACCCGAAGTTGACTTCCGGTCATCTAGATCTCCACTAAAGTTAGAATCTGTGAAACCATAAAGGGAAATCTTGGCATTGTACTTGTACACAAGACCCATGCCAAGAGTTGTCTTCACATACTTCAAGATCTTCTTAGCTGCTTTGAGATGTGGCTTCCTTGGTGCCTGCATAAACCGACTTACAAGACCTACCGTGAAGCAATATCAGGTCTTGTAATGGTTAAGTATAACAGACTTCCCACAAGAGAGCGATAAGGTCGAGGATCGGGTAGTAAGGACCCTTCATCACGCCTAAGATTCATGTTTACATCCATAGGAGTAGTACGCGTCTTTCCTTCGTGTACTCCAAACTTTTCAACAATCCTTCTTGCATAACTTTGTTGGCCAATGAAATTCCATCCTTAATCCTTTCAACTTCCAAACTAAGGAAGTTATTCAACTCACCCAACTTCTTCATCTCAAACCTTATCGACATATCCTCTTGTAGACGAGCGATTTCCGCCTCATCATTCCCCGTAATTATCATGTCGTCTACATAAAGTAGAACTACCACATGGACTCGTCCATTCTTCTTCAAGAATAGACTTGGATCAGAATCTGATGGCACATACCCACAAAACTGAAGAAACTGAGCAAGCTTCCCATACCAGGCTCGTGGAGCTTGTTTTAACCCACATAAAGCCTTCTTAAGCTTGCACACATAATCAAGATTCTCTCGTGATTTAAAACCAAGTGGTTGCTCCATAAAAATATTCTTATCAACCTCACCATATAGAAAAGCATTCTTCACGTCCAATTGCCATAACTTCTAACTTAAACTTCCTGCTAAGGATAAAAGAGAGTGTACCGTTGTCATCTTAGCAACTGGACTGAAAGTCTCGTCATAGTCTTCTCCATACTTTTGAGAGAACCCTCGAGCAATCAACCTTGCCTTATATCTGTTAATGCTTCCATTGGTCTTTCGCTTAATTCGATAGACCCATTTGAAAGAAACATGTTGGACATCCTTGGGCTTCGGAACCAAATCCCAAGTTTCATTCTTCATTAGAGCATCCACTTCCTCCTTCATTGCGGTCTCTCACTCACAAACTCCTTTTGCTTCATCATATGATGATGGCTCATCTTCATCTAATGGAGCTGCAAAGTAACATGAGTAAGTGGTGATAAATTCTTCATATATGAACCGAGCAGGCCTGATAATGTTCCTCTTTGGTCTTTGATTTACCAAAGAACCATTATCTTGATTCTCCTCTTGGTTAGTGCTCCCCCTTTTATCTTGCGTCTATGTTTTCATACTTTCACCCTCACTTGGTACTTCAAGAACTGGTTCATCGATCTTAGAAGAACCGTCACCTTCTTTCTCAATCAAGACTTGAGGTGACCCATAGTATGAAGAGACTTCGTCAAAGACAACATCACGAGACACAACATACTTGTGTGTCTCAGGATCCATACACCTCCATCCCTTCCTTTGTTCATCATAGCCGACAAAGATGCACTTCTTCGCCTTTGCTTCCAGCTCTGTTCTTTGGGAGTCAAACACATGAACGTAGCAGACTGACCCAAAAATCTTGAGATGTTTCACCGTTGGCTTCTTCTTATGAACCATCTCATAAGGAGACTTCATATTGTTCGGACTGAGTGGCATTCGGTTGATAACATATGCTGCACATCTCATGCCTTCTGCCCATAAAGCTTTAGGCAAGTTCTTCCCATGTAACCAGCTTCTACACGTCTCGCTTAGATGTCTAATCTTTCTCTCTGCAACTCCATTTTCTTGAGGTGTATATGGACATGTAAACTCTCTCTTGATGTCACGTTCTTGACAAAAAGAAAGAACCTCCTTTGACATAAATTCCCCTCCATTATACGTCCTCAGAGTCTTTATTTTCTGACCCAACTCGCCTTCCACGGTAACCTTGAATTCTTGAAACTTGGAAAATACTTCTGACTTTTCTTTCACAAAGTAAACCCATGTGTACCGTGAGAAATCATCAACGAACAACAACATGTAGCGAAACCCGGAATAGGAGGATGTTCTCGTTGGACCCATCAAATCACTATGGATCCTCTCTAACGGAGCACTAAATCGTGAAGTAGAGTTGTCAAATGGAAGTCTATGTGATTTTCCATATTGACATCCTTCAAAAAACTTTCCTTCATCTTGAATCTTCAACTTTGGGAGTCCATTTACCAAATAATTATTTACCATGACTTTCAGCTTAGTCATATTTATATGACCAAGTCTAGCATACCATATATAGGCATTGTCATTGGCACTCATCTTCTCCACATAAATGTTTGAGGCCGATAAGACATATAAATCTTTAACCTGTGCTCTAGTGTGAATCACATTCGCCTTTAGCTCTTTAATGTTCTTTAGGAACTTAACGTCTCTTGGGCCAAATAAAACGTAGTTACCCGAGTCTACCGCATTCACCACAGAGAGAAGGTTCTTCTTAACTCCAGGAACATGGTACACGTTCTTGAGTGTGATGACTTCCATCATCTCCTTTCATGACAACAGTTCCTTCATTTTCAACTCGGTGGACAGAATTATCCGCGGTAATAATGGCATCTTTCCCATCATTATTCTGAAGACTAGAAAATAACTTCACATCTCCGGTGATATGATGGCTACAACCCGAATCCACTATCTAATTATTTTCCAAAGTTTTAGTTATGGATGTACCTGAATTTGCGGCCTCCACCGTGAAACACTTTCCCCATTCTTCGTCTTTAGTATGACCTTTAGATTCTGCCATATTTGTTTCATTTAGCTTGACTCGACAATCTTTTTTAAAATGCCCAAATTTTCCACACTGGTAGCACTTGAATCGCTTCTTATCTCCCATGGATGATCCTTCTCTTCCATGATTATCCTTATGTTTAGCTTTGAAGCCATGTTGTCTCCGAGCTACAAAAGCACTTCCCGAGTCATCATGGACTTTAACACCCGCCATTTGCATGACTAAGGATTCTTGCGAAGCTAATAGATTTTCAAACTCCTCCAAGGAAGGTTGTGTAGGCCATCCTTGAACCGAAGTCACAAACGGTGTATACTCAGGTCGTAGACCTCGAATAATAAACCGTTTTAACCTCGCCTCCGAAATTGATTCCTCCGGATTTAGAGAATTAATCTCAGAGCAAAGGTTCTTTACCTTAATGAAGAACTATGAGATTGTAGACTCCCCCTGCTTCGCATTCGCCAGCTCATTCTCTAAGAACTGTAGTTGAGCTTTATTCTTCTTGTTGAACAATTGATCTAGCGCCCGCCAAATAAAACTAGCGGAATTGCACCTTGAGACATGCTCAAATACTTCTGAGGATATTGACCTCTATAAAGCAAACTCCGCCTTGGCATTCTTCCGTGTCCATTCTTTTGTCGCTTCCGCTGTCGCAGCAGCTCCCCTTGGTGGTATTGTGCTACTACCGCCGACAACATCCCATAAGTCCTCACTAACCAAGTATAACTCCATACATGACTTCCATAACCGGTAGTTAGATTGGTTTAGGATTTCCATTCCCAATCCAACAACATGACCCGTTGATTCCATACTTAGAGTAACCCGATCTTGATGAACACAATTAGAATGGCTCTGATACCATGTAAAGAAACCTCTCTTGATAGTGCTTAACACTAGCCCAAGACCATACAACCCCGAGAAACCCGAAATAAACAATAGACCTCTAAGTATGATGAAGAAATATGGAAGGACTTTTAGAGAATACTTGAAAGACTCTTAGAGAAAATTAGTGAACTTATGTATTGGAACACTCTTACTTGAACTTTATTTTTATTAGATTTGTTCAACTTTCTTGGATGTTCTTGTTGTATGTTACAAATGAAAGAGGTGAGGAGGTATTTATAGCCTCCCAAATATCTCTCACAAAAGTTCTAGATTATTCTACGAACCTCCTTACTTCCTAGATATTTTATAAGTTTCTAGAGTTCTCTAGATTACTACCTTACTATCTTACAACTATCTAGATATCTCTACAACATCTAGATATCTTTACAACATGTAAATTATTTATCTTACAATTATCTAGATTATTCTACATTCTTATCTAGATAATTAACTAAAAGAATTCTCTAGAATCTCAAAGGAGGTGATGAGATTATATAATGTTTCTAGAGATTTCTAAAGTCTTCATTAAGCTAAACCAAAATCAAGTTTAATTTCAATAAATGCCACACTAGAAAAGATCGATAATCAAGGGAGGTAGTGGGAATGGCCATAGAAAACTTACAAAGAGATTCCTATTGAAGAAATCTGAGTAAGGGACGAAAAATGTGTTGCGGGATAGTTTCAGCGTTCCGTGGGTCGATCTTTACGTTCTGCGGGTCGAGACAATGTGTTGCGGGGTGAGTAGCACGTTCTGCATGACGATGGGGCAACGATCTTTCAAGACGTGTGATGAGACAGCATTGCGTGTTGGCTCGGGTGGTCAACGTTGTGCGGTCGCTGGGAAAGCACACATCGTTGACATGCCTCTGAACTATCGGGACATTGTCTCTGAGCTAAGGCTGGGCGTTCGGGTTCGAGGCGGGTAGTTATGTTTGTCGGGTATCCGTTTTCAAAAATATAAAACCCATTCGGGTATAACGTATAATTAGGTCGGGTACGGGTCGGGTTATGGCTGGTTCGGGTATTGGTTCGGGTATCCGAATATTATGATTATTCTAAAAAAGATAAAAAAAATGATCAAAAGACAAAAAAAAATTATTCAAAAAACCAAGTTTTAAACACAAATTGAGTTTTAAAATGCCAAAGTTGGAAAAACACCAAGATATGACGGTAAAAAAACGGAAAATAAATTCAAAACACAACCCAAATGTAGTAAATTTACTACTATATAAACACACAATAAGTAAAGGAAACAAAATAATAATAATTTTCAATCTGAAAGCACAAGGATCTCGATCATGTAAGCCATAGGCGGAAAAAAAAGAGATGAAATGAGTGTTTTAGGATTAGGTTTAGTGATTAAAATACATAATCGTGTATGTGTATGTATAGATTCGGATACCCTAATGTTAATAAAATGAAACCCGATCGGGTAATTTACGATACCCGTACCCTAATTTTCGGGTCGGATTCGGGTTCGGGTATCGGGTACGGATTTTATGCCCAGCCCTACTCTGAGCTGGCGATTTCTTCCATGCGGCTGCATAGAGGAAACTTGACAAATAGAGTTTAGTCGAGCCTAACCTTCCTCTGGGCTATATATATGACTCTTAATGCATAGAAAACTTCACCACTCTGTTAAAATCTTCCGAGACCTGATCCTTAGAGAATTTTCTCGAGATTCCAGTCCTTGGAAAGATATTTTCGAGTATTTCTCGATTGTCATTACCATGTTTCAGGTAGATTCATGAATGATATAACCTATTATGGAATGGCCCGATGTTCCTGGAGTAGGACACGACATGAATTTGGTTAGCTCCTAGGGTCGTGATACACCGTCTGTGTATTTAAGTTGTGAGAAACTTAGGTTTTGTTAGATTGTGTGTCTACGATCCCAAGTTGGACTTGCAACAGAGGCAGGACTGCAATGCCTAAATGAAATGGAAAACGAAATGCATGCATTAGATCTTGATTATTGTCGTAGAACCTGCGATTGTTCTTTGAGTAATTTTCTCGTATTGATTGCGTGTTGCTTGTTGACGTTTTCTTGCTGCTTTGGATTTGGGTGGGAATTGATTTTGTTTGTTAGTAGGACTCTAACTTACTGAGTAATGTTAGATTAGTCATTCTCATTCTATGTGTTGCACGTAACCTTAGTCAGGAAACCTCTAGAGGCCGCTTTGGACGATAGATCATCAGGGTAGGTGATTTATGTTGATCTTCCAAACAATTTAGTATTTTATTATGTATGGATTTCAAACCTCGGATTCGACTATATGAGTTTTCAAAAGGTTTTCATCATGTAAAATATACTAAGAATAAAAGTGAACGTTTACTAGAAACTTTGCAAGTGTCACTATGTGTGATCTCTCCCAGACTGCACCAACCGCCTGACTTGATTCGGGTGGGGAAAGCCTTAGGATTAGGTTAGAAGGTGAAACGCCCGAGTCTCTTGATCTGTTTTTGAGACTTAGGATCGATGTTCTTGAGTGCAGCTTGTGGCGTTTTTGCTCGGACGGCTCTGGCCGCTGGGGCGTTACAAACAACCACCTCATCCCTATCCTTGATGCCCTAGAAGTTTGGGTGCGGTGCTGTCTCCATGTGAGAAAAGCTTCAACCCTAGACAGTTTCTCAGGAAGATTCTTCCCCTTCTAATGCGATATTTTATAATCAGATATAACCATTTATTCTCCGCTTTTACCCCGGCTTCTCTGCCATGAGAGGTGCATGCGACTCATGTTTGTCTTATACCCAAAAGCTTGGTTCCTTTAAAGGTTGTTGATTACTCTGCCAGTTCTCCTTTAATTAAACAATGTGCTTATCATACGCGAGATTCTTTGCTATTGGTATACAATAAGTAAAATTTATGTGTGGTTCCAGCCACTAGAGACAAATCTCATTTACAAGTAAGCAAGAGGGCGTTTCGGCTTATTCCTACCTCCACTCTAAGTAAGTGAGAAAATTTATACCTGCTCTTTGAAAGTGTGCTTATTCGTATCCCCATTTCATATAGTTAAGCTTATAAATACCTGGTCTTTGAAAGTGTGTCTAATCGTACCTGTACTTCGTATAGTTAGGATTATAAATACCTAATGGGTTACAGAGTTAGTTTGCCTGTTAATTGAGTTGACTAGGCAACTTATTCACTAAAACGAGATTAATGAGTTAGATTTGTTTGTTGATTTTAATTTTTTCAATTAAAACGATGTTGCTTTTGTTGTTACTGTAATTGGTTAAAAACCATTTTTTGATGTCGTTTTATTAGGAAAACAAAACCCTATAATTGTAATTGGTACGATTGTAGGGTTTTATTTTCCTAAGAAAACCCAAATGTGTGAAATTAATCTTAATTTGTACGATTTTAGGGTTTTGTTTTCCTAATAAAACTCCAATGTGTGAAATCAATTATAGGGTTTTGTTTTCCTAATAAAATGATATCATAAAAATGTGTTCTTTAAACAATTACATTAATAATAAAAATGACGTCGTTTTTATTGAAACATGATTAAAAAAATAAATAAACAGACAAATCTGACTCATAAATCATGTTGTAGAGATTAAGTCAACTCTATTAACAGACAAACTAACTCCGTAACCCGTCAGGTATTTATAAGCCTAACTATATGGAGTGGAGGTACGATTAAGCATACTTTCAAATAGTAGGTATTTATAAGCCTAATTATATGAACTGGAGGTATGAATAAGCACACTTTCAAAGAGCAGGTATAAATTTTTTCACTTACTTAGAGTAGAGGTAGGAATAAGCCGAAACGCCGTAAGCAAGAGCATACAAGTTGAAACAAGACTCGGTGGTAAAATTTATACAATAAGTAAAATTTATGTGTGGTTCCAGCCACTAAAGACAAATCTCATTTGCAAGTAAGCAAGAGCATACAAGTTGAAACAAGACTCGGTGGTGAGGCTTTTTAGAGAGTAGATGGATGCTTCACAAACTAGTGTTCGCTCTCTTTTGTGTTAGAATAGATGGTCAATGGTGAATATTTAACACGGTGGCATTCGCTTCTCTCGTGTGGAATCAAAGGAGGGGAAGTGTTGGAAATCTTGGTCTTGATCTTGACTCTCTCTATCATTATCGGAGGTTAAGCTTGTCTCACACGTCTCTTGCAGCTCTCAGGTCTTCTCTTGGCTTTCAAGGGTTTCTTGACGTGACAAATAAGATTTTATACCTGCGGAAGTGGTTTGATATTCAAGGCTCATTTGATAGAAGGCTTCAACAAGCTCTTCTTCGGATATAGTGGAATTTTGAGTGGACTACGGTCCCGTAATTTTTACTCCTTACATTGGCAGAGCCGGTCTTGAGCAGAGGCGAGAGAAGAGGTGGCATTGGGCCTCCATTTTTTCTTCTGATTTTTAGTGTTAAAAAAGGCCTCCAAAAATAATTATTTTTAACAAAAATGCCTCCAAATTTTGTAAATCCCACTAAAACTACCCAAACATATTTAATTTTGCTTCGGGCCCCCACCACCTCATGACCGGCCCTGCGCATTGGGGAGGTTTTCCACGTAAAATAATTCTCTGTCTCATTTACTTTACTGCTGCTGCCATATTCGATATTTTCCTCACTAGTTCACATAAGTGTGGTAAACTTTATTCCGCTGCGCTATTGGTGCTTATTGTTTTTCCCCAACACTTTCGCCTTTTATTAAAGAATACCGTGTGCTCGCCGTGCTAATCGGCATACAACCATTTCTGGAAGGGTTATAAAGCTCACTGAGCAACAACCCCCATCAATTCTTGAGTTCAAAAGCCAACAAACAATCGTTGCTCATTAATTTATAATGATGCATGTTTCTTTCTACAGATGAAATGTATATATCTTCGTTGACTAAGGATATATCACAGGAATAAGTATATATGGAAGTTGGAGTTATGCTTGAGCGGTAATGAAAACAAAAAAAGGAAACAAAAAAAGAATTATATGTCCCACATCGAGAAGAGATAATAAGAGACGAACAAAGCTGGAGCTATAAAAAGGAAGTGAGTAGGAGAAACCAAATCATACCTTTCTCGGCCTTTTGGCTAAGATCAAGTGTAGTATCTGTTCTTATCAGTTTAATATCTGATATGTGGGACATCGTCCTGCATGATATTAACTTTATTTCTCTAGGGGGAGAGTCCATTATGGCAGTTCACTGTCCTGGCTCTCGATCGTTGCCTTTGCGTTGCACTACTGCAAGGGCTTCTGGCGCACCCCACCATAACAAGCTCAAAGCCTTAACTATCTCCAGTTAATCTACTTAGTAGACCTCTCTCTCTCTCTCTCTCTCTCTCTCTCTCTCTCTCTCTCTCTGCTAGAAGAAAAACAGAGTACTACTAGCCTTTTTTGTTTGTAACAAATTAAAGTCAACGGAAATGTCTCACTTCGAAGGAAAAGAGGAAGAGAAACGTATGAGATATTAGAATAGGAGAGACGTTCTTCCATCTTGGCCTTATTGCTAAACACTCGTACAAATACCAACACTAAGCAATTCTGCGAGTTTCGCTCTGATTTATTTATATTTTTTTGTATTTTTGACGACCACTTCCTGGAAGTATAACATCGAATTGTTACATATATACAGCTAGAGTGTAACTCAAACAAATACGTTCTACAGAACTTCTCTCACTATGAATTTGAACAATTGTTCCTAGCTAACTCTACGTCGGAGAAGACTTTAGGCGAACGGTCGAAGAAACGTTGCATACACCGTTCTTCCACCACTTTTGATGCCTCCCCACCCCATCAAAAATTGATCAAGGGTTACTTACCCTAAAGTTCTATCATCTCTTTCCAAGATTTTTAACTTATACTAAGGCTAGTTTTTTCTATATAATCATGGGCCCTTAAAAGCTCAATGCTTAGTATATAGTTAATCATATCTATGTATGGTTTGTTTCTAAAAAGTCCCACATCGGTTGTCTTAACACAACACTAACCATATATTTACTCCCACACAACGTACATGGCTTGTCCATTCGGGGACATCCGATAAAATTGGAACGATACAGAGAAGATTAGCATGACCCCTGCGCAAGGATGACACGCACAATACAATAGTACGTAAGTTCCAATCCACCCTACTTACAAACTATGCCTTACGAGGCCTATAATCTTCACTACTACTTAACCACGAGAAGAAAAATAAAGGTAACAAGGTTCTCTCTTTACAATACAACAAAAAACATTGCTATAGAGTGACTTTGATGTATAGGCGATTAGTTATTGTCTCATCGTGCTCTAAGAATCCACACACAAACATGGAATAAGATTTGTGGATTTCCATACTAAGACCCTCGACAGCCTTCACACCTCGAAAATTTATAGACGTTTCTTTGACAAAGAAACGAGACATGTAACAAATAGATAAGCAAGTATTTTAATTTATTTTGCAAAAACAGATGGAGTGAATCTGATTTTAGTAGATTGTTTTGGACACAAACACATATGACGGTCCAATAGCTAACACACTACAAAATAAACGAAACTGCGAGAACAAAATTTGTGATTGATAACTGTCGTCACAGTTGTTTTACAACGAATTCAAACCGTTCCCAATTTGAGATTTGTTGGTCTTTTGTTGTCATCTAAGACCAACAAGGATGCTCGCTTAAGAAGACATTTTGAAAACTAATGGTGGAAACAAAAATCAAGCAAACGTAGCAAATCCGCCAGTTTTTTATATTCTTAAGTTATAGTTTGACGAAAGTAACTGTGATATGCCTTAAGATACAGTTGTCACGACCTTACTTGAACATGATCTGTTCTATATGCTTCTACCTATGTGTCCTTGATTTCCAAGGAGATAGGCCTTGAACCCTGGTGGATAAACTATGACCATGCGATGAGACCGTGATTGACGGCTACGACTCTCTTAGAGTTTTTGGCTCTGTCGAGGATAGTTAACTGACTGGGCCATCTTTTGCTTGTCGGGGTGGTCGCATGGCTCTCTCACAGGTTCCCTTTTTTCTTTTTCTTTTGGGGATTGTTTCCGCCGTGTTTATCCCACATCGTCAAGAAGCCAAACATACATTTGGATACACTTTGTTTATAAGTCTCACGTGTGCGTTTCAAAAGATTTACGGAGCTGTTCGGTGAGCACAAAGCGAACTATTCTTTCGCCTTTTACTAAAGAATACCGTGTGCTCGCCGTGCTAATTGTAGGAACGGCGAAAATCGAATTGAGAAATCCGAATGAAATAAGAATTGGAATTAAGAAGAAGAAGAAATTCTCGATAATAAAACGAATACGGAGTCGAGATTACTCTCTTTCCTTAATTTGAAAAATCGCCCGTAGTGAGACGGTTTGGTACGATTACGAATCTCAGGATAAAACCATAATGAAGAACGATTTCGCAACACCCAAAATCGTAATATGACGAACAAATATCTATGAATACTCTTGAGACTTACTTTGTGGAGGATCGAAGTTTTTCTGAAGAAGAAAAATTCGCAGAGAAGAAAAGGTTGATCGAAGAAGACGATGGCGCACCTGTTTTTAAAGAACCGACAGGGTGCGATTTCGATTTGGGTCGCGACTGTTCGGTTAACATGAACCGAAGGATTGCGATTTTGAGTCGCGACTGTTCGGTCACCATGAACCGAATGGGTGCGATTATTCGGTTAAATTTTTAATAAAAATTTCCCCAAAAAGAATAGTCTGTAATGGAGCTTCGGTCCAATTGACCAAACCCAAACACAAACCCGGCCCGGTGGTGGTGGTGGTATCCTTCTGTCTCTCCATGTGTGGGTGTTATGTTTTTTTGTTTTTGGTTGGAGAGGGGGCAAAGCCCCCTTTTTATTAAATATAAATAACAACTACAAATGTACTTGCCGAGGGATTGAAACTCCCTCAACATCTTCTAAAAACAAAGGACTAACAATGTCCGGACACGTATGAAAAGAATGAAAACCCAACGGAAGCAAGAACGCATAGTTCGCTAATCCATCTGCTAGACGATTAACCTTCCTATACACATGAGAAATACAGACTATCCAGTCCCTTGATATAAAGCCATGGCACAAGCGTACCAGGAACGACAGCGGATTAGCTTCACTAACTCCTGTCTTGATAAACCCAACCACCACCTCAGAGTCAACCTCAATCTCCAAGCGCGTAACCCGACTTTCCCAGGCAATTACGAGGCCATAATAAACTCCCCATAATTCAGCAAGAGGAGTCAAGCAAATCCCAATGTTTAGTGCAAACCCCTTACACCAATTCCCACCCGGATCTCTAATAACACCCCCAGCCATAGCTAGACCCGGGTTACCCCTCGAAGCACCATCCGTATTCTAGTTCCACCACATCTCCCTTGGCCGAACCCAAGCAATCAAGTTTTCAATTTGTGCTTTTGGAACCGGACCTGAAAGACCTTGGTATCTGTGGGCTAACGTTACCTCTTTTGAGATATCTCTAACAAACTTCACTCTATCCCTGCATCTACCATTAACTCTGAATACATTTCCACAACACCATTTCCATCCCCACCATATAGCCATGGCAAAAAGAGTTGACCAAATAGTCTCCCCCATTCTCCGATTGTCCCCAAGATTAACATATAACCATTCGATCAATGATAACGAGAAGAAAGCAGCTCTTTCACGTGGAACCACTAGACGATTCCAAATCCCTTCCATAGCTGGGCAGTCATGGATAATATGTAAGATGGTTTCATCACCGCCTTTACAAACTTGACAAGTAGCTGAATCACTTAGATGTCTCCTTTGTCGCTCGACATTCGTCATAAGAACTTGATGAACTCCTGGCCATATGAATACCCGTACTCTCTCCGGTGCGATTACTTGCTACACCCTTTGAAATAGCCGGCTCATATCCTGCCGAGCAGCCTCATCATGCATAAGAAAGGAATACGCCGAACTTACCGTAAATCTCCCATCCTGATTCGCTCTCCAAGATAGCATATCCTGTGCACCGGTTATGTTATCCACAACAACCGCTCTCAATCTTAAGCCATATTCCTGAGGAAATAAAGGATCAATGTAATCCCATAACCATCCATCACCATTATGCCATAGGTCCCATACTCGTAAATCAGCCTCATGCACATGTAACTCCCTTAAAGCCACCTCCCGTAATGGGCGATCATATACCCATTTATCCAGCCAAAATTTTATTCTTTTACCATCTCCAATAGCCCAACCAGAGCCCGATATCACTACCTCCCTTAACCCAATCGCAATGTTGCGCCATGTCGAGGATCAAGTACATTTCACAATCAACCATCCTGGGTCATCAATCTCCTTGACCTTATATTTACTTCTTAACACTTGAGCCCATAAACTATGATTATCGTGCATCAATCTCCATCCTAACTTTGCTAGCAAAGCTTTGTTCATCACCGGTGCAGATCGTATCCCTAACCCACCTTCCTTCTTAGAGCGACAAACACTCTGCCAATTCAGTAAGTGTTGCTTTCTTTGACCCGTAGAGCTGCCCGAAATGAAAGACCTCAAGATCTTATCCAGACTCTCTAAAGTCGACTTCAAAAGGGCTATGGAGCTCATCGCATGAATCGGAAAAGAGGAAAGAACCACCTTCGTCAATGTAATCCTCCCGCCCATACTCAAACATTGGCTTTTCCATCCTGCCAACCTAGAATTCGCTTTCTCAAGAATATCCCTAAACATATCTTTATTAATACGTTTCTACAATATCGGCAAACCTAAATATTTACCAAGGTCCCGCGTAGACGCAATTCCACTCTCATCGCTAATCAGCTTTGCCAAATCCCGACTAACATTATTGGAGAAAAAAATAGATTTTTCCAAACTCACTTTTTGTCCTGACGCAGCGCAAAATCTTTCCAATACTTTCCGAATGACTCTGATTTGAGCAACCGACGCTTCGGCGAACAGAATTAGATCGTCCGCAAAACATATATGAGATAACTTAGGGCCGCCTTGAGATAGTCGAATGGGTTTCCAATCCCCTTGAGATATCGAATAATCAATTAAATGGCAGAGTCTTTCAATGCAGAGCACGAAGAGATACGGAGACAGCGGATCACCTTGACGCAGGCCGCATTGTGGTGTAAACGGCTCAGTTTTCTCTCCATTCCAAAGAATATGCATAGCCGGGCCACTAACACATTTGAGGATCTAGTTAATCCATTTCACGGGTAATCCAGCAGCCTTAAGCGTATCTTCCAAGAAATCCCACCGTATTCTATCATACGCTTTCTCCAAATCCAAGTTTAGTAGAGCATCCAGCCCTTACGCCCCTTCTTCCGTTTCATACTATGAACCGCCTCTTGAACGACCACAATATTATCCATGCTTAATCGTCCTGGGATAAAGCTCGATTGAGCCGGACCAATAAGTTTCTTCATTCGAATAACCATCTGCGTAATCTTTTCCGGGTTTTTGCAATTTTTGGAATCAACACCACAAGAGCATCATTTAGCCCATTCGGAAACTGCTATGTGTGGATGTTATGTTTTAATCATAAGAATATCTTTAACTCTTTATATACTACTTGAAAAAGTTTCCCCTAAGGGATGTGAGACTTTTTACATACACACTTCATTCCACACCATTTGGGGCTTTTCCAATATGGCCCAAATCAATTTCTCATTCAAACTTTAACTCAATTTTCCATAAACCAAATACCCAAATTAATGGCTCATTTGTTTATTAAAATTAGTTACAACACTAATCGGCATACGACCATTTTTGGAAGGGTTATAAAGCTCACCGAGCAACAACCCCCATCAATTCTTGAGTTCAAAAGCCAACAAACAATCGTTGCTCATTAATTTATAATGATGCATGTTTCTCTCTACAGATGAAATGTATATATCTTCGTTGACTAAGGATATATCACAGGAATAAGTATATATGGAAGTTGGAGTTATGCTTGAGCGGTAAGGAAAACAAAAAAAAAGGAAATAAAAAAGAATTATATGTCCCACATCGAGAAGAGATAATAAGAGACGAACAAAGCTGGAGCTATAAAAAGGAAGTGAGTAGGAGAAACCAAATCATACCTTTCTCGGCCTTTTGGCTAAGATCAAGTGTAGTATCTGTTCTTATCAGTTTAATATCTGATACGTGGGACATCGTCCTGCATGATATTAACTTTATTTATCTAGGGGGAGAGTCCATTATGGCAGTTCACTGTCTGGGCTCTCGAGCGTCGTCTTTGCGTTGCACTACTGCAAGGGCTTCTGGCGCACCCCACCATAACAATCTCAAAGACTTAACTATCTCCAATTAGTCTACTTAGTAGAGCTCTCTGTCTCTGTGCTAGAAGAAAAACAGAGTACTACTAGCCTTTTTTGCTTGTAACAAATTAAAGTCAACGGAACTTCTCACTTCGAAGGAAAAGAGGAAGAGAAAATGAGATATTAGAATAAGAGAGACGTTCTTCCATCTTGGCCTTATTGCTAAACACTCGTACAAAACACTAAGCAATTCTGCGAGTTTCGCTCTGATTTATTTTATTTTTTTTTATTTGAATTTTTGACGACCACTTCCTGGAAGTATAACATCGAATTGTTACATATACGTTCTACAGAACTTCTCTCACACTATGAATTTGACCAATTGTTCCTAGCTAACTCTGCGTCGGAGAAGACTTTAGGCGAACGGTCGAAGAAACGTTGCATACAACGTTCTTCCACCACTTTTGATGCCTCCCCACCCCCACCACAAATTGATCAAGCGTTACTTACCCTAAAGTTCTATCATCTCTTTTCAAGATTTTTAACTTATACTAAGGCTAGTTTTTCTATATAATCCATCCATGGGCCCTTAAAAGCTCAATGCTTAGTATATAGTTAATCATATCTATGTATGGTTCGTTTCTAAAAAGTCCCACATCGGTTGTCTTAACACAACACTAACCATATATATACTCCCACACAACGTACATGGCTTGTCCCTTCGGGGACATCCGATAAAATTGGAACGATACAGAGAAGATTAGCATGGCCCCTGCGCAAGGATGACACGCACAAATCGAGAAATGGTCCAAATTTTTTTGAGCATTTTTTCTTTATTCAATAAATAGAAAACATGGATATTGGAAAATTAAGTAAAGTACAGTACAATAGTACGTAAGTTCCAATCCACCCTACTTACAAACTATGCCTTACGAGGCCTATAATCTTCACTACTACTTAACCACGAGAAGAAAATAAAGTAACAAGGTTCTCTCTTTACAATACAACAAAACACATTGTTATAGAGTGACTGATGTATAGGCGATTAGTTATTGTCTCATCGTGCTCTATGAATCCACAAACAAACATGGAATAAGATTTGTGGATTTCCATACTAGGACCATCGACAGCCTTTACACCTCGAACATGCAGTGGCGGAGCGAGAAATAATTTTCTCCGGGGGCAAAATATTTAACTTAACACATACAAAATTAATATCGTTTTTGAGATTTTTTTTGTAGTTTACTTTTTTGACGATTTTACATGGATCTTGCTAAAAATGTGTCCGTTTATAACATGTTCTAAGATAATTTGATTCAAATTTTTGATAAAATGTTTAAAACCTGATATTAGAGTTAAAAGAATCCGTTAAAAAAATTCTCAAGCGAAGGTGATTGTATCGAATTTGTGACAGTTTATGGGAAATTCGAGTTACGACAAATAAAATTGTAGGTTAAACAATGAAAAACAAAAGACACTAAATCATAACATACCATAATATAAATTCAATAAACATAATTTGTATTTAAATTATTTAATTATGTAAATTTTATAGACAAATAAAAAGAAAAAAAAAGTTTCAGTACATTTAAGATTTCGATCTTGTACATATATACCATTTTACTTAAATATATGTTTATTGACTAATTTTAGAAAGAAAGTATAATTGTGAAAATGGTAGATCTACTTAGCTAGGCACAAAATACAATCTATCTGGAAAAAGAAAAGTAATTGAGAAACAAATAAAACCAATGGGAGCAAAAGAGTTGCTACAAATGGGGGCATGAATATTTTACCTTAAACTAATTACACTAAGCATAATTATTTCATGGGGGGCAGCTGCCTCCTCCTCCATCAATGTGCCTCCGCCCCTGCGAACATGTATAGACGTTTCTTTGTCAAAGAAATGAGACATGTAACAAATAGATAAGGTGTGCTCCTTGCTTCCTTATCTTGCAGCTTGTATGCCCCGATCCTCGCACCTCTGTTATTTTGAAAGGACTTTCTCAAGTGGGACCTAATTTCCAAGCACCGTGTTCCATTGTGTTTTGGAATGTGTGTTGAAGGACCCAATCTCCTTGATGAAATGTTCTTGTCCTTACTTTTCTGTTGTAGCTACTTGTGACCTCTTACTGGTAGCACCAATTTCAAATTTTAGCCGCCCCTCTTTTCTCATCGAGCAAGTCGAGATCTAGATTCATCAGCTCCTCATTTTCTTTGTATCCAAGGTTGTCTGTGCAGATCGTTTTCACTCCAACTTCAGTAGGTACAACTTCCATTCCGTACACTACCAAGAAAAAATTTTCTCCTATTGCCGACTTGGTTGTCGTTCGATAGGCCCATAACACTCCTGGGAGCTCGTCCACCCATTGGTCTTTAGATTTTTTATGACGTTTCTTCAACAGTTTCACGATTATTTTGTTTCAAGATTTGGCTTGTCTGTTCGACTGCAGGTGTCGAGGCATTGCGAAGCTAAGTTTAATGCCCCAGTTTGTGCACAACTGTTTGAAGTTGTGGCTTGTTAGAAACGAAAACGAATCTATATAAATAGAAATAATGTGAACTAAGGACAATTGCCTGTGACTATTTCTTGAGGTACTCCAAATTTGCATATGATGTTCTTTCAAATAAATCTCCTAACTTGCTTGTATGTGACCTTGCTAAATGCTTCCGCTTTGACCCACTTAGAGAAACAGTCGGTAACCACCAATAGAAACACTTTTTGGGATGGTTAGCTTGCTAACTATATCCATACCTCACTTCATGAACGGCCATGGTGAGCTGATAGTTTTCAAGTTCTCTGGAGGTAACCTTGAAATTTGAGCATGTCTTTGACATTTGTCGCAGTGAAGGGCGATTTACGTGGCATTGTTAGACATGGTCAGCCAATAGTATCCTGCTCTCATTGCTCTTAGCACGAGGTTGCGACCTCCATAATGAGATCCACATTCTCCTTCATGCAGTTCCCTGAGAACATGATGTGCTTCGTCTGGAGTCACCCATCTCAAGTAAAGGGATGGGTTCTTCAACGTGGAGAAGAGATGGTGGACTGTAGAGTTGATTAAGCTGTTTACCTCTCCCTTTCAGTGCTGTTTGATAACATGAACGAGAGTTTTCTTGCTATCCTCTGATTTCTATAACTCCCCATGGGGTTAGAAATTTGATGCATTAGTGAGGGTGGAAGGTACCGCACCCATATCGTGAATCCATGGACGTCTCATGATCGCATTGTAAGCTAAAGTGCAATCAACTATCAAGAACTTTGTTTGTTTGTTGATTCCCTCTGTGTACAGTAGTAACATCATTTCCCCCACTCTGTTTCACCTCACCACTGAATCTTACCAATGGTGTCGATTTTCTTGTAACCGCAGCTTCGTCCAAACCCAACTCTTTGTAACCGCCTAAGTAGAGGATATTCGTAGAGCTTCTGTTGTCGACGGGTACTCTTTTCATGAGGTTAACTGTTAAAGATATGACAAGTGCATCATCGTGAAGACATAATACTCCGACACTTTCGTCATATTTGAAGCTGATTGGACATGTCGATATTGCTTCGCGTCTCCCTATATCGTTGATTCGTTAATTTTGTGCACTTCTACTGCTTTTCTTGGCAACCGAATGAGTTATCCCACTTATCTTCGAACCTCCTAGCATAAAATTGATAACTTGGTCGATCTTCGGGGGTGAGGCAAGACGAGATTTTTTCGAAGCTCTGTCATTTCTTCTATCATCGATGCGACTCCTAGCTTTGTCAGAGAGAAATTCTCTAAGGTGCCATATCTTCAACAGTTCATTCACCTCCATTCTAAGTGAAATACAATCTTCAGTTTGATGGCCGTGATCGTTGTGGAATTCACACCACTTTGAAGTGTCATGCTTGTCATCTGGAGTTTTCATCTTTTGAGGCCATATCACTGTTCCTCCTAGCTGCTTTAGTGCCCCGATCAATTCTGTATCGGATAATGAAAGGTTACTCATATGAGGCCATGTATACGTTGGATGTTTGTCGACATCTGTTATGCTGAATGGTCGACTGCTATCATTCCGACTATCATTTCTACTGGTAGTGTTATCATTTCGAGGTCTACGATAAGGTCTATCATCTCTTGTTGATTTTTCAGTCTTTTCCACACGTGACTCAAACCGCGGAGAGCATCGTTGATGATAATCAGGGTCTTCTGCCCACTTTATCTGTGACCATGCCCGCGGAGAGCATTGGTACTTTGTCAGCTCTTTGTATAGGTCACCATCTGGGAGCAAACCTTTCTTGAAGGCCAAGATGGTTGTAGACGTAACAAAATTTGGGATGGACACCTTCTCTTTGTTGAACTGTCCCACATAGCTTTGAAGTGTCTCTCCTCTCTTTTGCATCACCTCATAGATAACATCAGACGTCCTTTCGAGGTTTCTGCTATTTACGAATTATTCGACAAAGTGATCGGTTAATGATGCAATCGAGTCGATCAAAGCGTTTGGAAGGTTCGGAAACCATTGGAGGGTTGGTCCTGTGAGGCTTGAACCAAATCCCTTGCATATGCTAGCTTCACAGTATTCTCTCTCGATCGCGGTGGTGAACATCCTTTGCTTGTATTGTGTGATGTGGTTGTCAGGATCTGTCGTCCCGTCGTACATTATCATCAAGGGAATTGTGAACCTCTTGGGCATCTCCACAAGTGCGATCTCGTCTGTGAATGGAGTGTCCGTGACCGAAGTATCCATGTAACAGTTAAGAGCACTCATCGATATTGGTGGTGCTACGCCTGGAAGCCGCTTAAGTGTTGCTTCTATCTCTGCGATACGTTTGAAGATGAGGTCCATGTTGTCAGGTACCAGGTCTATCATTGCGTTGTTAGGACAAGGTCCATATTGATCAACGTGTATCCTCCCAGCATTTGCATTAGGGGCACATGTTCCATTTGTTAGCATCATTCGACAATCTGCGGCGGGTGTCTCACCATCGAGAGGTCGCGTCGGATCAACACGCCTCCGGTATCGCTTTCTAGCTTCAGCCTCGGTGTCTCTGCCTTAGGCAACCAAAGCAGCGTTCTCATATCTTAAGGTAGCGTTCTCCACCTCGAGTATCTTAAGTCGCTCTTCACTCTGTTTCATCTACGTGGTCAGGATCTCAAGTTGAGCAAGGAAATCTTGAGTTTCGTCACTTTTGGAGGTATCACATTCACCATCAACCATCATATCTCACGTAGTTAAACTATACCCTCATTCTAGAGCGAAATTGTTTGTAATAAATTTAACACGCTCGAAAAATAGATTATGGAATAATGAAAGACGGTAGTTCTTTATTGATGAATTTAAAGATCTTGGAGATTAAGACGTTGTCGTCGTATTGTAGGTGTCTTCAAAGGTCCGATTAGCAGGAATCGGAGTTTGTAGCAGTCTCGTAGCTTGTGATTGAAAACGGCGGGAACGTATTTGTTAAGGTTTTCAGCTGTGTTTGCCTTGTTCTCTGCTCTCTTCGGAGCCCCCCTTTTATAAAGGTCCCTTAAACCCTAGGTCGGTTCATTGGTCGGTTCCAAACTTGCCATTTAAGATTTGGAACAATCTTTAATTGGAAGTTTGTATATATCTCGTCAGGTCGCATATTCTAAAAAATTCAGAGGTAAGATATTTGGACCTGCGCCATTCATACCTATGTCATTTGGACCTATGCCACTTGGGCTTAGGTAACAGTTGACTTTTTCGATAAGTCAAACTTATGAATTAATTTTTTTCCAACAGGGACATGTGTCAAAGGAATAGAGAGCCAGATGTCCAGTCTGGGAGAATGGTGGCTATCTATTATATTATAGATGTGGAAAAGCTATCTCTAATTGTGATTGAACAGACGCATTGTTACACGAACGTTCTCCCCCCATAGGCGATTGTTTGATAAATGTTTTTTTCTTGGTTTCATCCGTTTGTCGGCGCCGTTCAGGGCGGCGGTTTAATCTCCTTACACATCTCGATCATATCTACTAGTTTCCTTTCTTCTATGTTTTCTTTCTTGAGACCGCATACATCAGTCGGCGGTTCTCCGTTTTCTTCTAGTTAAATCATCAATGGTTACACACATCTCTCGTCTTCCTTCCTTGGAATGTCGGTTGGGGACCACAGTGATGGTTCAAAATAGTTTAGTGTCATGTTGGTTCAATTGTGTTCTTTAATTGGGATGAGAAACACTAGTCATCAACAAGGAAAAAAGGTGATGTGTTAGGGTCTTTTCGTCAAAATATCTTCAAATTCAACTACTTTTTTACACTGCATTTGATTTCGACTGATGTTGATTAACTGTTTAATTACTCAATGGTAGAGTTTTTTCCAACATTTCCTATGTAGGGGCATCTGCCGGTTTTTCGAAACGTTTGTACATGATCAAAGAGTAGGTACATCAATGAATAATTTGGTATTGGATAAGTATCATTGTATCAAGTTACTTCCAGGTGTTCGGATGATACAAAAATATGTATTCATCAGCTTTCTTGAAAATTTATATACAAACTTTTCAAGATTATGAGATGTTAAAAATAAATTTAATGTGTAGGTTCCTAAATATGTAAAATGGGCTCAGAAAGACTCTAAATGAGCTACTATATGGGCCTTAAAAGGCTCTAAATCTGTTGCTATTATACGCCACTTGCAAAACCTATCATCTTCTTCTTCTTCTTCTTCTTCTTCTTTCGTACCAAATGACCTCCATGAAAAAAAACCTCATAAACCTTCCATTAAACCTCACAATCATCAAATAATAAAAGACCAAGCAAGAACACGCGATAAAGCTATGGTAGGAGCTTCGAGAACAATCCTTTCCCTCTCTCTTTCCTCTTCACTCTTCACCATCTCCAGAATCCCTCACGTTATCCCATTTCTCCGCTTCCACAAACCTTCCTCCAGATTCTACCACGCTTTTCGCCCTCTATGCGCCGCAATGGCTCCGACGGAGACGAATATCGCAGATCCGGAGCAATTGAAGCACACGATCCTCCTCGAGAGGCTTCGGCTTCGGCATTTGAAGGATTCGACGAAACCACAACAGAGACCGAGCAGCGTTGGAATAGAGGAAGATAACAGTAATCGGAAGAAGAAGAAGTTGGTCGAGAATTTCGAGGAGCTCGGGTTAAGCGAGGAAGTGATGGGAGCTTTGCAAGAGTTGAACATTGAGGTTCCTACTGAGATTCAGTGTATCGGAATTCCTGCTGTTATGGAACGCAAGAACGTCGTCTTGGGCTCGCATACTGGTTCCGGGAAGACCCTGGCTTATTTGTTACCTATTGTTCAGGTAACTCATGGATTTCTCCACACTTGCTGTTATTCTTATCGATTTGCTTCATGAGCTCATGAATTGCTTGTCTTTTGGATCCAAAATTGAAGGTATATATGCCTGTTGATTTGCTTATATTATTATTATATTCTTAGACCATGTAACAGTTTGTAGATATATTCATTTGATCCATCCCTAAAAGTTGAAGCACTTGATTTTTGTGGGAGCTATGTATGAAACTGTACTTGGTCATTTCCATATGCCGGTTTAAGCGGTATTGGTTTGAGTTTTGCAGCTGATGAGAGAAGATGAGGCATCCCTTGGTAAAATAACAAAGCCGAGGCGTCCGAGGACTGTTGTTCTTTGTCCCACAAGAGAATTATCTGAGCAGGTATTACCAAGATTAGTTACTGCTCTTCTTAAATGCATGTCTTAGCAATAGGTAAATTGAATCGCAAATGTGGTTTTCTTATTTAGTTCGACCATTGAAACAATATGACCTTGCTGTTGCCGAATAAAGGAAAATATTGGAGTTTGTTTTTCAGAATGTCTTGGTTGTCTTGTTATTGGATGATGACCATAAAGTACTATTTATGCCAATTTTCTTTATTTTTCATTAATGTTTTTAGACACAATTGGTGAAAAACTAATTATGGAGTCTTCATTAGGTTTATCGTGTAGCAAAGTCTGTTAGCCACCACGCGAGGTTCAGATGTACATTGATTAGTGGTGGTTCTCGGATAAGACCACAAGAGGATTCTTTGAACAATGCAATAGACATGGTTGTTGGAACCCCTGGTAGGATTCTTCAGCATATCGAAGAGGGAAACATGGTCTATGGAGATATCACATATTTGGTATGCTCTTTTATGAGATCGTGACATTATGTTCCATGTGGCTTATGAAGGGCAATGAGAATCTTATGAGAATCCTTTTACTCAGGTGCTGGATGAGGCAGACACTATGTTTGATCGTGGCTTCGGACCCGACATTCGTAAATTCCTTGCCCCACTGAAACAGCGTGCGTTAAAAACAAATGACCAAGGATTTCAGACTGTCTTAGTGACTGCTACTATGACAATGGTATGCACATGTTCATTGTGCTCATTATTACATGCTGGCCCCAATGCTTGGCTACTATCATGATTTTGTTGCTCCTCGCGTCTTGAACTTAAGATAAGTTCATGAATGAAATTGTAAAAAATTTCAGGCTGTTCAGAAGTTAGTCGAGGAGGAGTTTCAGGGGATAGAGCATTTGCGAACATCAACATTGCATAAAAAGATAGCAAACGCTCGGCATGACTTTGTCAAGCTTGCAGGTAGTGAAGATAAGCTTGAAGCACTTCTACAGGTAAATGCATCATTGCCCTTTCTCATTTTGTAAGGCAAGCAGACATGTTAGGGCTCTTTTTGGGGTACAAATGTGTCCAAGTTACGTCAACATACTTTCTGGTATGTGTCTGTGGTACTTATACATTTGTAATGCTTTGATGAGAATGCAGGTTCTTGAACCTAGCTTAGCCAAAGGGAGCAAGGTGATGGTTTTCTGTAACACATTGAACTCCAGTCGTGCTGTTGATCACTATCTTTCTGAACACCAGATCTCCTCTGTGAATTATCACGGTGAAGTTCCAGCAGAACAAAGGTGGGATTAAGATAGTTTTGCCTAAAGCGTAGTCCATTTCTTGAGGAACGCATCCCAAAAGTGTATAATCGGTTTGCGTCTCATCTATTCAGGATTGAGAACTTGAAAAAGTTCAGGGAAGAAGAAGGAGACTGTCCCACGCTAGTGTGCACGGATTTGGCTGCAAGGGGTCTGGACCTTGATGTCGATCATGTAATCATGTTTGATTTCCCAAAGAACTCTGTAAGTATACTGGAAAAATGCTCCTTCCTATATAATTATTATTTCTTCTCTTAACTTGTTTATTCGCTTTTCTTGAGACCTTAATTTTACTTAAACTTGAATGCTTAGATTGACTACCTTCATCGCACCGGAAGAACAGCGCGAATGGGTGCTAAAGGTTTGTTTCCTAGCTTTACATTACCACGTTTCAAGACTGCATATTTCAGATGGTTTCAGCTATTATACCTTGTCTGGTTTTCATTTTGGTTTTCTGATTTTTGGTTTTTGAAATATAGACACTGAATGGAAACCGACTACTTAGTTTTGATTGTTTGAAGATTTTTCAAAGAAATTTAAGTTTTAAGCAGTTAAATTCATATGTGGTCAGTTGTGCTTTGTATTGGAGCTGTTAAAGTAGATTGGGGTAAAACAAAGTATTGACCTTTAATCAAAAAAGTTGCATTCCTTGAAGTTTCTTCTCTCAAAGTTTATGATTTGAGGCACTGAATAACAAAAAAAAACCCGTCTTTGCTTTCAAGTTTTAATCTGCGTCTCTTTACAGGGAAAGTGACGAGTCTGTTAAGCAGGAAGGACCAAATATTAGCAGGAAGAATAGAAGATGCTATGAGAAACAACGAGAGCTTGGAATCACTCACCAATGATAATGTGAGGAGAGACTCTGCGAGAACCCAGATCACCCAAGAGAAAGGAAGGAGCGTTAAGCAGATCAGAGCAGTGAGCAAGGAACGAAACACCAAAGAAAAACCGTCATCATCTCGTCCTGTAAAACCAACAGGTTCCAAGTATCCAGTGAGGAAGTCAACTTCAGTTTCAAAACCCGGAAAGACGTCATCTCCTCCAGGAAAATCTGAAAAGCCAAAAAGAAAAATATTAAAAACCGTTGGATCCAGATCGATTGCTGCGAAGGGAAAGAAGGGTTCAGAAAGAAGAACAGGAAAGAAAATAAGTGTTGTTGGGTTCAGGGGTCGGTCTTCTTCCGCAAGAACCACCTGATTACATTCTGGAAACTTCAGAAAAATCAAAGTCAGTGGTGAGAGTGAATTATGTTCGGATTATGATTACAAAAGCGTTAGAGATGAATCACTTTTTGAAGGCCATAACGTGTTCTTTCTTCTACGCATTTCTTCCCGATCGAGGAAATTCACTTTTTACCTTTAGAAAAGAAACTCATAAACTGGTGACCAGCTATAAAATCAGGAAAGTCTGTATATGACATCTATGGTTGGTAGTAACATATACTTATCGAGAAGTTGAAAGTTTCTTTATGGTTATGAAAAATTGAAAACGTTTTGAATATCAACTGTGGAAACATCAAGCAAAACCCAAAGTTACAAAACAAAGCTGTCTTTATTCTTGTTTCAAAACTGTGGATTAGTACTCGGCCGGGTCACCATCCTCGCCGGGGTGGTCGCGTTGCGGTCTGCCAGGTTCCCTTTATTTTTGGGGCTTGTGATCCTGTTGTGTTTTGTCCCACATCGTCAAGAAGCAAAACATACATTGAACTACACTTGGTTTATAAGCCTCACGTGTCCGATTCAAACAATTTACGGAGCTGTGCGGTGTGCACAAAGCGAACTATTCTTTCGCCTTTTACTAAAGAATACCGTGTGCTCTCCGTGCTAAACGGTATACGCCCATTTTTGGAAGGGTTATAAAGCTCACCGAGAAATTAATAACCCCCATCAATTCCTGAGTTCAAAACCAACAATTAATCATTGCTTATATAAACTGATGATGCATGTTTCTTTCTTCTATATATATGTATGTATATTCGTAACTATTATATATTTATATCACAAGAAGGTGAACGTGAATATATATGGAAGTTATGATTTGTCTTCAAACTTAATCAAAAAGGAAACAAAGAAAAATAGAGTTTTATATCCCACAACGGCTAGAGGTAATATGAGAAGACCAAAGTTGGAGCTATAAATAGGATATGAGTAGGACAAACCAAATCATACCTTTCTCGGCCTTTTGGCTAAGATCAAGTGTAGTATCTGTTCTTATTAGTTTAATACCTGATACGTGGGACATCGTCCCGCATGATATTAACTTAATTTCTCTAGGGGGGAGAGTCCATTATGGCAGTTCACTGTCCGGGTTCCCGGGCGTCGCCTATGCGTTGCACTATTGCAAGGGCTTTTGGCGCACCCCACCATAACAAGCTTAAAAACATTATGTATCTCAAATATACTTAGTAGAGCTATCTCTCTCTCGTTCTGCATGCAAGAAGAAAAAATCAGGGTGATGCACTAATCTTTTGTTTGTAAGTAAACAAAGTCAACGAAAATAAGAGTGGTTCAGAAGCTTTCTTTCAACAGATCAATGCAAGGGAAACCTTTCACCAGAAGACGTAAACAATTTACATATATATAGGGTAACAACAAGCAATTCCGTACGTGAGTTTGGCTTTGAAATTTAATTTTAATTTTTGACAACAACAACAACCTTGAGTAAAAACATCGAATTGTTACATTTACAGCTAGAGTACCTCAAACTATTCAGATAAATATGTTCTACGTTCATTTTACTATTAATTTGGCCATGGTTCGCTACTCTACGTCGGAGAAAACTTAGGCGTACGGTCGAAGAAACTTTGCTTGCAATGTGGTTCCACCACTTTTGAATTTTATTCTTCCCCACCGGTCACCACAAATTGACCAAGAGTTACTTACTAGAACCCTATTATCGCATTATGTCTTTCCAAGATTTTTAATTTATATTCAGAGTAGTTGTTATCTAATCCTTCGATGGGCCAAGGATAACAAAATGAAAGGGGCCGTAATGCTCAATGCTTGGTATAGTTAGTCATATATGTGATCTATATATAGTTTGTTTCTTTCTAATCCCACATCGGTTGTGCTAACACAACTCTAACTATATATATACTTCCACACAAGGTACATGGCTTGTCCCTTTGGGGACATCCGATAAAATTGGAACGATACAGAGAAGATTAGCATGGTCCCTGCGCAAGGATGACACGCACAAATCGAGAAATGGTCCAAATTTTTTTTGTTTTTTTTTTCGTCATTTAAATAATAAAATTAAAACAAGGTCATTGGAAGATTAAGCAAATCACCCTACGCACAAACTATGCCTTAGGAAGCCTACAAACCTCAAAACGTGCTACTTAAGCACAAGAAGAACAAATAAAGGTTACAAAGTTCTCTCTTTTTAATACAAGGAAAATATATAGCTACACAAAGAGACTTTGAGGCGGTTAGTTATCGTTATATAGTGGTTTAAGAACGTACACACAAACATGTAATAATATTGTGTATTTTCATACTAAGACTATCGACAGCCTTCTTCACAGCTTGAACATAGACGTTTCTTTGACGAGATGTAGTAGTGAATGGATGAGTTAATGGATAGACATAGACGTTCGAATAGAATAGCATGTAATTTAAAACCTCTGCGAAAACAGATGTAGTGAATGGATGAGGAATTCAATTAGTAGATTATTTGGACTCGGAACAAGGATTACGATCCAAGAGCTAACAAGTGAAACTGCAAAAACAAAATTTGGGATGGACTGTTTTACAACGAATTTAACCCTTCACAAAATTGAGATTTGAGGGTCTTGTGGCATATGAGACTGATAAGGTTTGCTTATGAAAACTTTTTGAAAACTAATGGTGGAAAAAAAAACCATTCAAAATCACCAGAAGTGGCAAAACAAAGTTTCTTTATTCTTACATTGTAGTTTGATGAACCAAGAAGTGAAGAAGATGAGTAATCACACACGGTTTCGTTTCATAAACATTCTTGATGCCTACGATAGATTAGATAAGTCTTCATATCGAGACAAGAAACCATATAGAAAGCTCTTCTACTAAACAGTTGGGCTGATAATAGAGTATCCCACACCGAGTTATTGGTGCGAAAAGTTGTGTTATATAAGGGGAAGAGAGAGAAGCAATTGTCACTATTGAATCAAACACTTTGAATTAAACAAAACTCTTTGTTTATTGCTTTAGAAAAACTTTCTCAAAAAACTAAAAAGCTCTCTCTCTCTCAATCTCTCTCTGATTCTTAAGCTATATAACTCTCTCTTAAGAATACCACATCACGGCATCTCTTATTTATAAGCTATTAGAATCTAAACTATTTCTTTTCTCTCTTTTAAGGATAACTTCCTTTTTTTCTCTAAGTTATCCTAATCTCTTTTAGAATTACTTGTTATTCAAGCTTAACATCAACAATCTCCCCTCTAAGCTTGAACTCACTCTTCTTCACCTCTTGAACACCAATGAGATCTCTAATCTCCTTATATTTGGTTCTTGCCAAACCTTTAGTTAAAATGTCGGCCTTCTGCTTGCTCCCGGGAACATGTTCCACATCAATCAATTCGTTTTCAACACATTCTCTGATAAAATGAAATCTCCTATGTATGTGTTTACTCCTTCCGTGAAACACAGGATTCTTTGTAAGTGCCAAGGCTGACCTATTGTCAATGCGAACTGTCGCCTTCTTGTTCTCTTGTCCAATGATCTCACATAGTAACTCCTGCAACCAAATAGCTTGCTTTGCGGCTTCTGTTGCTGCCATAAACTCCGTTTCACATGAAGACAAAGCAACAATCTCTTGCTTTTGTGAACACCAGGTTATAGGAAAATCGTTAAAATAGAAAACATGACCTGATGTACTCTTGCCATCGTCCTCATCAACGTTATGACTGCTATCACTATAACCTATCAAGCCGGTTTTATTCCCTTGTAAAAAAGTGAGACCATAAGAGGTTGTTCCTTTCAAGTACCTTAACACTTGCTTCAAAGCTGCTCCATGCGACTCTTTAGGCTCTCTCATATATCTGCTTAAGACACCTACGCTAAAAGAAAGATCCAGCCGTGTGTGCAACAAATAGCATAGGCATCCTATGCTTCTCCTGTATTGTGTTTCATCCACTGGCTTCTCCTTCTGCGCTATACAAAGCTTCAATCCTTAGTCCATTGGTATATAGACTGGATTGCAATCTTTCATACCGAATTCTTCTAGTATCTTATGAGCATACCTTTCTTGATTTAGACTGATTCCTTCCTTGTGTTGTTTTACTTCAATCCCCAGATAGGAAGTTAGTATTCTGAGATCACTCATCTCGAACTTCGTGGCCATACCTCGTTTAAACTCTAATATCAGCCCTATGCTTGATCCTGTGACGAGGAGATCATCTACATACACGGCCACTAGAAGTAGTTCTCCCTTTTCTTTCTTATAATAGAGTGATGGGTCTTTAGAGCACTTTCCAAATCCTAACTCCTTTAAGATCGTGTTGAGCTTATTATTCCACGCTCTCGGGGTTTGTCTCAAGCAGTATAGTGCTTTGTTCAGCTTATACACCTTATTCTCACTCCCCTCGACTATGAAACCCTCTGGCTGACTTACATAAACATCCTCTCTAAGTTCTCCATGAAGAAACGCTGTTTTTACATTGAGATGATGTATCTCCCATGCGTTTGAGGCTGCGAAAGACATTAAGAATCGGATTGTCTCCATACGTGCTACCGGGGCAAACACCTCATCAAAATCTATCCCATGTCTTTGTACATAGCCTTTTGCAACTAACCTGGCTTTGTACTTATTTATACTCCCATCAGAATTCCGTTTGATCTTAAATACCCACTTTAAACCAATCGGTTTAGAACCTTGAGGAAGATCAACTAGAAACCATGTATTGTTTTTCTCAATAGATGAGATTTCTTCTCCACACGCATCTCTCCATGCTTTAAGTTCCATAGCTTTTTTGTAATCCCATGGCTCATCGTCAATTCCAAGCAATAGACGTTCTCCTTCTAGGTCTGCGAGGAGCACATAATCCTCTAAGTAGCTTGGTGGTTTACTCTCTCTAGTTGATCTCCTTAGAACCATTGTATTTTGATCAACATCTTCTTCAGAAGAGACCTCGACAATCTCTGGATTTTCTTTCTCTTCCTCGTCTCTTGTTTCAGTAACAACCTCACCTTGTATCTCACCGATCTCTTCGTCTCTAATGCCATTGTTGCATGTTTCTCCATAAGTGAGTCTAAACTCACCAGGTTCACTGATGTTATTCTCTACTCTATTCTACTTCCACCTCCTATCTTCATCAAAAACAACATCTCGGCTCACTATAATCCTCTGTGTTGTTGGATCAAGTAGGCGATATGCCTTTGATCCAAGCTCAGTTCTGAGATGCACTAGAGTTCTTGACCTGTCGTCAAGCTTCTTTAAGTGAGGTGTGACTACCCTTGCATAGCCAATACATCCAAAAACTTTTAGGTGATTTATGTTCGGTTTCTTCCCTTTGAATGCTTCATACGGAGTCTGCTTGATCAAAGCCCTTGTTGGAACCCTATTAATCACATATGTGGAGTGTCTTACTGCCTCTCCCCACAGATAATTAGGCACACCCATGTGTTTAAGAATGCTTCTAGTCATCTCCATCAAGGTCTTGTTGCGTCTCTCTACGACTCCGTTTTGTTGGGGAGAGTATGGGGCCGTCAAATGCCTTTGTATGCCAAAACTTTCACAAAATTTCTGAAACTCTTGAGAGGTAAATTCTCCTCCTCTATCGGTTCGGAATGTTTTAATCATCATCCCTGTTTCTTGCTCAACCGCTGATTTGAACATCCTGAATTTATCAAAGGCCTCACTCTTTTCCTTTAGAAGCAAAGACCACATATATCGAGAGTGATCGTCGATTAGAACAAAAATATATCGTTTATGAGTAGCCGTAGGAGGCATAATGGGTCCGCAAAGATCCCCGTGAACAAGCTCCAACACCTTTGTTGCACGAAACGTTGTGGCTTGTGGAAATCCTTGCTTTGTTTGCTTGGCACGCAAACATGACTCACATGCTTCTTTTGTAACCTCTATTCTCGGTATTCCTGTGACCACCTCTTGCTTCATCATCATTCTCATTGCTTCCTTTTTGATATGCCCCAATCTCTCATGCCATCTTGTGGAATCATTCGAAATAGATGCTTGTAAACACTTGGTGTTTTCAACTTTCATGAGCACTTTGTAAAGCCTATTTCGTGATCTAGTGGCACTCACAAGTAGTTTTCCTTTAGGATCATGTAGAGTTAACGTGTTGTTGCGCATCCTTACCTCGCATCCAGACTCCGTTGCGTGTCCTAGACTGATGATATTACTCTTCAAATCAGGTATGTAGTAGACATCAGCTAAAACCTTTTGTTCGCCATTCTTGCTGATGAACAAAATAGATCCCTTTCCCTTTATGTCGACCCGAGAATCATTGCCAAAACGGACCTTTTTTGTGACTGTTTCGTCAATCTTGTTAAAGAAAAACCGGTTTCCAGTCATGTGGTTACTAGCACCATTGTCAAGATACCACATGTTGGCCACATCTGTTTGATACTCGAATTTTCTCGGCTTCACTTTCCTCTCATTGAGGTAAACAACTCCATGCATCATCAGGTCCTTTGCTTCTTGCGTGTCGTCATCGTTATTCTCGTGGATTTCCTGTAACTTCAACAATCTATCAGGAAAATCATACGCAAGATGTCCAAGCTTATCGCATCTGAAACACACGATCCGAGATTTATCTTGAGGCCCACGGTATCCAGTTTGTCGACCTCGACCTCGTCCTCTTCCTCTACCAGAGTAACGTCCCCCTCGTCCTCTGTTATTTCCCGAACCTTCGTGGTATGATTGTGAATCATTATTCACATACATAAGGTTTCCTTGATCTTCTAATCGCTCCTCTTCATCATTAATTCTCTCTTCATACGCTTTCATCCTTCCAACTATATCCTCGAAACTGGTCTTATTAAGATCGAGTACTTGCTCGAGAGCTGCAATAATATGAATGTACTTGCGACGGGGAAGACAGTTAAGAAACTTCTTAACAAGTTTCGGATCCTCAAAACTTACTCCCAAGGCAGCTGATTTGGAGGCAAGTTCCGTTAGTCTCCTTGAGAAATCATCAATGGTATCTGTATCTTTCATCCTTATTCTCTCAAAATCTGATAGCAAGGTTTGGAGTCTTGCATCCTTAACTCTCTCAGCTCCCATGTACTTCGTTTTGATTGCCTCCCAGATTTCCTTTGAAGTAGTATAGTTTCTAACTTGGAGGACCAAGTTTTCTGGTATGGACTGGAATAACAGGACTCTTGCTAGGTCATTCTTATCATCATCAGCTAATCCGGGTTCTATGGTTTCCCAGACCTTGTGGACCTTAAGCAACGCCTTGATTCGAATTACCCACACCGTATTGTTTGTCACGGTGAGGATAGGACATTGAATGGACGAGAGTCCACCCTCCTTTGGTTTGTTCGTCGCGGTCGGCACTAGTATGATGTCGGTCATGATTTCACTCGGTTGTTTGATTCAATTATTAAGCTCTGCTACCAAATATTGAATCAAACACTTTGAATTAAACAAAACTCTTTGTTTATTGCTTTAGAAAAACTTGCTCAAAAAACTAAAGCGCTCTCTCTCTCTCAATCTCTCTCTGATTCTTAAGCTATATAACTCTCTCTTAAGAATACCACATCACGGCATCTCTTATTTATAAGATATTAGAATCTAAATTATTTCCTTTTTCTCTTTTAAGGATAACTTCCTTTTTTTCTCTAATTTATCCTAATCTCTTTTAGAATTACTTGTTATTCAAGCTTAACATCAACAGTCACGACCTTACTTGAACATAATTTGTAACAATTAGCTCGTAACGCTGTGTCCATGATTTCTACGGAGGCAGGCCCTGAACCCCTGGTGGATGAACCAGTATGATCAGAGGGGGATTGACGGCTATGACTCTCTTAGAGTTTTTGGCGCTGTAGAAAAATTGGTACTCGGCCGGGTCACCATCCTCGCCTGGGTGGTCGCGTTGCGGTCTGCCAGGTTCCCTTTATTTTTGGGGCTTGTGAACCTGTTGTGTTTTGTCCCACATCGTCAAGAAGCAAAACATACATTGAACTACACTTGGTTTATAAGCCTCACGTGTCCGATTCAAACGATTTACAGAGCTGTGCGGTGTGCACAAAGCTAACTATTCTTTCGCCTTTTACTAAAGAATACCGTGTGCTCTCCGTGGTAAACGGCATATGCCCATTTGTGGAAGGGTTATAAAGCTCACCGAGCAATTAATAACCCCCATCAATTCCTGAGTTCAAAACCAACAATTAATCATTGCTTATATAAACTGATGCATGTTTCTCTCTTCTATATATATGTATGTATATTCGTAACTATTATATATTTATATCACAAGAAGGTGAACGTGAATATATATGGAAGTGTTATGATTTGTCTTCAAACTTAATCAAAAAGGAAACAAAGAAAAATAGAGTTTTATATCCCACATCGGGGAGAGGTAATATGAGAAGACCAAAGTTGGAGCTATAAATAGGATATGAGTAGGACAAACCAAATCATACCTTTCTCGGCTTTTTGGCTTAGATCAAGTGTAGTATTTGTTCTTATCAGTTTAATATCTGATACGTGGGACATGATGTCCCACTACTTCAAGGGTTTTTGGCGCACCCCACCATAACAAGCTTAACAACATTATGTATCTCAAACATACTTAGTAAAGCTCTCTCCCTCTCTCTATCTCTTTCTCTTATAGAAGAAATGTAATATAGTTTTGAACATTGAAGACATGCCGGTGAATACCGAGGCTCTTGTATATTGCAACGCTTGAGAGTCCTAAAACCGAGTTATTATCATATGGATCAATGTTCCACATATTGAACTGAGTAACTTGATAAAAACATAATTTTCATGCCACAAGTTTGTGTATTTTCACATTAAGACTATTTACACCGTTCCAACTTTGATGAAACATGTCACAATTACATTGTATGAATCGCAAGTGATAACGAAGAAGAAATGGATACTGAATAGATCTGATTATAGTAGAGTGCTATATTATAGAAGAAAACGTTTCTTCTTGATTGTCAATCTCTGCGTTGGTGAGCGTGAGTGTACGTTGAAGCTTCCCAGGAGAAAATACCTCAACCTCTACCACAAATGTAGCTGTGACCGGCCGGTGATCAGAAAGTTTAATCTCGCTTCTTCTGTAACTCATAAGCTTCATTCCTTTCCCATACCAAATAATGCGATCACACCTGAAGTCACACATTCTACTAAGTACATATCATTTTTATTATGGTGCATTATAACAAAAAAAGTTTGTATCGAGTGTGTGAGAGTGGTGTACCAGGCTGGCGTCCGTTTCCCGGATTTAGGATCATTTCCTCCGTAATTTTCTGAATCGATTTCGTATTTGTAAGTTGGTGGAAAGTCTAGAGTTCCTTCTGACCATCCCTCGAATACACGGCCTTGCCTCATTTCTCTTGCAAGCTACCAAATATTAATAAGATAGAAGTGTAAAGACATGATCTTGTCTTGGTTCCTAAAACAAGCCAATTGATCAAAGGTTGTTGATTATCGATGTTTGGTAAAACCGTACCTGGTCCTTTTCAGCTAACGTTTTCCATTCCTTTCTTGCAATAAGTTCATGCGTCTTCTCATACGATAAATTAATCCGATAGTTCAAATCTCCCAGCCAGATTATCCTTCTGTAGAACAAACAACATTCATCTAGTTCTAATAAATAAACAACATTTTTTATTAGAATGTGAAAACTATGAGGGTAAAGCATACTCGTGATCACGGATGCTTCTCGGAAGTCTGGCCGCATTAAGAGAATGAGGATGAAACTGTGTTCTTTTGTGAATGTCACTTACATCAGCGTTTCTTTTTCTGTGATCTCCATATTTTACCCCTGATGCTAAATGCGTGCACACAAAACAAATTGGCGTCTGATAAATGGACATGCTCACAGATACCGACCCCTGTAAAAGTCCAAAAATGAATTGTAGTTACTTACAATAATCCTCAAATAGCAGTCATAAATCAGACTAAAAAAGAGAATCAATCAAAGACCTTGTTACCAATGTAACCCATAACTCCAACACCAACAGTAGACACACTGAGGTTCCTTATGTGTTTGCGCAAGCTCCTTCGAACCCAAATGGTCAGAAACACTCCAACCATCTGTTTGCTTACAATCCGTACGTATGACGGTTTTCTCACATTCATGAGAGGCTTGAAATCTAAATCTGCAAGTAGAGGCTTCTTCCCTGCTGCAACACTATTGTTGGTTGATTTGAAAGAGTTATAATTATTAAATGGCTTCAATGATGAATTTAAGGAACATCGTCTTTCTCGAACATGTTGATCTAACAATCTCAAAGGCGGTTCTGGCCAGCTCAAACCAACTCTTTCTGAGTAACTAAACCATCGGCTTAAACTTTTTGCACGTTTAGAACCCGTATCAAGCTGCATTGAAAACAACCTGTCTAGCCTCTTTGGCGATGAAAATTGCCTCTGCAGATACTCTTGTCTAGGCAAGCATGATGTCTTGTCATAATTAGTATCCATAATACCGTCGGCAAAGTTTAAGTTCTCGTTAACCGAACGAATCACATTGCAAGTATCATTACTACTTTCAACAAACATATCTTCTACTACACAAGAGACCTCTTCGGATGGCTTAAACTTGGACGGAGAAGGAGGATCACTGTAACTTAGAATCTTTAACTTTCTAGGCCGAATTCTGTTTAATGCATCGCGAATAGTGTCGTCCCATACAGAAGCAGGCCGGTCATCCTCGATACCAAAAATGTTTCCAGCGTTCAGCGGAACCACTTCCTGGAGACTAGAAAATGTAAAATGCCTTTAAAATCGAGGTAAGGTTGTTATGGTGTTGAGATGAGGCAGATTCAAGCGTACCCAAGAACATAAATGTCTGCAGGTTCAACGGTATCTACCCAACCATCGATATCCAAGTCAGTAGGTGGAGCTCTTCCTCCAACATTCCAAGTTCCAACACAGATTCTAGCTACATCAAAACCACATTACCAAGAACTCACTTATGGGTGGCTATTGCACAAAAGTAGCAGGGACATGTTAAATTAGTAAAAGACCTGATTGATTTGGTGTCCATATACTGAGCCCTAAACGTTTCTGAATTCCTTCTTCTCAGCCTCGGTTGAGTATCTAAACATTCCACAAATAAACAAAGACTAAGTAAGAAAATAGTCCTTAATTAATAAAGACTTAGAGCATTTCATTATAAATCATTTGAGAAATTTGAGAGAGGTAATACCGTCAGGATCAACGTGAGCCTCTTCGGTTCCTGTAACTCAGAAACAAAATTTTCCGATTTAAAGTTTAGTAACCAAATTTGAGTAAATTGAGAAAAAAAACTGACCATCGGTTTCAGAATCTCCAGCACTATCGTCATCTTCTTCGTCATCAGTATCAGGGGTATGATCTAATTCAGTAGAAGAAATGTTGAACCATTTTCGGAGAAGAAAACGAGCCCAGTAAAGCTGCAAGCACGATGAAGAAGCCGAACAGCAAACTGTAGCCCAACTCCCCTGCAAATCCCATTTCAAAATTAAACCCAAAAATCGATACAAAAACCCTAATTTCACCAAACCCAACACGCAAAATTGGAGAAACAGAGTAGAAAAACATGATTCTCGACGCACCTCTGTTCGCCGCAATTGGGATCTTCCAGGCGCCATAAACTCCGACCAAGTCTAATGAAACCCTAAGCGAAAGAAAGTTGCAGAAACGTCGATGATGGAGAAGGAGAAGACGGTTGAGACATAGTAACGACTATTTTTGTGTTGGCACTGGAATGTTTGGTTTTTTGACTTTTGTAAATTTTAAAAAGTAAACACACAAAGGAGAAGAAAGTTGTGATTAAGCATAATCTGCAATTAGCCGGCGTTTACTTTTTATAAGAAGGGTTTTTCTGTTTTTTTTTTTGTTCACAAAGGTTAATATAACATTTTTTTATGAAAGAGAAGATGTACTGTACATCACGAACTCATAAGAGGGTAAGAAACATCTCATAATGGGTTGAGAACAAACTCCATAAAAATATGTCCACCCATTAAAGTATGTCTACCAATTTTGGATATCAGAACGTGTACTGTGTAATAGTGGGTAATAATCCATAACAAATAAATGATGTATTTTGTTGTGATATGAAAAGAGAGATTGAGAATTAAGTGATGATCTTATTCCATAGAGAACAAAGGTATATATAGGATACAATAACTTGGGGAGGAGTAATAACTTGGAGAGGAAGGGACTTGGTGAACAAGGCCATAAGCATATATGGACATTCACAATAAATGAGTTTATAACACTTCCCCTTGAATGTCCATTATATAAAACTACTCCTAATACGCAAGTGATGCTGCCTCATTAAAAACCTTACCAGGAAAACCCAATGGGAAAAACCATAGTTAAGGGAAAAAGAGTGCATCGCGTATTTACTTCCCCTGATGACTAGATGACTTGAGGTCTTTGAGACAACGCATCCAAATGATGAACTTATTTCTTCAAAGTAGCAGTTGGAAGCGTCTTGAGAAATAAGTCCGCCTAAGTTTCGCTTGAACGAATATGTAGAACGTGTATATCGCCATTCTTCTGCAACTTATGGATCTTTTAAATTATCCATCTTGATCATTCTCTATGTTTCTCTTAATATCATTAAAGTAAGATATTTATTATAGAGATTGATAGACTTTCATATATCACTCTAATGATAGCATTCCTCTTTAAGTGTCTATCATTTGCGTGTTCTTTGATGTCTCGTTAAAAATCTTTCATAGAAAAACCCTATGGGATAAAAGTCGAGACTTCCCAGCTGTTTATTTTCTCCCCCTAATGTTGGAAACTGACTCATTATAATGAGAATATACAAGTCGAGACTTCAATAAATCCTACTGGGATAGCTCTAGACATTTATTTAATATTCATATCCAACATATATTTTTCTCCTCTTTTGGGATAGCGCTGTGGTGGAACACTTTTCATATTCAAATATCATTCTGATGGAAATTATTTGGTTTCTGATCCTAAACCAATACTGATGGGGAGAACTATTAATTATTCATTGGCTTGATGTGAATCAATGGTGTTAAACCATTTTGTGTATGAACATGAACTCCAGGATGTTCGATACTTTATTTATGTTGGTATTCAAACATAAATTCACCAGCATTATCAAATTACCTTGCAAACTTCAAGTTGCAATTTCATGACAATGATAAATGTGAATCTTGAGTTGATGTGTCCATCGAGTCAATGCGTCCATTGAATCGATGCATCTATTATCTAAAATTCACATAGTGGGTGATCAGCCCATAAATATCTCCTTGTATATACTTCTAGAAATAAACATATTCCAGTTTATTTTTCTTACTGGTGAATGCCACATTATCATATTGCTTTCTGAGCAATCAACATATGATAAATGACTAGAAAGAATCTTCTGGTTCTTTAGAAAATATCCACACACTTTTATAAATTTCCGCATCATCTATTAAACCAGGATGACCAATCCGGTTAAGCCAAATATTTAAATTCTTAGTAAACATCTGATTTATTTTCATTCTCTAGTAAACTTCTGATTTGCTTTTCATTCTCAGTAAACTTCTGGTTTACTTTTCATTCTCGGTAAACTTCTGGTTTACGAATCTTTGTGTAGTACAATCTAGTACAAAATAGGTAGATTCTCTTAAATACTTTCAACCTTGGGAAAAACTTGTGATTTGGAGATATTCAATAATTTCTTCACTTTTCATATAAAATCCCATAGATTTATTTTTATGAAGGAGTAAGCAAACTCAGTTTTAGTGTAAACATAATATTCTGGATGTTTCACTTATAGTATACAAGATCTTTTAACTCTTCCCCTCGAGATGATAACACTGTAGATTTATCAATCTTGAACTGAATCTCATTTTAGAATCAATAACATATCCTACTCGGATCATTAGATCCTTTCTTTTGAGACTTTGGTGAATAGAATGTATAAAGTACGCCAATTGCCTTCTTTAAACAATGATATCTATGTGCTCTTCTGGAGCATTCATATATATGTTTTATACAACCTTGTATTGTACTTCCTCAAGTTTTTTTCTTCTCAATTTTTCCACATCCGGTGAAAATATGAGTTCTTGATAGAAACTCTTCGATCTCGATCTTGACTAAATTCATATCCACTTTCACATATATACGACCGATGAATATTATATGAATGGTCATTTTTCTTCCTTAGTGTAAGATGACACATTCGCTTCAGGGAATGGAGTATAACCAATAAAACATATTTATTTATAGACTTAATCTTAGATGTACACACTCATAATGATCTTTAAATAACATCTTGTTCTCATCATACTTTTCTTTTAAATTGCCTTAGAGAACTTGTGGATCCTTAAGAGTCAAGTAGTAAACATAATCTTCAAGATATGTTATTTATTGTCTATTTGAGATTCTTTACTCTTCCACCTCGAGATGATGAAACTTCAGGCTCATCCATCTCGTATTAAATTCCACTCTATAATTAAAACATATCCCAACTTGGATCAACTATATCATTATCTTATTTACTTTGAGACTTTAGGAATATAATGCATCAATGTTTGAGTTTCCATACATAATAATGCAAATGCTCTTCGAAGGATTTTAATGAGGATTATACTTAATATCAAACTCATACTATATTCTTTCATTATTGTATGAGACAAGAAATTCTTATTTTTTACCAATCTTACTTTTCACTTTCGGTGAAAATTATTCTCTTGAAAGAAATACTTACATTTCTCACTTATGGTAAGAATTTAAAACTCTTGAAAGAAATATTTTGAACATCAATGATCTCAAATGCTCTTCTGGAGCTTTCAATATGATATACTGATAGAAATATCTTCTTATTTCTTATCCTCTTTCTTTTCTCACTTCCGGTGGGAAATTCAATTTCTTGAAAAAAACACTATGACCTTTCTCTTGACCATTTAAGCCAATCTTTATTGCCACTTTTTTTTTTGCTTAGTTTTAAAAGTCATTTTTTTTTCTGTATAAAATGTCAACATTCACTTCAGGGAATGGACCATAATCAACTAAATGATTTACACATTCACTTCCGGGAATGGATCATAATCAACTAGATGTGATTAATAAATTTTATTGTAAAACTCCAACACTTTCTACGATATATTATATAATCATCTCAACACACCATAATTAATTAATTCATTATCCAATCATATGATTTACTTTATAAATTATAAATTAATTAAATATATCAACCAGTATAACCTAATGAACGGATGTTTCAATAACACAATAAACAATAAAATTGCAATGTTTAACCTACACTGCATTAACACATAGCAAAAGTGGTCTAACTTAATCGAGCTATAAACATGAATCGATTACGGTGAACCAGAGATTTATATAAATAAATAATTCATGTAATGAAATTAAATTCATATTAATATGAAGATTTCCAGAGCATCGAATATTAAATTTATCATGAAAAGTTGTGTATGATACAAGTTCAGTAATCAGACGGAAAATCAATGAAGCATTATAAGGTTAGCAATATGATTCAATAATATAAGAATTTGTCATGACAGAATATGAATCTATATTAAAACAGTAAAGCAATAGATCAAGTAATAAAAGATCAATATGCACAATTATGATTCGTGAGCATTATTGGATCAATAGATATACACAAGTATGCTACTGAATCACAAATCTAATATATGAAATAGAATTAATAAAGAATTATAAGGCAAAGTAATAAAAGCAGATTGAATCGAATGGGTATCAAAGCAATAGATAAATGTTTTGTTAACGTGACCGAATGAGATAATATTAGGTAGCTTGACTTACCTTGATTATAAATCGGATCAGAGGAAACTGCGATGAGTCGGCGGCGATTAGGATTAAAATATTTTTTTTCTTTTTCAGTGGCTAGAGAGATTGATATGAAAAGAGAGATTGAGAATTAAGTGATGATCTTATTCCATAGAGAACAAAAGTATATATAGGATACAATAACTTGGGGAGGAGTAATAACTTGGAGAGGAAGGGACTTGGTGAACAAGGCCATAAGCATATATGGACATTCACAATAAATGGGTTTATAACATATTTGAATTATTATCTCTCATAAATTATGGGATTGGAATTTGAGAATTTTTAAGATATGCCACTTTTGGCATGTCAATCTACAATTAGTGTTGAAATTTTAAAGATATTCTACTTTGAAATTTCTGGTAGCAAATCTAAGTAATGTTAAAGAAAGCGTTAGGCCCTAAGCAGGCGATACCCAGAGCTTAGGCGATTTTATGAGTTTTAGACGTTTACAACATAAAACATTGTAAATAAGATATATTAGAAAAAGTTATATAAAATTATATAATCATAAAAAAATTAAATAAATCATTTAATTAATTCATATCAAACAATATATAACTATTTAAATGAAATTAAAACTTAAAAATTTAAATTTATGTAGTTAAAAACATAAATACAGTAATAAAAAAAACATATGCAATTTTAGGTGGTCGTTGTCTAGGTGTTGTCTGGGGGCCTAACGCCTAAGCGGGGCCTAGACGACCGCCTAGACCGCTTTTTAGAACAGTTATCTAACACATAATATACTTTTTGATATGATTCCAAAAAGAAAAATGGCTGGTACGAGCGATTGTAGGGTTGTGGAGGATGAAACAATGAGTGATTTCACGGATAAGGGACGGCCACCGGATGGTACGAGTTCATGGGCGAAAAATGTCATGGGCACGGGAGTGGGAGGTAGAATGACACCGGAGATGGTTTTGGAGGCAGAGTTCGTGAGAGCGAGGTTGAGTGGATTTTCCGAATGGGAAAGACGGTGAACCGGAAATCACCAGTGGGGATGAAGTACTTGAGGCGATGAATGGATTGTGGAAAAGGTGTATGATTGTCAAGGTGTATTATTGTCAAGGTTTTGGGGAGAAATATACCCATTACCGTACTGAGCAAGAGATTGCGAGAGATCTGGCAATCAAAAGGGGCAATGTACGTAATTGATTTACCTCGCCAATTCTTCATGGTTCGTTTCGAGGAAAAGGACGAATATTTGGCGGCATTAACAGGGGGGCATAGAGGGCTTTTGGAAGTCATCTCATGGTTCAAGCATGGTCTCCGAAGTTTGATCCGACGTGAGATGCTATTGTTACAACCCCAATTTGGGTTAGATTATCAAACTTACCTGTTAATTTCTATCATAACTGTATTTTGATGGGCATAGCTAAGGGATTGAGAAAGCCGCTGAAGGTGGATGCTACTTCATTGAATCTTGAGAGAGCAAGATTTGCGAGAGTTTGTGTTGAGGTTGATCTGAGGAAGCCGCTAAAAGGATCGGTTCTAATTAACAAGGAAAGGTATTATGTGTCCTACGAAGGCCATAATACGAAATGCTCGGGATGTGGATTATACGGACATATGATATACAAATGTCCCCAACCAACTCCGGTGCAAAGAGGTGATACGGCTTAGGAGAATGAGAGAAGTGCACAAAAAACGAATGAACAAATCGATGATGGTTTCACGCCGGTCCGGCGGGCAGTGCGGCCAGTCATGAGACTGGAGAAATCAGGAGCAGTTAATTCAGGAAGATCAAAATCAAATCAGGGGCGATATCTTTGGGAGATTCCAAAAGTAACGGAAAAGGAATTAATTCCAGTTCTAATAGTTTTGGGAAATTATCTGATGATATGATTGGATCGGATTCAAGGGATTTAGGTGTTTCCGTTGAGGCAAATAAGGAAAATCATATTGGTGAGGATTTCCTTATTAAGGATACAAATATATTGGAGGATTCGGTGGCTTTAATGAAACAGAGTAAAGAAGGTGCAGAGCACGGCGGGAAAAGAGGATTTCAAGCGAAACGGGCTGAAGGTAATAAAGCTGCTAAGCTTCATGGGCTGAGGACAAAGCAAAGACAGAATAGGCCCACGAAGGGGCTCGTCTTTGGTCCAATTCAAGCTGAAGCAACTTTATCAATGTCGGGTAAACGATTAAGGATAGAGAGTGAGCCGGTGATAAGACCAGGCGGGGTCTTTGTTAAGGAAGAAAGTGGCAAAAGATGTGAGATTGAGCTCCACCTAGAACATAGTAGAGAATTTGGGGCCATTGAAATCGACGGTGATGGATTTCGAGAAAATTCAAGCTAATGGAGCTCAGTACAGTCAATCGGATCCATCAGTGGGAGAGATGGATTTGGGCATTGCTTAATGGTGTTCCCTGGTAGTTCAGCGACGTGTGTATGCTGTTAAGATGATGAATTTATTATTATGGAATTTCCAGGGGGCAAATAAACCCAATTTTTGAAGAGCTATTCGGTATATGTTGAAAAAGTTTAATACGAACATTCTAGCCTTATTTGAGACTCATGCCAGTGGTGACAGAGCTTGGAGGATCTGTCAGGGTCTCGGTTTTGAAAATTCCTTCCGAGTTGATGCAATTGGGGAAAGCGGACGAATATGGCTTCTTTGGAGAACAAGCGTCGGGTCAGTCACGATTGTTGACTCGTCTAATCAATTTATCCATGATGTGGTGGGGGAAGGCATGGATATTATGCATTTGGTGGTAGTATATGCAGCACTAACGGCGATCCATAGAAAAGGTTTATGGGATAAGCTTGGGGAAATCATTCAAGGGATTGCTGAACCACTTCTTGTGGGAGGTGATTTCAATACTATCTTGAGATGGGATGAGAGGACATGAGATAATGGGAGATTATCACAGGACTCGATTGAATTTGGGGAATGGGTAAATGATTCCTCACTAATTGATATGGGGTTTAAGGGACCGCAATTCACATGGCGGAGAGGTCGTACTGCGGACACTTATATCGCAAAAAGGCTTGATAGTGTTGTGTAATGCGAATGCAAGATTGAAGTGGCAGGAAGCTTCGTCACTTAAATTTCCTTGCCTCAGATCACACGCATCTATTTGTAGAGCTCCGACCGAGTCAAAACGGGAACCCGAAGAGAAGAACGTTCTGATTCGAAGCAGCGTGGTTGAAAGATGAGAGTTTCAAAGACTTAGTGAAGAATTCTTGGAGTATGGCAGTGACTACACCGCAGGCCTTGAGGGGACTCCGGGAGAAATTGAAAGTATGGAACTGTGAGGTGTTTGGGGATGTTAATAAGCGAAAGGAAGAGCTCATGGTTGAGATTAAGCAAGTTCAGGATTTGTTGGATTTAAATCAGACGGATGACTTGCTAACGAAAGAAGAAGGGTTAATCAAAGATTTGGTGGTAATCATGGAGCAAGAGGAGTTGATTTGATTTCAAAAATCAAGAGAGAAACATATAGCGTTAGGCGATCGAAACACAAGTTTCTTTCACACTTCAACGGTAATCCGAAGACAAAAAACCGAATTGAAGCATTGAGAATGATGTGGGACAATGGATATCGAATCAAACAGAGATTGAGAGTCTAGCGATTGGTTATTATTTTAAATTGTACTCAATGGAAGATATGAATCCGACTATGCTGCAGATCCCGCATTCAGGTTTTGTGGCGTTGAAAAGAGAAGAGATGAAAGGTATGTTGAAACATTTTTCAGAGTTGAAGTGGAACGTGCCATGAGGAGTATGGGTCAGTATAAAGCCCCGGGCCCAGGCATGTTTCAATCGGTTTTCTATCAGGAATGTTGGGATTTGGTGGGGAGATCGGTTGTGGAGTTTGTTCTCCAATTCTTTGAGACGGGTCAGATTCCGGATGGTTTAAATGATGCATTGGTTGTTTTATTTCCAAAAGTGGGAAAACCAGAAAAGATTACTCAATTTCGCCATACTAGCTTGTGTAATGTCTTATTCAAAATCATTACAAAAGCATTGGTGTTGCGCATGAAGAATCTAATGCAGCAGCTAAACGGACCAGCACAGTCTAGCTTTATCCCGGGTTTGCTAAGTACGAATAATATTATTGTGGTTCAAGAGGCGGTGCACTCTACGAGAAGGAAAAAAGGTCGCAAAGACTGGATGTTATTGAAATTGGACTTGGAGAAAGCCTATGATCGGATGAGGTGAGATTTTCAAAAGGATACGTTGAAAGCGGCTAGGTTTCCGGACGTGTGGGTTAATTGAATTTTAAAGTGTGTTTGTGGCCCTGCGATGCATATTAAGTGGAATGGTGAGAAAATAAATCCTGTTAAGCTACAAAGAAGACTAAGACAAGGTAACCCATTATCCCCGTAGCTTTTTGTTCTTTGCATTGAGAGATTGTGCCATATGATTGAGACTTCCATCGGAGTAGCTGATTGGAAACCAATTAATATATCTGGAGGAGGTGCGAAACTCTCGCATATCTGTTTCGCAGATGATCTAATCTTGTTTGCGGAGGCTTTGGTTTCTCAGGTTCGGGTTATAAGACATGTTTTGGAACAATTTTGCGAAGCATCGGGGCAAAAAGTGAGTTTGAAGAAATCCAAGATTTTTTTCTCAAGTAATATTAGTCGAGCTTTGGGGAAATTGATTATTAAAGCTAGTGGTATAGCAGCAACGAGTGACTTGGGAAAATATCTGGGTATGCCGGTTTTGGAGAAACGAATCAACAAGGATACGTTTGGGGATATTTTAGAGAAGGCGTCCTCAAGGTTGGCAGTTTGGAAAGGAAAATGGTTGAGCATGGCTGGGAGGTTGACACTTACTAAAGCAGTTCTTTCCTCATTTCCGGTTCACGCAATGAGTACTATAGCATTTCCAAAATCAACACTTGACAATCTTGATAAGTTATCGCGGTCGTTTGTCTGGAGAAGTAGCACGGGCCAACGGAAGCAAAATTTGCTAAATTGGACAAAAGTTTGTCGATCGAAAGGGGATGGAGGTTTAGGAATTAAATCGGCATCAACTATGAATAAAGCTCTCTTAGCAAAATTGGGATGGCGTTTACTCCATGATCAGGAGAGCTTATGGGCGAGAGTTCTAAGAAGCAAATACAAAGTTTTGGAGATAAATGATCCGGCATGGCTGGGTAATAAGAGCCATTGGTCTTTAACGTGGAGGACCGTGATGATTGGTCTACGCAAAGTGGTATTACCGGGAATTAGTTGGGTCCCCGGAGATGGTAAAAAGATTAAGTTCTGGAGGGACAAGTGGTTATTGGATAGACCTTTGATTGAAGTTGCAATAAATAATGTCTAGGTAGCGAGGCCGACCAAACAGCCCATGAGTTTTGGAGTAATCGGAGGGGCTGGATTTTGGATAGACTCCTGGCATTATTGTCGGAGAATGATCTTTTGCAGCTACGGTAACACACAGTAATCGGGGCAAGAGATAGGGTTTCTTGGAGTGGAAGTAAGGATGGTAAGTTCTCTGTTGGTTCTTCTTATGCATTACTCACTTCCGATGAGACTCCTCGACAAGATTTGGGCAGTTTGTTTAGTCGGGTTTGGAAGGTGATTGCTCTGGAACGGGTCAGAGTTTTTATCTGGCTAGGTGTTCATCAAGTTTTAATGACTAATGTAGAGAGACAAAGGAGACATTTATGTACTTCCGGGATGTGTTCAGTGTGTAAAAGAGAAGAGGAAACAATTATTCACATTCTTCGGGATTGTCCAGCTATGTCAGGTATATGGAATCGGCTAGTCCCCCAGGATAAAAGAATTGATTTTTTTTGCGAAGTCTTTGATTGAATGATTGTATGGAAATCTTGGGGATCATCGTCAAATAGGTAATACAGTTTGGTCTACATTGTTTGTAATGTCTATTTGGTGGGATTGGAAATGGCGGTGTGGAAATATATTTGGAGGTAACCGACCATGTCGAGACAGAGTGAAATTCGTGAAAGAGTTGTTGGAGGAAGTGATTTTAGCCCAAATGCAGGCTGTGAGGAGTACGGTTCGGATTGAGCGGATGATTGCCTGGATTCGACCACAGGGTGAATGGTTAAAATTGAATATTGGCAATCCGGGATTGGCGACCGCATGAGGCGTTAATAGAGACTCCAAAGGTATGTGGTACCGAGGATTTGCCCTAAATATTGGTATATGTGCGGCGACATTAGCTAAACTATGTGGGGGGGGGGGGGGGGGGTTATTATGGCTTGGTGATTGCCTGGGAGTGCAGGGTCACACGGTTGGATGTAGAAGTGGACTCGGAGTTGGTAGTAGGATTTATTACGACAGGGATTAGTGAGTCGAATCCATTGTGATTCCTGGTACGTCTGTGCCATGGCTTTATTTCAAGGGACTGGATAGTCTGTATCTCTCATGTGTATAGGGAGGCTAACCGTCTTGTAGATGGGTTAGCAACTATGCTTTTTCTCTTTCGTTGGGGTATCATTTGTTTCCTGTTAGTCCGGACATTGTTCGTCCATTGCTTTTAGAAGATGTTGAGGGAGTGTCTTTTCCTCGACAAGATATTTTGTAATTTGATTAAATAATAAAAAGGGGCTTAGGCCCCTACTCCGACCAAAAAAAATATATACTTTTTGATAATTCTCATATTGATGGGTTGGTAGGTAGTATCCGTTTTCGTGATGTTTCTACCGACCTAATGTGATTTAACGGGAAAATGCAAATTAAACCCTAAGGAATCTTTTATTCGACAAACAAACCCCAACAAAAATGGTCGTGCAAATTAAAACCCAACTCTTTAATTTGACGCAAATTAAACCCTAACTTTTTTATGTAACGCAAATTAAACCCTAACTTTTTTATGTAACACAAATTAGACTCTAATTTTTTAATTAAGCCAATTCAACTCTTAAAACAAATGTTTTTAAATCATTAACATATTTAGAGGTTTAATGATCTTATTTAGAGGTTGATGTTCATTAAAAACTATTATTAATAAATGTATTCATATTTAAACTATTTTTAAAAAAAATCTCACAAGAATGAACACAAAATCATATCATTTTTTCCTAACCAAATAGTTGTTGAACTAAGAAGCATCGTGTGGGTAATGAAGAACTTCCGATAATTATGTTTCAAAGAGATCATTGTTGTTGGAAATGGCAAAACAACTATGGAAGCGATTCTCAAACCATAAGAGTGGTATATATATCGTCTTCTTTTGGGCTAGGTGGAAGTTCTAAAAAATAAGTTTGAATACTGCACGATTGAATTGGAAACATTGAGCTCAAACGCAATTGCACGGGATATAGCCGAGAGTGTTATCCGTTATATGGACGTTTTCAACCGTATCTCGCGTTAGAAGGTCCGGCTTGGCTCTATGATCATATTGTCTGAGAAGCCCTTTGATTATTTGTGAAGCATCTTTTAATCTGTTAAGTCTTTGGCTTTTGTTATCTTAATCGAATCTTTTATGATTATCAATTTTATTCTACACGTTAAAAAAAAAACCATATTATCTATTCAAATATATAATAATCCCTAACTATACATTATTGTTGTATTGTATTATAAATTGCTAGCTTTTTATTGTTCTAAATTGCAAGATAACATTTAAATTTGTTAATAGTTTAGCATTATTTAATGATAAGGTATAATTTGTTTTAAATTAAAATGTTGGGGTTTAATTTGCGTCAACAAAAAATGTTAAGGTTTAATTTGCGTTAAAATAAAATGTTGGGTTTTAATGGGGTTTAATTTGCGTTAACAAAAAAAGTTATGGTTTAATTTGCGTTAAACTAAAATGTTGGGTTTTAATTTGCACCACAAGATTCCTTGGGGGTTTTTTTGTCGAATTGAAGATTCCTTAGGGTTTTTTTTTGCATTTTTCCCGTGATTTAACATACGGAGCTTGTTGACAAAAAAAAAAAAAAAAAAAAAAAAAAAATATATATATATATATATATATATATATATATATATATATATATAGGTTAGGAAAAATAAAATAGTCTCAAATTAACAACCAATCTTTTCTGATTTTTATATGAAGCGGATAAATTCTCACGAATTTTGATGAATGTTTAACCGCCGTATAAACAGTTTTGGCAACCAAACCAGTTTTGGCAACCAGACTTTCAAACTTGGATTTTAATCCTTTGTATCACCTATCAAGTCAAATATATTTTCATCAAAATATGAATATTAAAAAAAAAAAAAATACTCCATAGATCTAACCTTTCAGGTGAGAAGTTGTTTTGGTTAAGTAGTTAACCAGTAACTAAGTAATGTTTTTCACGATTCGAATTAGTTCACCAAATGCAGATTTTGTAAAACACAAAGTCACAAAGACACAAACCATAGAATATTATTGTTACCAAGTTTTTTGGAACGAGAAGAAACTAAACAATTTCACGCCATTATTGTAAAAAAAATGACAGTAAGGAAAATTTGTAAATTTTCGAACTTGTTAAACGTCAATATCAAGATTGAGTTTAAAGGAAAAACGTCAAACGTCAAAATCAAAGTATGATAATAGAGAAAAAATTTGTAAATTTATCTTATTTTCCTCTTGAAATACTTGATAATACTTCCTCCGTCGTCATCTTGACCACCACCATCGTATTTGTCATCATCCTGTCCACTTAGGGCCGGCCCTGAAATAACGGAGGCCACAAGCGAACCAAAAATGAAGGCCTCTTTTTCATAGTACAAAACTATAGCAACCGCGTTTTCTTTCGAATGATTTTAAATATCTAAAATAGCTAAATGAAACACAAATTCTCCAAAAACATCATATCCAAAAGTAACTAAATAAAACACAAATTCTTCAAAATAAAAAAAAACAGTTTGACGATGATAACAAAGTCTACTAATTCTTAAAAATCATCCTTCTTGCATTTTTTTCCGGCAAAATCATTCATCAAACTTTCATAGTCAAGCTTTCCAACCATTTCCCTTTCAATTGACAATATAGCCAAACCATTCAATCTTTCTACTGACATAGTCGATCGTAAGTACGATTTGATCAACTTTAACTTAGAAAAACTTCTTTCGGCCGAGGCGACAGAAACCGGAATTGTTAACATCACTCTATAGGCAATCCATGTATTTGGATAACAACCTTCATACTCTTTTAGAAAATCTAGCATCTATGTAGCCTTTTTGATCTCGGTTGGTAAAACGTCTTTTAAAACATTGATCTCTAGGAATAGATGATCCCCATCGATATCTGAGTGCTCACCATGTTTTAGTGAAGTTTCGAGGTTGATACATGAAGCTTTTAAGCTATCTTGAGTTGATGTCCTGAGCTTTCTCAAATCAAACAAGAATCCAAACATTTAATTTAAATGAGTCCCACGATTTTGTCCATCACGTTTTATGGGCCGTATAAACTTCTCAAAGTGGTTAAAAGAATTCTTATGACTATGTATATATATAAAATTTACAGAATTTGGAGGCCTAAAAAAATAATGAAAAAATGGAGGCCCAAAGCCTGGGCTTTATTGGCATGTGCTCAGGCCTGGCCCTGTGTCCACCAAGAGTATCCACCACATTTTTCTTTTTCGCCTCTGACACCATCAATATAAAAGAGAGAGGGAGAGATGAACATGATAAAGGGAGAAAAGAGAGTGAGATGCACATGAAAGAGCCGATGAAAGAGATGAGAGAGAGATTTCGTGAGAGAGTAAGAGAGAGGAAGAGAGAGGGAGAGAGTGATTAATGAGATGGACAAAATAGTAATCTTATGTTAAGTTGTGGTATTTTTAAAAAGAATGTAACAAAAAGGAACTTTACTAGAACACCTTTGGATAGTTGTGTTTTTACTAAATTAACTCTAAATTTTCATAATTACTAAAATAACATTTTGTACCAATTTTATCATTATTTTCTTTGATGACAAAAAACGTATTTACAAAACTGTCGTTACTATGCTACAAGTAATGTTTTCATAATCTAGCTAGCTAACAGTATTATGTTTGTAACATCTCAGTTTCAGGAAATATGTGGTGCATCCGGAGAGGTTTAAGAGAATTTATTTGGCTATCTATGTCATAAAAGTCCACTTATCTTTTCGGTCAGAAGTCTTAAGAGAACTTCAGAATTAAGTGTGCTTGAGCTGGAGCAATCTAAGGATGGGTGACCTACTAGGAAGTCATTCCATGTTTCGTGTGAATGAGGACAAAACATGGGAAAAGATCGTGGTGATTTGCGGGGTCAGTAAACAAGTCTTTCGAGCCTCCCGGACTAACGCACCGACCATCAGACAGGGTGGGCCCACGGGCCTCGAGTGGGCATATTTTAAGAGCATATTTTTGTTAAGAGCATATTTTTGTTGTTTTGCGTTTAACTTAAAATTATATAATCCATAATACAGACTGACTCATATTTTAGTGTCATTTATATTTAAACTAACCCACATTCTAGGATTATATTAGAATTATATAATCCAGAAAACAATTTTTTGACACATAAATGAAGCCTGATTTTACTTTTGATCTTTGTTCTCAAAGGACAATTCCAATGCGATACAAGCTTAAATTTGGGTACATGAAATACATCGTAGATCGATATTCATAAAAACTCAATGTCAATTGGGAAATACTTCATCGTAAACCCTAACGAAGATCATCATCTTCCTTTTTCTTATAAGATCCACGTCAAGTTAAACACACTCACCGGAAATTTTCAACATCGAAAGAAAATTTATTCATTTTGATTTTGAGCTTGTGATTTTAGGTTAAAGTCGGTTCAAACGACTTTAGTTGTATAATGAAGAAAAACTTGAGAAAATGGAAAAACAATGTTTCTTCAAGAACTTTGATCTCATTCTAGGTAAGGTACTTCACTAATTCTAGTACTTTTCTCTTTGAAGCTCTTTCTGAAACTGTGACATTCCTATAAAATAGCTTCAACTTTGAGAAGAGAGATTGGATGATTGTGGAGAGAGACAAATTACATGATGGCTCTAAGCCAGTAAGAAATGCAAACGACATCCTAGTGTTGAGATGCACTTATTGATTCACTAACCGAGTAATATATTTGTCATGGCTAAGAAAAACAGATAATGGCACTACAAGAAAACAGCGTTTTTACGACTGCAACATTAGTAGCAATGTAGTCCCTAAATCAAGAATTACGACTATTTTACGACTACGGAGTGTAGCACCAAATCGATAGTCGGTGAATACATTAGTTGTAAAGTAGTCGGCATTTTGGCTACTAATTTACGACTATTTTATGTAGTCGTAAATATTAGTAGCAAAATAGTCGCTAAATAATACGACTATCTTACGACACAGTTACGATTAATTCGCATGAACAAATGAGAATCGTGGTGCAGTCGTAAAATAGTCGTAAAATTAAGCGACTACGTTGCGACTATGTTACGATTATTTAATGACTACATTACGACAACTTGGCGACTAGTATTTTGCAGAATGTGTGCTATCCAATTCTTCCCTGCCTGCATTTTGTTTTTGTTTCTAATGTCGACATAAATAAATACAATGCTAATGGAAGTAAAACAAAGCTCATACCACTGAAAATATAAACACAAAAGAGTAAAGCTTACATAGAATTACCATTTTTACAAGTCTTTACACAAAATAAAAGAAAGAGTTTGTACACACTCATTCATACTAGTTCATGATACTTAAGAAGTGGAGAGGGATAGATAAATAACCTAAGAAGCAAAAGCATGTGGAGTTGAAGGACGAGCCATTGTTAGAGAGGTTGAGAGAGGCCTTGTTTCGGTTTCTTCAGTTGAACGAGTCGTCAAAAAATCCAGAAATGCGGGATCAGTTGTGCGCAGATACTCTTCCACCAAGGATAAGTTCTTCAGCTTGCCCTTATGCTCAGCAACCACTTTGGAATGCTCTTCTTTGCGCTTTTCACTTTCCAGAGCTTGCTGCTCGATTAGACGTTGAGCCTCCTTCAGTTTCTCTTCCAATGTCACAAACGTTGAAGCGTCTCCTGGTTGGTTGGGAGTTACAGCATCGTCAAGGTTGATGCTTCCAATTCCATAAGGAATGCCTCGTGAATCGTTCTGAGTGGCCTGCCAAAACAAAACAAAAACAGTAAATAAAGAGCATGACTAATTCTTATTAAAAGACTATATAAACTGAAGATATGTTACTTAACTTGAAGAAATATGGCATTACATTCATCTGTTGTGAACTCCCGAGGTCGTGAAGTACCGTCTGAAACACATGAAGGCTCTTTCTCGAGCTCAGCCAACTTGTCTTCCAAGTTCTTCTCATAAGTCTGAGCGATAACCTCCGCCTTCTGATCAACAAATGTACCATCTGCATTTGTATGCGTTTTCACGAAAACCTCACCAATATTAACTGGTCTTCCTAATTCTTGTTCCTACAATGTTACAAAATAAACAAGGATTATGAAAAAATTAAAGTAAACAAAATACAGAAATGAAATCTTACAGGACTTACCATTTTTCCTTTTCTTTCTTCAAAAGAAGTCGGCCCTGATACGTGGATGTGAGGACCGAGACCATTACGGTCAGACATACGACATTTGGAATAAGTGAGACTCCTTTCTTGTGCTTCATCAGTATTCCAGTAGGCAACCATCTTTTCCCAGAGTGTTTTCTTGATCCATTTAGGGCGTTGTCGACTAGTCCTCACGTCGTTTACCATGTTTTTCAATCTCCGTGCGGCAATAGTTTCAAAATGTTACTGAACTGTCCCTGTTATCAAGGGATCCCAAGTGTGGGTTTTCTACAAAACAAAGAGAGTAAGCTGATATTAGTAATTAAAAATATAAGTAAGGCTATATGTTAAGAAGGCTGGAGGACAGAAAAATTTACCGCGAACTCGAGGAATAATACTTCTTTCTTAGCCTGAGGCACACATGACCAGCTATAGAAGGGACCATTGAATTTGTTTTTTAAAACTTTAGTTATCTTTCTAACCAGGCGTGATTTAACATCACGAGTAAACCTGCAAGTGGAGAAAAAATTGCACTGCATCAAAATCAAGTAAACAAAGACTGGATCAATACATATATCTCTTTAAGAGATAATTCAATTTCAGTCTCAATGATCAAGTAAACAAAGACCTATCGATACAAGGCAATCAGCTAATCATACAGTTACAAGGCAACAAAACAACAAAACCATAAAAGTATCAACAAAACAACTTAGACCCTGAATAATCATCTATCAATCAAATGAATTCAGAGCAACAAACATCTCTGTAAGGATCACATCACATAATATTCCGTACCAAATTTTCCAGGAACTCTATTTGTTGCATTTCATCAAATTCTCAAATCTTCCCGAAACAGTTACTATCTGCAATTCACACTTGAGACTACAAAATCCCACAAATATTCGGGTTGAAACGAGCCACTACTCTTCAAATCGTAAATCTAAGCCAAATTCAGATTCCAAATGTTCATAAAGAACCCCTAATCTTACCCTAGCTTCTCCAAAACAAGCAAAAGAGGAATAGTGAAATGTATAAAGCTGAAGAAGAAGAGTCATACCATTGCGTATTTGGCATAGGTGTTGGAGAGAGAACCGTGACAAATGTCTCACGTCTTGGCATCCTCAACAAAGCATTTAGCTCCCTGAGTGAGTCCTCCAAAGGACTAGCACCGCATCTTCGTCATCCTCCTCGAAGTTGTTCCCTTGAGAAGATGGATGACTCTGCGCCGCCTGAGAGTTCTCATGAGAAGATGGCTGGGTCGGTTGGACTTTGAGATTGTTTTGAACTTCTTGACTTTCATGGTGGTCACGTTGGTGATTAGAGGAGCTCTGGAAAAGCGTATGTGGCGGGGGAAAGTCTCGTAAATGTGGTGCTCTGGGAGTTGAAGGTTGGGGTAAAGGACGAACTGGCTCTTGGGGTGACTGCGTCGGAGGAATTGGAGCCGGCGGCGTAAAATTGTACTGAGGAGGTAGAGAGTTAGGTCTTTTCGGTGCGGCGGCTCTCTGAGAAACATTGGGAAGGGCTGCTCTCTTTCGTCCTCGGGACTTTGTTCCGGCCATTTTCGGTTGAATAGCAGAAGAATCGAAGAAGTTGAAGGAGATCGATGAAGAAGAAGAAGAAGAATCAAAGAAGGAGATCGAAGGAGGCGTTGAATCGTGTGTGTTTAGGGTTTGTAGAGGAGTAATCAGATAGATTGAAATGAGAAAATGAAAGAGATTTGTAGAGATTGAGATGAAAGATTAAAACAGAGAGTAAGAAGATCGAAGATCAAAGAGATTTGTTGGATCTAGGGTTTTTGGAGAAAGAGAAAGACGAATCGAGAAGGGAGAGAGAGAGGAGGAAATCAGATTTTTTGTTCTTCTAACAAAGGCTGGAAGTAAGTGGGGGCCCATAAATTTGGAAGGAGTTCAAATTTTCGGTGAAATTTTTGGTGAATTTTTTGGGGGGAATCCAAAATAAAAAGTTTAATCATATGAACTTACTTACTTAATTAATTAATTTAATTTAACTTACTTAATTAATTTAATCATATGCAAATTTCACTTACTTAAACAATTTTACTTACTTAATTGACAAATTGGAACTTAAAAATTGTAATCATTCAAACTAAATAATTACACCGGAATTTGTGGATCCTCTTGTAATTCATCATCTGAAGACGATAAATTACACCGGAATTCATCCTCTGGTTCTGCATCTCCGACATCATAATCCAAATTTATTGTATGTACTCCCTCTCCCACATTTTCGAGTTCGAGATCTTCAATTGTAGTCACTAATACACCATCATCATTTTCTGTTTGCAAAAGCGCCGGTTGATTCGTCGCATATCCTACTTCAATGTTTTGTCTGGGATTGACTTTGACAACATTGAGTCATGCTTTCTTCGGTTTCTTTATGTATGGGTACGGAATATAACAAACTTGACCTGCTTGAGAGGCTTTTTTGCAATATAAACATGTAGAAGTTAATAAATGATGACATATGTGTATAATTATATATATATATATATATATATGTAAATAAGTACAAACTATTTATACGTACCTAGAATAAATGGTTCGTATTTATTGTATTGTCTCGATGAAAGAACATCTACAACGCCACCATTGCTCCCCCGAGTGCCTCTACCGATAACAGGGTCATACCACTGACACTTAAAAAGTGTGATTCTCAAATTGACCATCCCCTCATATTGAAGTTCTATGATATCAGTTAAGGTCCCATAGAAGTCTGCTGCATCAGACGCATCCGTGTAATTTTCACCTTTAACACATATCCCATAGTTACATGTCTTTCCTCCAGAGCCGTGATTTTCTGTATGAAATAAATAGCCTCTTGTAAAATACATTGGCCATATTTTGACCTTGTTCAAAGGTCCTTGCACTATCTCTTGAACCCAAGTAGGAAATGGATTTGTGGCATTCCAGTAAGTAACCTGCATAAGCTTTTACTATATCAAAATATAGAATAATAAGATATAGAATTAACATAGATATGAACATATTTTTCACTTACATACGCTTTAACCCATTCATGATATTCGTCAGCCCTTTTGGCGGAGAGTTCTTTTTCGGTAAGTCCTGTATATTTGGCCAAAATGTATTCCTCGAATATACTATATATATAACCAAACCAACAAATATATATATGAGAGCTTATATAAAAGCATAATTAAGTTGAGAGATGGCAGCTTATATACCTTTCAATTGGCTGAAAATAGTCACAATTTCGTAAAACATATGAATGTGCACATTCATAGTCTCTATCTGAAAGCCATACTTCACGCATTTCCCCACTTGGGCGGCCGACTTGAGTAAATATAGAAGGTACTCCAGAGACATGATATACAGGAATTTCACCTTCATCAAATCTTGTTAACCTGACCAAATGAATTTTAAGTACGTAATGTAAATCAAAATAATAAATTGCCTTACTTTTAGTAAAAATGATTAGTATATTAACATTTACCTTGATTTTGTTTGTATACTATCGGCAAAGTAGTGTTCTGTGAAATATGCAATCTCGTCATTGATATATGATTCAACAATTGATCCTGACGCATACCTTTTGTTCTTTGTTTTTCCTTTCAACTTTTTGAAAAATCTTTCAAAAGGATACATCCACCTATATTGGACAGGGCCACCTAATTCAGCTTCGTAGGGGAGATGTATAGGCAAGTGCTCCATCACATCAAAAAATGACGGTGGAAAGATCTTTTCCAAATTGCATAGAATTAACACTATGTTCTGTTTTAGAATTTGAAGGCGGCTTGTATGTAAAGTTCTCGAACATAAGTCCCGAAAAAAGGCTCCAACCCCTACAATATAAATATTGTAACTGCATCAACTTAATCACTATAAAAAGACTAGAATCATATTACGTGTTGCATATCTTAAATAACTCTTACCTGATAAAGCAAGGTGGACGTTCCGGTTTAGGAGTTCTGCAAAGATAAATGGAAGTAGCCGCTCCATAAAAACATGGCAATCATGACTCTTCATGCCTGAAAACTTTTTGTTCACCAAATCAGCACAAGTTGCTAAATCTGACGAATAACCATCTGGGAATTTAACCGCATATTTCACACATTCCAATAAACTTGTCTTTCCTGCTTATGTCAATGTGTAGGCTGGGAAAGGAGCTTGACCCCCACTAATATGTAAATGTGGCCGAGAGCAGAACTGTTGAATATCCATTCTTGACATGATGTTGTCTTTTGATTTACCCTTCACACTCATAAGAGTATTCATGATGTTATCAAAAAAGTTCTTCTCCGTATGCATCACATCAATACAATGTTGGAGATTAAGGTCCCTCCAGTACGGCAGCTCCCAAAATAAACTTTTTGTGCCAGTTATGTTCCTTTCCATAGCCAGGCATCTTCTTGTCGTGACCATTTCCACCCACATCCTTAGTTTTAGGAGGATTTACACCATTCAATCGTTCGCAATAAACTTGCTCACCGGTCAAAGACTGAGGTGGATACTCTCTTGACGCATCTTTTCCCTTTTGGAAGTCTTTTTTATTCCTTCTCATTGGATGGCCATGAGGAAGAAATCTTCGATGACAATCAAACCAACACGTCTTTTTTCCATTCGGTAGATAAAGAGACTTTGTATCTTCCATGCAAACTGGACAAGACAATTTACCATGGGTTGTCCATCCTGATAACATGCCATACGCTGGAAAGTCGCTTATCGTCCATATAAGCACTGCTTTTAGATTAAAATTTTGCTTCAAGGACACATCGTACGCATCAACTCCAGTAGACCACAACTCCTTTAACTCTGCAATAAGTGGTTAGAGAAAGACATCAAAACTAGCTCGCAGATGATTTGGCCCAGAATTCAAAATTGTAAGAAGTAAGTACTCTTCATTCATGCACATACCAGGGGGTAGATTGTATGGAGTTAAGATCACAGGCCACAACGAATGATTGCGAGTCATGCCAAATGGATTGAACCCATCAGTACATAATCCAAGATATACGTTACGGGGTTCTTCAGCAAATAGGGGATTTTGATCTTTAAAATATCTCTACTCCGCCGCATCAGAAGGATGACTCATTTCTCCCTCCTTTGCTTGGTGCTCGGCATGCCATCTCATTGCCGCTGCAGTCTTGTGGCTTTGATACATTCTCTTCAATCTATCAGCAATGGGTAGATACCACATACGACTATATGGTACTTTCGTTCTGCGTCGGGGGTTCTTAGGCTTTCATCTTTGTGCACCACAAAAGAGACATGTATCTTCTTTCTCGTCTTCTTTCCAGAAGAGCATACAATTGTTAATACAAACATCAATTGTATGATATGGGAGGCCTAAATTGCGCATCAGTTTTTCTGTCTCGTAATGTGAACCAGTACACTGGTTTCCTTCTGGTAAATAATCTGTCAGTATTCCGCATACCGAATCCACTAATTTTTCACTCATATTATATTCAGCCTTATTTTGCATGACTCGAGCAGCTAAGGATAACTGCGAATGACCTTCACGACAACCATCATATAATGGATTTTTTGCACTATCTAACAAGTCGTAGAATTTTTTTGAATGGTTATATACCGGTTCTTCTACAGCCTGATAACTAACATCCTGATAATTAACATCTTGATAATTAACATCCTGATAATTAACATCCTGATGATAGTTATCACCAAAATTCACATTTACCCGAAATGCATCATTCACCATATCCACATATCTATCTTCTCCTACAGTACCTACTTCTTCACCCCTATCTACATACGTCGAAGCATTGTGACTCGTTCCTAAATTCATATTCACTTCTTCACCATGATTATACCAAACATAATAATCTGGCATAAATCCTTTGCTAAATAGATGATTCCAAATTTTTTTCCCCGGGAGAAATACTTCGTTTTTGCAAACATTACAAGGACAGTAAAACTTACCGAGATTATCCTGTGCTAGGGGCTGGCTATTAGCAAATGTTATGAACTGTTCCACCCCCAATTGGAACTCTTCTGAAAAATTTCCAGTAGCATCATCAAATCTCTTGTACATCCACTCTCGAGAATTACAATAATTCGAATTGCCCGACATTTTATTTTTCAAAACGTTTTTTTTTTTTTTTGAAAAAAGAAGATCTGATGATGGGGAAGATAAGAGATGGACGAATATTTATAGGCTCAAATTGGCGACTACATAGCGACTAATTCACGTAGTCGCCAAAAACAGGTACAACTACCGACCCAACATGAAAACCATGTGTTTTTCATACGTTGTGACTGTTTTACGACTGTTTTACGACTAGCCGTTGCAGTCGCATATTAGTCGCCAATTTAGCGACTATGTTACGACTCGCCACCAGACTCCCGTTTTAGTCATAAATTAGTCGCCAATTTAGCGACTAATTTACGACTACTTAAAGTAGCTGTAAATTTGCCGACTAATATACGACTAAATATGTGTAGACGTAACATAGTCGCTTATCAATATCTAATTAGTCGCCAAATTTACGACTACATATTTAGTCGCCAAATGTAGTCGTAAAAACGTTGTTTTCTTGTAGTGTGGGATTGAGCCCGCCTTTCGGTTTCGCTGACAACTTCATCAAGGAGGCCCTCAAATTTAAAACAAAGGTTATAATCCTCATTTGACCTAGTGGGATAGAAAGGTACTATATAGCTAATATACAATCTCAATGAGAACTTTTCATAAACTCTGGCTTTTGTCTACAATAGCGGGGTTGTTCAGAGAGCCAATTATGAGTTGATTTGGGAGGACATTAATATACTTTTTGGAAAAGGTACGTATATTGACAGAATGAATCCCACTCTCTGTTTACTTTTACCAATAGCTTCCAATAACATTCTTTTTTTGCTCTGTACAATTGTTCTATTTGCCCAGGTCAGTCGATGTAGATGATAAGAACATAGAAATCCTAAAGGAGAAACCGATATAATTATACATTTGAGTCGAAAGGAGTGTAGGGAAATCCACAAGACTATATCACTTAACTAGGGTCACATAACACACATTCATCAATCCAGTTTGGATGAGAATTCAATGACTTATTCGGGGACACCTCGCCCCAATAAAAAAAATTCTAAACGCCTATCAACATCTCTGACAAAGACTATCTCATATGGTCCACAAAAAATATTCCCTAACCCGGAATACGAACGCGACCAACCACTGGTCAACATTAAACATCATACAAATAAGGAACCGCTCAACTTATAAAAACATCAAAATATAAAAGTCCATCTCATAAATCTCCAAAATGTATAATCGTTACAACGCAAACGAAAATACATGAAACAAAAACAACAATAGCACCATGCTAACTCTGAAACCGGAACCACAAAGATAGAAGTAAGCTCAAGCTGCGATATGTTTGTCGAACCACTTGCTAAACTTCAACTTCATCTTTGCCTCAGGCTCCCATGTCTCCTCCTCAATACCAGCACAATCCCACAAAAGTCTCAATAGTGGAATCTTCTTCCGACGCAACACCGTGACTCTCCTCTCGAGAATCTTCACAGGTCTCGCTATCACAGGCAAATCAGGCTGAAGATCCTCCAGAATCTTAACCACCAACTCCTCCGAAGTATGCATGCACTTTCTCAACATCCATACATGAAATACCTTATGAAACATCTTCATAATCGGGGGTAACTCTAACAGGCACGTCACCGATCCAACTCGTTCCACCATCGAGAACAGACCCATACACCTCAGACTTGGCTTATTCTCCGAAATAGATCTGTTAGGACCTCGCAACATGGCCATCTTGAGATACACTCTATCTCCGATTGCGAACTCCAACTATCTTCTCCTCTTATTGGCATAACTCCTCTGCCAATCCTGAGCCTCCTTCATGTTTAACTTCAAGACACAAATCTTCTCCATCGTCTCCTAAACAAAACTCGCACAAAACATGCTCATCTCCCCCACTTGGGTCTAGCATAACGGTGTCCTACACGGCCTCCCATACAATGCCTCATGAGGAGCAATCCCAATACTCACCTGAAATTTGTTGTTGTAAGCAAACTCAGCTAGGCACAAGTGATCCACCAAGTGATCACCCCAATCCATCACACACATTCTCAGCAAATCCTCCAAAGTATGAACAGTCTTCTCTGACGACTCATCAGTCTGCGGATGATAAGTTGTACTCATATGCACCTTAGTGCACATCTTAGCCTGGATGGCTCTCCAAAACTCAGAAGTGAACTTGGGATCCTGGTCTGACACAATATTGACTGGCACCCCATGCAGCCTTACAATCTCATTCACATATTTCTTAGCCAAAACCGCAGCTCCATCGGTCTTCTTAATGGCAAAAAATATGCTGACTTTGTCAGACGGTCCACTATCACCCAAATAGCATCATAAGTCCGCGAGTTAGGTAATCCCACCACAAAATCCATTGTGATCATGTCTCACTTCCACTCTTGAATAGGTAAAATATGTAACTTACCACTTGGAACCTGATGCTCTGCCTTCACTAACTCGCATGTATCACACTTAATGACCCAGTTAGCTACACCTCTCTTCATCTTGACCCAGTGATAGTACCGTTTGAGATCACGATACATCTTAGTCGCTCTTGAATGAATCGAGAACTTGCTCGCATGAGCCTCACTCATAATCTCCTTAAGGCTCCTCGAATATACCAGAATATCATCAATGAAGATGATCACAAAAACATCCAGATACTTCTGGAACACCCCGTTCATCGGACGCATGAACGCTGCTGGTGCATTCGTCAATCCAAATGAAATCACAACAAACTCAAAGTGACTGTATCTCGTCCTGAAAGCTGTCTTACGAACATCCACCTCATCTATCAGAATCTGATGGTATCTCGACGCCAAGTCTATCTTAGAGAACTAAGTAGCACCCCTCAACTGATCCAACAACTCATCAATCCTCGGGAGAGGGTACTTGATCTTCACTGTGACTTGGTTAAGTCCATGATAATCGATACATAACCGGAAAATCACATCGTTCTTCACCACGAACAACACCGGCGCTCCCCACGGTGAAGTACTCGGGCTAATAAAACCCTTACTCGCAAGATCCTCTAGCTGCTTCTTTTTCTCTGTTAACTCTGCTGGAGCTATCCTGTAAGGTTAGATATAAGCGTTGTCCCAGACTCTAACTCAATCGTGAAAAGATCAGACCGAGACGACGGTAATCCCTTCAATGATCGAAAGACATCTTCGAAATCCTGAACAATCCTGATATCACTCACCACATCCTTACCAACAGACTCCGGCATCACAATCGTCGCGAGATATGCCTCGCAACCACGTTCAATCATCTACTATGCCTGAATAATGGAAATCACGAGACTCCCTGAAGTCGGTCTTACTCCATGATAAACCAACTTCGCTCCCTCGCGCTCAAACACTACGCAACCTTGATGACAATCCATATGAACCCTATAATGCTCCAGCTAGTCCATCCCCAGAATGACAACATATAACTTCACATGACGAATCACTAAGTCCGACGGCATAGACTCACTAGCGATCTGCACATTTATGCCTCTCGTTCGACCAAACGTAGCTAAAATCCCTCTTCCGGCCACTTTAACCAAACTCGCCGGCTCACCAGCCTTGCTCCGAATACCACTCCTCTCGGTACACTCAAGAGTAAAAAAGCAATTCAATGCTCCAAAATCAAACAACACTTGGGACTCAAAAACTCCCACTAATAAGGTCGTGCACAAACCTCATGAACTAAGAACCCTAACATTTTATCACAGGAAAATAACATAAACACACAAATAAAAATTCTAAACTACTGAATTTACGAAGTATGAGTCTGAGATTTCACCTGTTATCGGCTTGACACTCTATTGGCCTATCCATCGGCGTGTACACCCGCGATGCTCCTTCAATCTGAGCCAACGGCTGCACTGCCGCTATTTGCCCCACAGGCTGCACTGCCGCCACAGCCATTGGATGCAACTGGGGATACATTGGTCTGATATGCTCTGGCTCTTTGCAATGGAAGCAAAGCTTATCCTCCTTGGAAACCTCCCTACTAGGACAACTGGCTACCTGATGCTCCGTGCTCCCACATCCCAAAACATCTGCGTCCACTCTGTCTCAATCTCGAAATATTGTCATATCTCCTCTTCTGGCCCTGCGAAGGCTTACTGCCCTTACCAGAACGAGATCCACTCTGTTGTCGTTGTCTCCCCGGCTGAACAGCAGAAGCCACCACTGGAGGAATCACTGCAGCTGCCTGACCCCTCAAGTCCTCTTCGATAGCTGCAACTACCTCTACCAGTCTCGCCCTCGAGTCGTACTCTGACACTCTACAACATGTCCTCAAATCAGCCTGAAGTATCCTTAGGATCCTCTTTACATGTGTATGCTCGTCCTCCATACCACGATCAGCATACACAAGCAACTTGCTGAACTCTGCGTTGTACTCCCGAATAGTCCGGTCACCGTGAACCAGCTCGACAAACCTCGTCCCAAGACGATCCAAAGCCTCCTGAAGGAAAAACTTAGCGTTAAACTCAGTTAAGAAGTCACCCCATGTCCACACTGCACCTAACCTCTAGGCCTCAACACCTCTCCACCAGATATGCTCATCACCATTAAGGTAATGAACTGCCAACTCTACATGATAATCAGCCGGACATCAAATTGAACGAAAGTTGCGCTCCATCCTCTTATGCCACTCATCAGCCTCCTCAGGCCCAACATTGCTTGAAAAGAAAACCGTACTAAGCCTCTGCATATGACTAATCATCTTAAGATAAGTTAGACGCAACTCCACAACCGCAGCCCTCTACTGTACCTCCGCCACTAGAGGCACTACTGGAGCCTGCTGGCACCGCACCCCATACCGCTCCAATATCAGCGCTAGCATCTGCGCCAGACGATCATCTGGACCATGGGCTCCCTGTAGCAGCACCCCCACCTGGGCCTCCTGCAGCATTAGTTACTCCGACACCACCACCGGCACCGGCATCACTCACACTGACATCGCCAACTGATGCGTCGGCGTCTCAGAAGCCTGCTCATGTGTCGCACTCTGCGCCGTACTCTCGGAAGACTCTATTGCACGACCCCGACCACGATCTCGGCCTCTACCTCTACCTCGACCTCTAGCACCAGTATCTTTCACTCTCAATTTCCCAAAAACACATACTAAGATACCATAACTCACAAAATAAAGGTCAAACAAACACCTACCATGAAATCTCATTGAAGGCTCGAAGAGGATGATCTAAGACTCTACAACTCATAGAATTAACTAACTACTCGTAGTCAATTCAATTACATAGTCTCAAATCACACATTTCTAACCGCCCTAAAACCGTAAGGGCTCTAATACCAAAATGAAACAACCAATTTTTTTTTTATTGGCTCGGATTATTATTCCCATAAATAATAATCCTCAAAGTCAGAACACATTTCAATCAATCATCGGAAATTACAAATAAAATAACTAAACCAGCAATTAAATCCTTTAAATCATAAACCATTTAAACCAATAAACCAATAGAATATCAATTCCAAAGCAATCTAACAACCTAAACACCAGGTTCTAAATTCAACGCATAAACAAATAATCTAGAGTTCCTAATCATCCTCTCGTTTCAGCCATGATTCCACGTTCACACTTTATCTTTACCTACAACACATAGGAAAAAAAGTTGCGTGAGTATTATCACAAATACTCAGTGAGACGATCCTATCGTCTACAAGCTATATATATCAACACCAATTACAAGCCAAACAATACAAATCAATACGTTCAACACATGGATTACTCTTGTGTCGATCGACACTGCCACTAGGTGTCGATCGAATCTCTACAAACAATGGTGTCAATCGACGCTTATAACACCGTGTTGTCGATCGTCACCCAGGCTGGAGAATCACAGAGCGAGCTTGTCCTCACATTGCTCGTTCCCGCATCTCACTAACCGATCGCTGCATCAAAAACTCAATCCACAGAAAACACAGTCAACAAAATCCACAGGAATACAATATAATATTTTGGTTTCGGGATGTTACAAGGCATATATTTAACCTAGGGAAAGAAAAACCGCATAAACCAAACTAAACAATAATTTACTCATTCGAACTCGAACCAAAACATATAATAATTTGAATGGATACAAAAAAATCTATACTAAATAACCTAATTGGACTCTAATTATGAAAATTTAAACCGAAGTAATAAAAAAAATTACTAAAATTTATTACTGTTTCTATATTTTATATTTTTGAATTATTAGCTAATTTTTATTTCATAGTATTTAGTCTAGTATTGCTCACATAGTTATAGTTTTAGTATATTTTATGTATGTACCAAAAAAATTTATTGTTAACTCAAATGTTTTCAAACCTAATCGAGTAATGTGTCTTTTTCTAAAATCTTGAGTGTGTAGTTATATGTTAGGTATTGTTAAAATATATGTTAAAAAAAAATTTACATGTTCATAGATTTCAAACTAAAACAAAAACGTTCATATTTTACTTTTGTTGGATTTATATATTGATTAGTGATAAGTTTATAAATTTATTATTTAATGTTTTAATAATTTTGATAATTATATAAATATTTAAATATGTTTGGCAATTGGATTTAGAGCATATATTTAGAAATAATTATGTTTGGTAGTAAATATAATGGAAATAGAGAAATAAAAATAAAAATGTTAAGAATATTTGTTGTGATAACTTTTAAGCAAAATTAGCCTATTATTATGCTTTTCCTTGGAGGATATTATTTGTTCTGATTTGATTCACAACTAAGAATTATAATATAGAATCAGAGTGAATTTAAGAAATAATTTGCATAGGCACATAGCCGTAATGAAGGTACCAAAATCATATGGAAACTTGAAGGAAAAGGAAAATGTGACGTCATCATTATATCCTTTTATGGTGAGGTTTCTCTTTACGTGGCATAACCTTTGCCGAGGGTTCTCTCTCATTTCCGTCGACGCCGACTTGACTACCAAACGGCGTCGCATGACTTTGTAACTCCGCACCATTGTTAATCTAACAGCATCTCCCCTGCACCAAACTCGTTTCACGAAAATGTTCCTCTTAAATGTACGTCTTTTTCCCTACCCATGGATGGGATCACTGACCTCTTATTCGTTTCTGTCGGAACTATAAAAATCGTTATTTTGTCTGATTTTGATTCGTAGACATGGCGATCTACCGCTTTTGGGATTTACGGCTATATGAATTTCACCAAGAACGGTTTCCTGTAAGTCCAAACGGTTTATATGATTATGAAAACCTGAATATATGTTAGATTTGCTTTTTCTTAAGAATTGATCATCTTGTGGGTAGAGAGCATTCAAAGAAGTTTAAACCGGAAGAAATGCAGATACAAATACAAGGAAAGAATTGTGTGGTTACTGGAGCTAATTCTGGTATTGGTTATGCTGCAGCAGAAGGTCTTGCTTCACGGTAGGTTTTCTCATTTGTGGAATTGAGGGAAATTAGAAAACAGATTTTCGCATAATATATCAGTCTGCGAATGATTTTTCCAGTGGGGCGACTGTTTACATGGTGTGTCGGAACAAGGAAAGAGGACAAGAGGCTCTTACTAAGATTCAAAGCTCAACAGGAAATCAGAATGTGTACCTAGAAGTATGTTTTTGTTCTTCTTCTTTAAAAAATCATTATGACTTAGTTTCTGTGTAAATAGGATATCAATTCTTTTTAGCTTTGCTTTTTGTTAGGTGTGTGATTTGTCGTCCGTTAACGATATAAAGTCCTTTGCTTCGAGTTTTGCATCCAAGGATGTTCCGGTTCATGTGCTGGTATGCAGTCTTTTCTTGTCACTATAACTCAACTACTCTACTACTTGTTTGATTTTGATTTTTGATTTTTGATTAGGTTAATAATGCTGGTTTGCTTGAGAACAAACGTACTACTACACCTGAAGGGTTGGTCTCAATGATCTTTATTAAGCATTCCATTTTCATTTCATCTTCTTGATTTATTGTCCTTTTCATCAGATTCGAGTTAAATTTTGCGGTGAATGTACTCGGGACATACACAATGACAGAGCTGATGCTTCCACTGTTGGAGAAAGCGACACCAGAGGCCAAAGTTATCACAGTCGCCTCTGGTGGAATGTACACGTCGCCACTCACAACAGATCTTCAGGTAATCTTCAAGAATTGCTTACATTCAGTTTTGTTTAGCTTCCTTGGAACTCTTTGCATTACTCCTATCTCGTATCTACAACTTATGCTACGTATGATTTGTCTGCAGTTTAGTGGTGAAAAATTCGATGGAGTGGAACAATACGCACGGAACAAACGAATCCAGGTTGGTGAAATCAGAATCTACCAGTCAAAATCTCTGTTTTTTTTTGGTTTTCTAAGTTTATTTGTATCTGAATTATCAGGTGGCTGTGACAGAAAAATGGGCTGATAAGGACAAGAATAAAGGTATAGGTTTCTACTCAATGCACCCTGGCTGGGCTGAGACACCTGGTGTCGCCAAGAGTTTGCCTAGTTTCAGTGAATCGTAAGTAAAATCCGCTTAAGTAAACGTATTTTTGTTAAAAGCAAACATGTTTTTGTGCTAAAGAAAGTTTGAACCTTGTGAATCAGGTTCAAGGGTAAGCTTAGAACAAGCGAAGAAGGAGCAGACACAATAGTCTGGCTAGCACTGCAGCCTAAAGAGAAACTGGTCTCTGGTGCATTCTATTTCGATAGAGCTGAAGCACCAAAACATTTGAAGCTTGCAGGTACAAGCAAGTCTCATGATCTTATAGACTCTGTGACTGATACCGTGCATTTCATGGCAGCCCTTGATTCTTAAATCCTATCTTTGACATGGTTTTTTCCCAATAATAATTTGCGATTTCTGGTAACTATCGCAATGGAATAGATTCAGAGCATTAACTTATTCTTTCTTTTTGTGGGATTACTATTGGGTTTATCTGTTTGATGTTTATAACTTTCACTCGTTACGTTATATGCAGAATAAAAGAAGAATTTACACATATAGTTTTAGCATCGGCATAGCTTATGGCCATCATTATTTATTTGTGAAGCGTGTTACTCAAAGGGTATACATAGAAACTAGAGAGAATTACTTTGAGATGGGTAGAAAGATAAAACCTCTCATTGATACAGTGCATTCTATGGTAGTTCTTGTTCCTTAAATCTCCATCTTTTGTAATGGTTTTTTCTCAATAATAGTGTGATTTCAGGGACATGTAGCATTCGACAATCGACAATAGTTTACAACTTTTACTCATTACATAGTAATAGAAAGGAAGAATTACACATAATTTTTAGCTTTGGCATAGCTGTATTATTGATCAATCATTGTTAAATATAAAAGTTGATAGAATTACTTCTGAGATGGGTAGAAAGATAAAAGTTGGGGCTTTCGAAGCCAATATTGCTTGAATCTCTGCCTTGAATACTCGATATAATCGAATTCAATCTTGTTCACATAGCCCTGCATAAATCACATTCACACACAATCATAAGCTTATGAGGTTGTTGCTATTGTTTTCATAGAATGCACACTTTTGGTAGGCATCAAATAAAGAAAGAGAGATTTAGCTTACAGAGATGATTCCCCATAAACCCCAAAAGAGATGGCTTGCAAATGTATACTTCTCAGTATCATCCAAGAGCTGTTCTATGTCTTCTTCTCTTGGTTCTTCACCTGTTAATAGGAAAGCACAAGTTTCAGTTTTTGTCTCATAAGAAGAAATATCTGAAAATGTTGTTTTAAAACAAAAGAAACATTGTTTTAACCTGAAGAGCTGAGGTAATTGCAGATAAATCTCCTCCTTTCTTCTTCTCCTGCAATTCCCAAAACCATAATTAAAAAAAAAACACTTCTCAATTTTTGGATTTATAAACACTTCTTAGATAAATCATTTTACCTGGATATAAAGTGGAGTCCAAGATATGAGGAGTGTCAGAATTGTAATTTGCCATCATCTCACAGAAGTGATTAGCTAAGTCGTAAGCAATTGGGTTATAACATGCATACTCATAGTCCTGTCAAAATCCCATTTTCACACAAACGATTAGACAGAGAAAAGGAAAAACAACTAAAATCTAGTGTGTACATCGCTGCGCGATGATACTGTTTTACCTCGAGTTAATCGTACCGTACTAATGGGTTCTTATAACTTTTATTATCCCCATTCTGAAAAAACAAAAAGAATGGTTATGAAAATTGTTGGTCTAGGAGTAAGACTTACAATTATAGTAATGGCATTGGTGTCTTCATCAATCATGATGTTACCATACTGCAAATCATTGTGACAGAATCCAATCTCTTCTTGTTGGTGATAGTCATTGGTCATTTCTTGTTCTAGTAAGTTGATTTCATTTTCAATGTTGTCTAGACCAAACTCTATTGAATGTTCAGCTGAGCACAGATTCTTTGCTTGCCCTACCCAAGTCCTGTCATTTCATCATGTTCCAAAGGATATTACTTTCGCCTCATCGAAACATTTACGGAAAAAGAACGTATAATTTTAAAGTTTCTTACCTAATCCTGTCCCAGATGAGCACAGTTTTATCTCCAGGAATGTTTATGCTGTGAAATCTTCTTAGCTTAGATGCAACCAGAGCTGATATGTTTGAATCACGAAGATCGATTGCCGATAGCGTCTGAATCGAAGTTACAGATGCAACATTTAGTATAGTAACAATCTTACAATACATAGAGCAAACAAGAATTTACTGTCTTGGCTTTCTAACTCCTTTTTTTAAGAGGTGTTCTGTTTTGGTTTGTAATACTATTCGTTCCGGTTTGATACGGTTTTGGACTCTGGTTGCTCCACAGACTTTAATTGGTTTACTCCGTTTTCCATCGGTTCCGTTTTGAAAAATACAACAAAATTGAATTTTTTGGTTTGGTTTACGTTTCCATTCGGATCGGATAAATCGGATTAGACTCCTCTATCTTTTATAACTCAACATTGTTCTGGGATAAACCGGACATAACCGGTTTTGGTTCACAAAATCTAGAAACCAGTATTCGTTCGGATTGATATGGTTTTCGTTTTACTTTAGATTCAAGTTCTTTGAAAAACTCTCAAAGATTTTCAAAGTAATTTGGGTTTTATCGGTTTAGTTTCTTTTTGGTTTGGTCACGCTCTCTATAGATAATCGGTTTCTTTTCTTCTTCAGTTCGATTTACAATTCGGGTAAACCGGATTGAACATCCCTAGGTTCCTTAATCACTATCTATATTACCCAATAGGTACAGAGCTAAACCTGACACACCCTCGGTTTGGTATTTTCCGGTTTACAACCCCCATGAGCTACATACCCCCATTGACTTCAGCGAATATGACATGACGTAGATATCGTGAGCCAATATCAAAGAAACAGAATCTTGATAAATAAATAAATAAAAACAAAATTAAAAAGGAATTACCCGGGCATGGATAAATTCCTCGACTCTACCGCCGGCGAACCGGCCAAGGAGCCTAGGGCCGTGACCATGGCGAGCCACGAACTCGAAAGTCCGAATCTCGTCGTCTCTGTCGAAGAAAAGTTCAACTCCTTCTCCATAGACACGAACTAGGAGTTTCCTGCAATGGAGATTAGTTTCTTTTCTTGGCCAACTCACCATGAACACTTCGTTAGTCATGGCTCCTTTCATTGGCTTCACTTCAAGACTCTCTAGATCCTCAACTACGTCTCCCCATTTTTTCGAAAGTGTTTGTAGAATCTTATTTAGCTCGTCTGGTGATGAGCTTGGGATCGATCCAAAGAGTCCTATCGCCATCTTGAAATACTTAGCAAAACAAAAAAAATATCAAATTTTGAATCGATTGAATGATCAAAAAGTATAAGTTTTATTGCATGATCAAACTTGGGAATAATAAGATAAAGAAACTAACCAAGAAAGTTGCAAGGAATCTTGAAATTAGACTTGAAAGAAATTGGGATATTTTTTTCGTTGTTGTTGAAGAGAAGTGTTGGTGTAAAGGAAAGACAAATTGCATGGTGAATGAGAGGTGTTGAAATGGGTATTTATGGACATTTTTTTGTCTTCACACGAGAAAGGGACATCTCTCTCTTTGTCTTTGATGAGTTGGATATTTGGAGGATCAAGACAAAACTCAAGAAAAAAGACAAAACTCAAGAAGAATGGTTTTTGTAGACTCTATTAAAATGTTAAGTTATTTTGTTTTTACCATTTTACTATTATTTTAGACATTATTAGATAAGTTATATAGAGATGTATGACATATAGTTACAAAATATACGTCAACAAATGGTTAATTTGCTATATAGCACAAAAAAATTTAATAATTAGTCAAGTAGCAAAAATAGGTCTATGTGGCATATTAATATCCACAAAATTTAAAATAATTTACTAATTGACTAATTATTAATATTATGTGTGTTATATTGCAAAATTAACCCTTCAAAAAATATATAAGGTGCATTATTTGTCCTAAAAAAAAAGGGTACGAATAACCTCTTTAATGGCATTTTCATCACATTATTGTACCACTAGGGCCGAAATATATTCTAATAATATATCATGTTACCATAATTAGACAATGACATTTTCAAAGAGGACTTTTTTTTTTGTCGTCAAAGAGGACTTCAATGAATTTTGAAGACTTTTGGAATATTTGGTAAACACTTTTAAAATGCTTATGTACCTTCTTAATTAAATACGAGGTTGTCAAAATTCATTATACTACTATTTCTAACAAGGGGTGGTCATTTTGAGTTTTGACGTCTTTGATATTTTTAATTGAAGACTATTTATTTTTACTATCTCTATCAGTTTTTGCTCCTTTCTGTTCATTTTTTATTCTACATATATAATTCTTGATTCGATTTAAATTACTTAGGCGTGGCTCCGACAACAAATATAATGTAAAAAAAGTTATGGACGGTGTGACAAAAGTAGGCAACGACTAAAATTTTGTTTTTGAGAAATTTTTCAAACAGTAACGAGTAATGAGGAAGGTACACGTGCGCTTAATCGGACCTTTTGCTGCTGATTTTCAGACAAAGAAGAAGATAACATTCATTCGTTACATATCTCACGTTAGTAAATTGGAGAACTCTATCTACCACTTGGTTCGTAACCAAATGAGAATAGGGTACGTTATTAAATGTAACCACTCCTTTTGAACTTAGAAGAACAAGATAACGATTAAATATTTTGCTGGTTGAAACGGGCGTGAGTCTCATATGCCACATCCTTTTTTTTTTTTTTTCCAGGCAACAAGCTATTTTATTAATAACAAAAGCATCCAAAATCAGTCCCAAGTAATTATACATTGAACATTTTGCTCTCGTGCAATTTTAGCTAACTTATCAACTACATGAAGCACATTCCTTTTAGTTCTGACAAAATAAAATTGAGAGCACTTCCTAGCAATGTTGATGATATCCTGAACTAGGATTGCTATCTCATGAGCATTTCAACCCTTCTTGCAGTTGTTCTCCTTTATCATGTTTATACTGTCAAAGAGGTTTTTGTTATCACCAACAAATGTAACATTTATGTAGTTAAGCTTTGCAGTCTCCTTCACCGCCTTTAGCAATGTCAAAGCCTCAGCTTCTAATGGGGATGACATTGATTGAAGACTAGCTTTTCCATACAAAATTTGTGATCCATTTGCCTTGTACAAGGCCCAAGCTATTTCTATCGTATCTTGATTATTCTTCCATGAACCATCTACTAAACAATAATATGCATTACCCCCTGCAGATTTTCCTCCAAAGCGTTAACATTCTCCCCATGTTTATTAAGCTCCTCTTTTTGCAAAGTCTCTAATCTCCATTCCTTTGACTCTTCCCAATTCTTCTGATCTTTAATAGCATTCTGGATAACATTAGGTATCTACTCCTTTTTGTTGGCAAATATGAGATTGTTTCTCATTTTCCAAATTCTCCATCCAACAAAAGCAAACAGAACATCCTTCCTTGCTTGTCCTGGTCCATTAAACATAAATTCAGGGACATTCTGAAGTAAGGAATTAGAGTTCATACCTTGCACTGATGGAGAATGAACTGGAGCCATGTCCCAAACTTCTCTAGAAATCCTACACTGAAAGAGCATATGATTCAGAGTTTCATCATGCTCTCCACAACGTGTACACACTGGGCTAATCTTACAGCCTCTACCGTTCAAAGATATAGCCACTGGGAGACTATTATGGATCACTCTCCACCAGAACATTCTAAGCTTAAGGGGCCCATCAATGCTCCATAAAGCCTTACAAATCTTTTTAAGATCCATTTTCAAATTATTAAGGCGGTTATTGCATTGATCTCCATAATTCCCTCCCTCAGACTCCTTAGATTAAACCACACTAAACTAAATATCAGTTTGTCTATGCTGCATGTGATAGCCTGATTTAACACTATATTCTCTATCTCTTGAATGTATCCAGATCAGTGCATCCTTCACATTGGTGAGGCTTGGATTAATCTTGAGAATGCTCTGAACATCACTTTCATTTACCAACTCCCTTAACTTTGTCTCATCCCACCTCATATTCCCATCCAATAACTTAGCAATTGTGAGGTTAGGATGGGACTGCTTACCTGGCCCATTTGTTGTCTTTGGTGGATTTGAAGGAATCCAAGGGTCTCTCCAAACATTGATCTTCTTACCATTCCCTAGTAGCCACCTTAACCCCTGTCTTAATAACTCTTGAGTTTGAATAATCCCCTTCCAAGCGTAACTTGAATTTGAATGACTTTCTGCCTCAAGGAAACTAAGCTTACGAAAATATTTGGCTTTATAAACTTGGGCTAATAAAGATTGAGGATACTTCATAATTCTCCACCTTTGCTTAGCCAATAAAGCCAAGTTAAAATCCTTAAAATCCCTAAATCCAATCCCACCATTACATTTCGAATTGGTAATCTTTTTCCATGAGACCCAAGGAATTTTCCTACGCTTTAAATCAGATGACCACCAATATCTCTTCACAACACTTGTCATCCTATTTAAAATTTTCTTTGGCATCATAAAACATGACATAGCGTACGACGGAATTGCCTGAGCTACCGCTTTGATTAAACTTTCTTTCCCAGCCCGAGAAAGCAATCTAGAATACCAACTACCAATCTTGTTATTGACTCTTTGTTCTATATATGAAAAGGTATCATACCTATTTCTCCCTATATTTTCAGGCAACCCTAAGTATCTACCAAAGCCATCAAATTTATCAATTCCAGTAATAGCTCTTATATGACTTTGCAAGCTTTGAGAAATACCTTTACCAAAGCTCAATGCTAACTTTCTGTAATTAATCTCCTGTCCAGAAGCTTCCTGATAAACACGCAGCACTTCTAATAAATTCTTTATCTCCTCCTCATTTGCTGCACAAAACAGTAAAGAATCATCTGCAAACAATAAATGGGATATGGCAGGGCCATTCCTAGATGCCTTAAATCATTTAATTTTTCCTTGTTGTTAGTACACTTGAAGAAGCTTAGACAAACCTTCTGTGCAAATCAAGTAAAGATACGGAGATATAGGGTCTCCTTGCCGAATCCCTCTTGTAGGTTTGAACCTCTTTGTAGGATGCCCGTTAACCAAAACTGAGTGTGAGACTGAGGATATGCAAGTCATAATCCAATTTCTCCATAGCAAACTGAAACCCATCCTCTGCATGATGACATCCAAAAAATTCCATTCTACTTTATCAAACGCTTTGGAGATATCAAGCTTCATAGCCATAGAAGGATGAACATACTTCCTTGTGTGTTGTGAATGAAGAAGCTCATGTGCCACCAGAATATTGTCTGTAATTAACCTTCCTGGAATAAAAGCTGATTGCTGCTCCGAAATAATCAAATGAAGCTATGGCTTAAGCCTCTCTGCAAGAATCTTGAATATGAGTTTATAAAAGATGTTACTTAAGCTTATTGGCCTATAATCCTTAGCTATAATAGGGGTCTCTATCTTTGGGATCAAGCAGATATAAGTATGGTTCATTTCCTCCTCCAAATACCCTTGCTCAAAGAATAAAGAGATATACTGCATAACTTGATGTTTAACTTCCTTCCAATGATGCTTATAGAATCATGCGTTCATACCATCATGGAGGTTAATGATCTCATGTGCCATCTAATGATCTAAATGCCACTTTTCTATTAATTGGATTCATTCCCAAAAAAATAATTCCACGTAAAATAATTTTCAAACAATTAAAATATTAAAATGTTAAATCCTAAACCCAAAATCCTATCCAAAAATATATACCCTAAATTTGCAATAGTTAACCCAAACCTTAAACACTAAACTCAAATCCTATCACAAATATATACCGTATAAATACAATAACCCAAACCCTAAACAAAAATCTATACCCTAATTTTACAATAGTTAACCCAAACCCTAAATTCTAAAACCTAAACCTACCCCAAAATCTATACCCTAATTTTATAATAGTTAACCCAAATCCTAAATTCTAAACCTAAATCCAAAATCTATACCTTGATTTTCCCATAACTAATTCAAACCCAAAGCTTTTAATTAAAAAAATCAAAAAAAAAAAAAATTATTAGAAAGTGGCATTTCAGATCAGCTTAAAAGAAAAAGTGGCATTTGAGCCATTGATCCAGTTGAAACCGACACTTTATTTGATTCCGAAAGTTTGTCTCTCTCCTCTTCTTTTTCTGCAAAAACCCTAGTTTTCATCGTTTGCCTCTCCGGTGCCATGAGAAGGTTTCACCTTCTCTTTATTTCTCTTTTCTTTTCTTTCTTCTACTGCTGTGAGAGGAGAAGTTTAGGATCTCGTTAGATTTGGTTGTGGGTAAATCGACCTCGGTTTAAGGATTGGTTTGACGTTTGAAGAACGGCGTCGATCTCCTCACCCCACCGTTCGGTTTCCAGACGGCCGGTTTATTTTCCAGCGAGTTCTTGTCTTTTTTCTCCTGTGGTGCTTCAGATCTCCTCTTCTGCTCTTCGACGGCGGATTCTTGATAGTGGCGAGCGTGGGATAATGGCAGATCCAGTGAGATAAGGGTTCGTCAGCCAGATCCATGTCAGATCTATGGTTTTGTCGTTCCTCTCCTCGGATTCAATCTCCGCGTGTTTGGATGGGCTTTTGTCGTTGGGTTCTCTTTGGCTCTCGACCGGCTAGTGTTCTCGGTGGAGGATTCATTTTTTTTAGTGGTTAGACAAGGAGGAGCTGTAGGTGATGCTAAATCTAAGATTTTGAGGGCTGGCCTTTCTATAGCGTGTGCTCGTGGCAACTCCAAAATATCGTTGGATCGAAGGCTGTGTTTGGTGATGATGACCCAAATGTTTTTTGTTTCATTTCAACTGTCATTGTCCTTGCTCTCTGTTGATTTCATTGGTAGATTTAGAGTTTACTTGTATACTTTGTTGCTTTCTAAATTTTGGTTTTCTGATTTCTTAGTGTATCTCTGTTTTTTGTCAAAAACTTTAAAATGGTATAAAATTTAACATTTTACCAAAAAAAAAAGAACAAGATAATGTTGAGCGTTTTTGACGTCTTTTGGTCCAACTCGTTGTGGAAGCTAGATTCCGCACTAAAAATTTATATGTGAAGTCCGGAAAGAAACTTTAGTCCTAAGAAATGTTGATAAATCTAATTAGAATCGAGACCAAGATAACGGAAAAGTAGATTTATATTGATATTCGATCAAGTATACAAAGAACTTTATCTAGAACAAGTGTGATGAGCTAAACTGTGATTGAGTGTAAATGTAAGGAAATAGTTAGCCATTTCGACTCTAAAGCTAGTTATTTTTACTCCTCTGAACTTAACGGTTCAGCTCTACGAATCTCTCCTCGTCGCCGGAGATCTCAGGCACGTTCCGATACACCTTCTGGAAATGTCAGGATCTCTTCATGAACCGCTGAACAACACTTACTCGGTCTATCACTGCTGCATTGCTCAGTCTAAGAATCTTCAGCTCCAACGGTTAATGGATCAATTATCTGGGCCCAACAAGATCGAAGGATCTGCTGACCTTTTTCTGAATTTTAGTGCGGTTTTGGGCATGTGGCCCGATATCGAATATGATCTATTTTGATTATATTTCAAGCTTAGTGGGCCGGATTTCTAATGGTGAAATCCAGCTCCAACAGTTGCCCCCTAGCCCATTAAGTATTTAATGATAAAAATTGATGGGCGATCAGATGAGGTTAAAATCATGGGAGATCTTACTCTTGGTAAGATTTAAACTCAGATCCGCTCTGATCCAGAATCATTTGGTTAAAATCCTTTGCTTAGGATCAGACGGTTGAGCGAATCGGGGAAACTGAAAGGTTTGCGCATGATCTGGAGAATCGTGGGAATTGTATAAATTAACCGACTCACGCCTCCCTCCCTCTTAACTGCTCGTCTTTCAATTCCCAAGGTAAAGAAATATAACTCTTTCCCTTCTCTTCCTTTTCGTAGGTTAATTTGTTTATGTTATTTGTTGTTTTTCTTCAGCTACTGTTCTTCTCCCTTCTCGATTAATTGGAGCTCCTCACAATCTGACCTTGAATCGAATCTGCTCAGCTCCGCTGTTCTGACTACTTTCAGCTTGATAGCCTCCGTCAACCAGTTCGGACCTCATCCTTCTTCTAACCTTTCGAAATTTTTTTATTAGATCTCTCTAGAGATCTAGACTCCCCTGAAGGAATCGAGCTTGCCTTTCTTGTCGATTTGAGTCCCTCTGAATCGGTCAGGCCTGGATGGTGTTGCGTCCATCCTGCTTACTTCAAGTCTTGTGGACTCACCTTTCCAATCTCTCTGTACCTAATCCGCCTTCTAGACGCATTGGGATTGATCTTTTCGCAGATGAATCCCAATTTCCTCCGTCACGCCTTCAAAACTTTTGTTTGGGGCTTTGAGGAGGGAATGGATTTATCTGCCGATCAATTCCTTGATTTGTACACGGTGAAGAAAAATTCTGAACTTCTAGGGCTGTTCTATCTTCCTAACCTGCATGGTCATGGGATTATCTCCGGTATAACTCAAAAGAAGGACACAAATTGGCTAGAGGGTACTTTTTCTTTTGGGTTTCTCCTTCCTTCGTTGCCTTAGTCGGGGATTTTGAAGCTCTCCCACGTCATTTTGCTGCCCATGCGGGTCAGGGGAAATACATCAATAGGATGCCACTTCACTATACCTCTTCTTGTTCTTTCATCGCTCTGTTTCGCACTCGGGATTTCTTCTCAATTTGAAGTACATACTATCTTTTATTCATGTGCAGTGAATATAGAGGAGAAAGAACTCACGACCTTCTCAGAGATCGCATTGCCACTCTCCGCGGTGGCCAGACTCATTGGGAATCCTTTGATTTTCTCGCATCAAGGGCTTTTATACTCTCAGGCGCTTAGCTGGATTTGCGGCGGATCTAGCTGACCTCCCGCTTATCCTCACTCTTAATCTAGTCCCGCTCGTTGTTATTGTTCCTTCACATGTTGTTGTAAAGAAGAGGAAACTTTCATTTAAACGCATGGCCCGTGCACCAGCCAAGAAGATCCTCCTACCTTTAGGTCAATTCTCGAGTTGGCATGTGTTTCTTGTATAAGCTGGTTGACAAGTTTTAGGGTTTTGTTAATGTTTTGGCTTTGAAATAGGTTCTGTTGCTGAGTCATCTTCAGACGCCAGCTCTTCTTCCAGCGCACCTTTTACCGCAGAAATATTGCGTAGGGCCACTTTCACCGTCCCAATGACATCTCTTCTCCAACTAGTGCTGGGGTTTTTTCAGAAGAGGTGACCGCAGTTGTCAACTCTATCCTCGAGGAGGCACGAGCTCCTGCTAATGTTGCGGGGACTTCTTCTGCACCTTCGCCTGTGATTTCGACAACTAACGATGGATTTAGAGCAGTTTCTCCAGAGCTTGTAAACCGCTTGTTTGAGCTTCCTCCTACTTGGACCATATCAAACTCGAACAGGTCAGCTAGGAGGTCTCGCCAGTCAAAAAGGGCCAGGTCTCGCTCTCCTCCTCCTATTTCTTCAAAAGGGCGGAAGGGGGGGGGGGAATCCACTGATAGGCGCATCACTTCTCCCGTTGATAGCGGGGGCAAGCTATTTCACTAGACTTATTCTCACTCCCAGAACTGTCCGGTTGCTGATGACCCTGAGGGGCTTCCTACTTGTTATACCACTGTAAACCGGCGCGGTGTACTCTTCTGTTGGTGAAGAACATGCTTAAGGAGCCATTCGTTAAGCTTACCTCGGCTATGGGGAATGTTAGTTCAACTCTTTTAAGACTTAGTTTTTCCTTTTGGTAGTGTCATGTTGAGTTAACTATATCCAAGCTCTGCAAGCAGCTAATTCTGTGGTCGTCAATGCTGAGACTCGTCTTCGTGATGTGCCTCGCCGGGGCGAGCTGGAAAATGTGAAGATGGTAGTGTTGAAGATGGGTGTCGACCTTAAGGCTTCTCAAGAGGAAGTCGTGGTTCTTAGGGGGCAACTTGATCCCCTTTTTGGACAAGTAGCGGAGCTCACTATAGAGCTGGAGTCGGCGAATCAACGCATTTTCAAGTTGAAGGAGGTGAGTCGCGGGACCCTTAAGCAGATCTTTGATATGGGGATCGAGAACAAGGGGATGAGGAAGACTCGAGACTCTGCAGCTCGCGTGACCAATCGGGCAGCTCGCGTGACCAATCAGGCTGGTCGCCGAGATCTAGCTAAGAAGTTTGAAGAGATCATGGTTTTCATTGGTGAGAAGTTTCGGTAGAAAGATGTAGAGGTCAACGCTGAGATCCATCTTCAAGAACTCTTAGCCAACATCCAACTACTCGAATCTCTTCTAAAAAGGAGTTCACCATTGAGGAAGAGCATGAGAGGCTTTTGGGCAGTAGAGGAAGTTTTTGGCTAAACCTCCCCTATATTTTGGGGGACTCTGTGATGGCCCCTATGGAGGTGGATTCGACTACTCAGGCTCTGGCTGGGGTTAATTAGCATGGTATAAACCAGCTGGTTAACTCAGATGTTTCTGATGATAACGAGGTGGTTGAGGATGCCACGGCGTAATTATCTCCTGACTTTCTCCTTTGAATAATTTTTCCTTCAGTGTTGCCCAAGTAGGCTTTTGTTTTCTTTTGCTTTGAGTCTTTGGTGCCTAGGAAGGCTTTAATTTGTTGTTTCTCTTTGTGGGAACAAATTTAGTGTGAATGCTTTGCCTCGGTGGCCCGTTTTTTATTTTTTTATTCAGTGAACCTTTCTATTCGATTCTCGTTTCTAGTGTTTCCACTTGTCCGAGCTCAATGATTGTGATGTAGTCTGATCCTGTTTTGTAAAGTGGATCATGCAAGTTTGGACTTGCTGTTACGATGTGAGTTTTTTGGTAGGCCGACGCGTGACTATAATGAAGTTTAGGACTTAGTTCGTTTAAGCCTAAGTTTTTTTGGGTAATCGTTTCGTTGGATCGACTTTGATTGTAATGATGTTAGTTTTACCTTAGGATGTTTCAGATCGGGGCTTGTTAGCCGAAGTGGTATATAATCATTCTTGATTAATAAGTTTGTAAGAGTTGAGACTTTACCTGACCTGAGTAGGTTGGGGTGTTTGTTTGGTGTAGCTGTGCTCGAGGGGCGAGCTGCCTACGTATTCGGTAAAGGAATCAAGTCATATCGTAGTTCGATTATTAGATATGAATTTAGTGATGGAAGAGCTTAAGGTCTCTGCTCTTCCTTGGTTTCTTCACTGCCCTCCCATTTTGGATGTTGGTGAGCCTGTAGATGCGTGGTTGCACTATAGCAGCAATGCAGTAGGGACCTTCCCAAGGGATCTTTAGAGCTCCGGTGCTAAGCTCTTGGAGTTTGCCATGTGCTTTGCATAGGACTATGCTGCCGACTATGAAGTTGCAAGATATTTGGTCTGGCCGCTGCTTTTTTGTAGTTTTAGATTCTGAGTCCACCTAGCTCACGGCGTAACTCTATCAGGTCGACGATGTCTTGGAGTGAATTCTCGTTGAATTCTCGCTGAAGTCTTCGGTAAGTGGATTAGTTACCCCCCGGTGGTTTGGTATCGTTGCAACAACTAGTACCAATGCTTATGTTCCTTATGTCAGTGAGAAGGGTGTTTCTACCGTGTTTTTCTCAGCTGTTGTATATGAGGCGCATATCAATCCTTGCGATTCATCACTCTATTTGTCTTTTTAGCTGTTATGCGTTTCTTTAGACTCTCGATCAGGGATCGAGTCGCTTTCCTTGATCGTTGCCGAGTTGGTTATTCACGGTGAAGAAGGTGAGCTGGATATGCCATTTGTGACATAATTTCCTAAGCACTACTGAAGTATAGTGGGTACCGCTGTTAGTTACGATCTATTGCGGTTGCCCATGTTGGCAGATTATGTTTTTCCACATAAATTTCTTGATTTGCTCTGGGTGGGTTTGCTGGTAAGCTGAAGCTTCCATCTATTTGGAGAAGTGGTCGGGCATAACCAATACATATTCAAGCCTTCTAGGTCCTGAATGAGTGAGGGGTCCAATTATGTCCATTGACCATTTCATGAATGGGTATAAGGTTGAGATCAATGATAATAGTTCCGACGGGTGTTGGATGATTGAGGGGTTCTCCTTGTACTTCTCACATGTGTCTTTGAACTCAGCGTAGTCAACTAGCAGAGTGGGCCAAAAACTGCCTTCTTTTTTGATGAGGAATGCGAGGGTTCTCCCTTCTGAATGGTTTCTGCAGGATCTGCCGTGTACTCCGGTCATAATTTTGATGATTTCATCTCCGTGAATACAAGTCAGGCATAGTCCGGAAACGCTGCGACTGAGTAGCCTTCCATCTTCGATGCAAAAGCAGGTGCTTTTGATTCTTAGCTTCCTGGCTTCCCAATTGTCTGATGGTATAGCACTGTTAGTGATATATCCGGAGATCGGGGCTCTCCAATCTAGACGCTCCGTTATTCTACGAGCTGCATCAGATCGTTTTTCTTCTTGAGAGTTACTTAATTCTTTGGGATTGAGCTCGTCTTTTGTTTTTTCATCTTCTTCATCAGTATCCATTGGTTGTTCAGCTTACGGCTGACTCGTCGCGGTTTAGGAGTTTGGATTAGATTGCGAGTCTCTAGCTCTTTGTCTAGTCATGACGGTATTCACCCCTATCTTTGGGGCTAGGTGAATGCTTGGTTTTTCTATCCCTTATACTAGGATTATTCTCTTGACTCGGGGATCCGAGGTCGATGCTAGGGACGCTATGGTATATGCGGAGGTGTTTTCACCTCGCGGTATGTGGATCAGCTCAAATTTATCAAATAGTTTGGCCAATACGTGGGTGATCTTTAGGTGTGGATCCATTCAATCACCTTTAGCTTTGTATTCGTCATGAAACAAGCTGGTAACCAGTTGGGAATCGCCAAATGCGCTTGGCTCTCCAGATCCGATCCCGAGATCTTGTCTCAGTCCGGCTAAGAGGGCTTCGTATTCTGCTTCATTATTTAAAACTTGGAATCCTAGTTAGAAGGATTATTCCAATACTTCTCAAGCTGGGGATGTGAGTTTCACCTTGACCTGAAATCCTTTCTTGGAGGAAGCTTCGTCCACATGGAGCGTCCACATCTTTCCGGGGAGACGTCATCACCACGATTGTGTGCGATTGGAAATATGGTCTCAGCTTCCTAGCTGAAATGACTACATCTAGTGCGAGGTTTTCCATGGCTGGATACATGGTTTATGCATCTACCCATGATTTACTTATGTAAAATATTGGTTTCTGTTTGTTTTGCTCTTCTCGAACTAGTACTCCACTTACGGCAACTGGTGATACAGTAATGTAAAGGTATAAGGGTTCACCTTCTCCGGTTTTGCCAATATCGGTGGTTGGGAGACACTTCTCCGGTTTTGCCTCCTCGCAGCTAGCGTCCCAGTTGAATATTTTGTTACCTTTTAGCAACTGATAAAATGGGAAACACTTATTTGTTGACCAGGATATAAAGCGGTTCAGCGCCGCTATCTGTTTGGTTAATCTTTGTACATCATTGGTTGACTTGAGAGATGCCATTTCTAGGAATACCGTGATTTGCTTAGGATTGGCTTATATCCCTCGCTCTGTCACAAATTAGCCAAGGAATTCTCTTGATGGGACTTCGAAGGAACACTTAGTGGGGTTTAGCTTCATTATGTACTGGTTGAGGATTGCGAAGCAATCTCTGAGGTGAGTAACGTGGTCATTTTGATATGCTGATTTGACTAGCATGTCATCGATATAAGTTTTCATACTTTTTCGACCTAATGGGAAAACATTTTATTGACTAATCATTGGTAGGTTGCTCTTGTATTCTTTAATCCGAAGGGCATAACCTTGTAACAATAGGTTCAACGGTTCGTTATAAATGCATATTTTCTTGGTCATCGGGTTTTATTGTAACCGGAGAAGTTATCCATGAAGGACAACAACTGGTGTCCAGTTATGGCTTCGACCAGACGGTCGATGTTTGGAAGTTGTCTTTTGGGCATGACTTATTTAGATCGGTGAAATCAATGCACACTCTCTACTTTTTGTTCTTCTTCTTGACGACTACAGGGTTGGTCAACCAATATGGGTACTTGACCTCCCTAATTGATCCAACTTTGAGTAGGCGTTCTACTTCTTCGTTGATGGCTTTAGCTCACTCGGGACCTAACTTACGTATTTTCTGCTTAACTGGTGCGAAGGTAGGATTAATGTTCAGCTCATGGGATGTAACGTCAATGCTGATTCCTTTCATGTCGGAGGTGATCCTTGCGAAAGAGTTGATATTCTTTTTTAGGAAGTCGACTAACTCCTTCCTGATTGGTTCTAGGAGGCCAGCTCCGATTCTAACATATTTATAGGAGTGAGCTTTGTCAATACAGATATGGGTGACCAAATCCTATCGAAGTTTGATCAGCTGAGGGTTGCTATGTTCTGCGAGTAGACTTAGGTTTTGCTCCTCCCGCTTCTGTAATTGCTACTCGGTGGATTTTTCCTGTTGCTTATGCCTGTTGAGGTTACAGATCATGGATGTCTTCTGGTTTCCTTTGATCGTTGTTGTTCTGTTGGGAGTGGTGAATTTTAACGCATTGGTGATATGTTGACTGGACATCTTTCATGGCCGCCCTAGTATTCTGTAAAATGGAGCTGGGCGATCTACTACAACAAAATCCACATATTTGTGGACTCTTTTGGCTACCATTAGGAGTCAGAGCATTCCTATAGAGTAGGTCGTTTCTCCTGCGAAACCAGTTAATGGTGTGTTTTGGCCTTGCAGGTCCGAGTTATTTAGACCCATCTTTTTATAAGCATCGTAGAACAGCAAGTCAACTGAGGTGCTAGTGTCTATCATACTCTCAAAACTAGGCATCCACATATCTCAAGCTAGATTACTAGAGCGTTGTCATGTGGCTTGTTTAGGTGTAATGTTTCATTTTCCGGAGTGTAGTTAGGGGTATGTGAGCTATGGTTGCCTTGGTTTGGTGCGCTCTGATTGAATTTATCGAATCTCTGCATAATTTTGATCCTTTGAACGATAAATTCTACCCATTTAGTTGGGATTGGGCTGCATAGACTCTTAAGGGCGTGCGGTATCTTCATCCAAGGGCTGACCGATTTCTTTAGAGCTGGTGTCTGGGTCAAGACCGATTTCTTCGAGCCACCGCATATGCTCCGCTCTTCGAAGATTAGGTTAATTCGCTTCCTAGATGAATGTGGGGTCTGAACTTGTTGGTCTCTTTGGTAGATCTCTCCTGCTTCGCTGCTGATTTCTTTTTTTTTTGGCTTTTTGGGAGGTGGAGATTCGACTGCAGCTTTTTTTTTCTTTTACAACTGGTTTAGTGGTTTTCTTTTGTTTTTGAGGCCAGCTAGGTATCGGCACTCTTCAGTTGAATGGCCTCTTCTGCCAAGGTGAGTACAATACTTAGTCTCGTCGTATCCCGATTTCTTGCCTTGTTGTGAAAGGTTGATAGTGTATGCATGTTGGCCCTTCCTATAGTTTTTGACAAAAATTTTTGGTTGTTGTTGTTCGGGAGCAGCTGCGAGTTTCTTGTATTTTTCTTCCAGAATAGTTGTTTCTTTTTCGAGGTTTGCAAAGAAGGTCTCTTTGTGCAGCGCATCGTTGAGTGGCACGAAAGGGTTGACGGTGAGTTCTTCTCGGAATTTAGACTTGTGCCATAAGCCATTCTTCAGCGCTACTATTGCCACTTCTTCGTTTAGATTGGCAATCCAAGATTTGATCTCTTTGAATTTTGATATATAATCTGTGAGGGGTTCCCCAAGTCCTTGTGTTAGCTTCAAGAGGTTAGCTTCAAAAGCTCTTGCCTTGATGAACACCGAGTATTGTTTGAGGAATAGTGCTATGAAGGCATCGAAACTATCGACGGAGCAGCTGTCTAGTCCCGCAAACCATTTGAGGGCGTGGCCTGTTAGGCATTCTGCGAATAACTTGTTGTGTCCTACTTCTCTTTTGTTATCGGCAAAGTGAGCTCTTATTATGGCAAGTCAGAATGCTCTTACGTGGGCCTTGGGGTCGCTGCTCCCGGAGAATTCTAGGAGTCTGATTTTCCCAATATCTATGATAGGTGCATTAGCTATCCTGTCAGTAAATGGTGTTTGTCTAGTGTCTTCGATCGCTCGATCGATGTTAGGGGCTGAGCTCGTAGCTCTGTGGATATATGACCGCATGCGTGGCAGCTCTGTCTGGGTCTGCTCAGCGTATCTATCAAAGGTATTTTGGTCGAAAATGTTTTCTCCAGCAACTAGATTGACATTTCTAGTTGTCTTGATCCTATCATCTATAGTTCGAGCTGGGTTACTCTTGGGGTTTCCCATAAGCTCTGTTTACCGTACCCACACTTCAGGAGCTGGTTGTGCCATGTTCAATAGGGGAGGAGGCGGTAATGATCCTTCATTCACTCTTGCAGAGGTGTTTTGTGAGCTCGGACTGCCTAGATCTGCGGTCCTTAGGTTAGGTGATGCGGTCTTAAAGTAGGAGATGCAAAAGAGTTTTAAATTTATAAACCCTAATTTGCAAGTGCACAGTTGACAATTGTAGTACTTAGGGGTTGATCCACATGAGACTATGTTGTTACGCTATAAATCTAAATGATGCAAAATAAGCTAAGAGACCATATATTTAGGTTTTGGGGTTTATGAAGAAACAAAGCAAAGATAAATCAAAACATGCAAGATAAACGCAATTAAACGGAACTAATGCAACATGCTCTACACCGGTATTTAAAGAGATGCAGCTAGTGTTCTAGAACTCAAATCACTGTGGTAGAATCATTCCACTTTTGTGGCTCCGAAACCTATAACTCAAACCCTAATAGACTCGGCTTTCACGTGGTTATTACAAGGTGAATTACGCTGTAAGATTGAGATTTGATTGTTCATTAAACTCCTTAACTAACCTTTTGAATTGTTAAGACGCCTAACCTATCAAATACTAGATCCGATCGGTGCAAAATTTTTTGGAATCGGCACCAATCTAAAATCGGTCACTAGGTAGTTAATCTAGATCACGCCTTGAGTATAAATAAAGATAGAGAATCAATCTAGAAACAAGCTCAAATAAAGATGTAAAAGATGCAATCAAATAACTTTAAAATTACTTTATATCAAACATTCAACTACTCTACATGTTATGAAACATGGAGCAACTAGAGAAGTTGATAAAACAATAGATTCATGCTAAGTAAGGGCTTGGCTTAGGTGGATCTCGAAGCACAAATCTTGAGAAGAACACCATGGCCTTCATCGCTCTTTTACAAAGGATAATGATGAAGATCTAAATAGAATAACAAAAATACATGTTTATTATTAATTTGTGGTGCCTAGGGCTGCTCTGTTTGGCGTAGCCATACTTCAGGAGCTGGTTGTGCCTAGATATGCGGTCCTTAGGTTAGGTGATGCGGTCTTAAAGTAGGAGATGCAAAAGAGTTTTAAATTTATAAACCCTAATCTGCAAGTGCACACTTGACAATTGTAATACTTAGGGGTCGATCCACATGAGACTATGTTAATACGCTATAAATCTAAATGATGCAAAATAAGCTAAGAGAACATATATTTAGGTTTTGGGGTTTATGAAGAAACAAAGCAAAGCAATAAAATAAAGGATAGATAAATCAAAACATGCAAGATAAACGCAATTAAACGGAACTAATGCAACATGCTCTACACCGATATTTAAAGAGATGCAGCTAGTGTTCTAGAACTCAAATCACTGTGGTAGAATCATTCCACTTTTGTGGCTCCGAAACCTATAACTCAAACCCTAATAGACTCGGCTTTCACGTGGTTATTACAAGGTGAATTACGCTGTAAGATTGAGATTTGATTGTTCATTAAACTCCTTAACTAAGCTTTTAAATTGTTAAGACGCCTAACCTATCAAATACTAGATCCGATCGGTGCAAAAGTTTTTGGAATCGGCACCAATCTAAAATCGGTCACTAGGTAGCTAATATAGATCACGCCTTGAGTATAAATAAAGATAGAGAATCAATCTAGAAACAAGCTCAATAAAGATGTAAAAGATGCAACCAAAGAACTTTAAAATTACTTTATATCAAACATTCAACTACTCTACATGTTATGAAACATGGAGCAACTAGAGAAGTTGATAAAACAGTAGATTCATGCTAATTAAGGGCTCGACTTAGGTGGATCTCGAAGCACAAATCTTGAGAAGAACACCATGGCCTTCATCGCTCTTTTACAAAGGATAAAGATGAAGATCTAAAGAGAATAACAAAAATACATGTTTATTATTGATTTGTGGTGCCTAGGGCTGCTCTCCTTCTCTCAAGAGGCTAAAAGCAAGTATATATAGGTGTAGGTAGAGGTTCTAGGTCGGCAAAGGCTCTAGGGTTTCAGTTCGGGCAAAAACGTCTTTTAGTCGATAAGTGCGCTGAAGTGGTCATGGCACCGGACGGTGGCACCGGACGGTGGCACTGGTCCGGGGTCTAGCTCAAAATTATCTCCTTGAGCTTGGCTTTAGTTAAATGAGCCGGCCCATGGGTTGGTTCGGTGCTTAGGCCCATCTTGGACTTGATTCTTCTTATAGGCACAATGACATGTCTTGAGTAAAACTGGAATAGCTTCCACACTACAAATCCATTTGATATAATTCCAACTCTATTGGAAGCTGACTTAAAGTGCTATCTTCATATGAAATTTCATTGCCATCAAAGTTGATTTGTTCCTCCGTCCGAGGTGATCTTTCGGAGACATACATTCTGTCCAACGTGGGAAATAGTGAAATCTTGGACTTTGAGAGCTTGGATGGCTTCCTTGACTTTGATAAGTTGTTGTAGGATGAAGAATACTCATTTTGCTCCTTTTTACTCCCTTATTTATGATTTAACTTATATGACTCTTTCAAACCAAGTATACAGGAAACTACCTCCTTTGATAGAAAAGCTTATTAAATAGTATATAAAATATATAGAAATAATTAGTAAAAGTGTTAAAATACCAGATATATCATTAGGGTTGAATATTTAATTTTGCGTAGCGTTCACAGGGGTTACGTGAATCCCTAAAAAATCTTATTGTTGCCTCGGGGTTGTGCTCCTGGAGGAAGTTACTTCTTCGTTGGATGTCCGGCGAGGTGGAAGCCCCTGAGTGATTGATTGGGAAAATTTCATAGAGCTGAACAATAAATGTCCTTTCCTGCTGGTCAAGGCGGGCTACCACTATTCGGACGGTCAAATCCTGGCCTTGCGTTCCCTCTACTAGAGTCGAAAGTATTCAGCGCATCTCCGATAGATCGTCTTGGGAGCATTCCCAATGTCACGTGGGGAGCGGCGGAATTCCCACTGTCAAGGTGCTAGTGATGCTAGCTGAAGTTGTTTCACTTGTGGTTGAATTACGTAACCATACGCTTCGTGGCACCAGGGGCGCATGCACAATGGTGGTGGTTGTTGCGAATTCGGGCTGAGCGTTTGGCTCCTCCGTTTCTGCGCTCACGGGAGAGTTATCAACCAAGAGCGCTTGGTTTTGGTTCAACCCAGGCTGGTCGTTGACCGCTGCCTGGCTCTGGTTGGATTCAGACTGATTGTTAGTCACGACCTCGGATACGTCTCGAGTTTCTAGATCAACGATTTGTGAGTTGTTCATCTGGGCTGAGTTTTAAGCGTTGGTGGTATCCATTCCCGTTGCGGTAGGTTCGAGGTTAGACTTTGTCTATGACGATTGTATTTCTTCCCCTTAGTCGGCGCCAAATGTGGAAGCTAGATTCCGCGCTAAGAATTTATATGTGAATTCAGGAAAGAAGCTTTAGTCCTAAGAAATGTCGATAAATATAACTAGAATCAGGACCAAGATAACGGAAAAGTAGATTTACATTGATATTCGATCAAGTATACAAAGAACTTTAGCTTGAATAAGTGTGATGAGCTAAAGTGTGATTGAGTGTAAACGAAAGAAAAAGTTAGCCATTCCGGCTCTAAAGCTAGATATTTTTACTCCTCTGAACTGAACGGTTCAGCTCCGCGAATCTTTCATCGTCGCCGGAGATCTCGGGAACGTTCCGATACACCTTCCGGAAATGTCTGAATCTCTTCATGAACCGCTGAACGGTGCTGACACGGTCTATCTCGCTTGCATTGCTCGGTCAAAGAATCTTTAGCTCTGGCGGTTAATGGATCAATTATCTGGGCCCAGCAAGATTGAAGGATATGTTGACCTTTTTCTGAATTTCAGCGCAGTTCTGGGCCTGTGACCCAATATCGAATATGATCTATTTTGATTATATTTCAAGCTTAATGGGCCGGATTTCTAAAGGTGAAATCCAGCTCCAACACTCGCCTATATTTTTTCATTTTTATATACTTTCCGTCTTCTATTATCTGTATTTTGACTTAGAAGTAAACGAAGATTTAAGTGAAATTACATGTGTTAAAGTACTAGAGAAATTACAAAAGATAAATAAGAATTTATTTCATCAAAGTTTTCCAAATATTTATTTAAATATCACGTATTTGGATATAGCAGTTTTGAAACACAGAATCTTATTATATAAAGCTTGATGCATCAAACATAATAATTAACACAATCGTGACACATGTCAGTCGGTCAATTTAGATTTTGACATGTGTAAATTATTTTTCCAATTAGATAACATATAACAAATTTTATTATATTTTTAAAATTAAAGTAACTAATTGATCAACATGAATGAATACATGAGCAATATCCCAATCTTATCTTATTATAAAAAAAAATATGTATTTATCTATTCCAAGAATAAATAAATTCTACTTTGATTTGTAATTGTCATATCCGATGCTATGAATCGTGAGGTTTATCCTAATTAAACTTATTATATATATAAAAAAAATATATCTTCATGTATTTCAAGAATAAATAAATCCTACTTCAATTTGTAATTGTCATATCCGATGCTTCTCAACTTTATTTTAAACATTAGATGTGCATTCACTTTCAAAACTGTAACAATTTTGCCAAACTAAAAGATATGCATGTGGATTTATACGGTATTCCATAAATTTTAAATTATGATTTTACCGTATTACATCTGCCTAACTATAGTTTTTTTCTTAGATGCAATCGGATATATTAAAGATATGAAAAAAATCATGTTCGTATGTACAATAAATCGACTACATCAACTGTTCGAAGAGTTACTTTGACTTTATTGTTAGAAATGTATATTCTCATCTGCACAAATATACATATACGATTCTAATTGACTTATTGTTTGTGACATGAAGGTTTTTTTTTTTCCTTACACATTTTTCGTTTTTTCTCCCATTACCATAAGCATTAACTAATTAAATTTACAGTTCATGTAAATTCCACTGTACATGTAATTGTTGCATGCATATATTATTGTTTCATGATTTTTAATCTATCAGTATTGTTTTCTTTCAATAAGTAGTGTAATCGAAATACCAGTAACGATATGGACCGAACAAGCAAAACAATTTGAAGAAAAATATTGTGGCATTAAAAGCGATAACATTGTCTTGATTATTAAAAGTGTTTTGATTAAGATGTATGAATGTGAAATTAGTTTATCAGGATTTTTTCAACTAAATTTTATTTAAATCAAGATTTTGATTTAGTTACTACATTTCGAAAAATGTATGTAAATAGTATTTTTTCCCCTTTACAATTTGCTAGATATTTTTGGACAAATACAATTTATTAATTAAATAAATCTATCAAACTAATTTTGTATTGTATTCAATAAATTATGATAAACCATCGTTCAACGACTAACAACCGCCGGTCTAAAAATTCAGCATTCAATTATTGATATGTGGAAATTTTTCTCATATTCTAAACTTCAGGTACTATAACTATTTATTAATTAATTGATTAATTCTTACATGAAATTTTTATTCATAACCAAATCCGTGCAACGCACGGGTCCTTCATCTAGTAGTAATATAAAATTCCAGTATAATAGATTGCATGTTTATATGACAGAAATATACATTTATTGGATAAATACAATATTTACGTTTTTTAGATGAACTAATTATTAATATTAGTTGGAATCTATGTCATGTGGAATCAAGTCAAAAGGGTTGAAAAATAGAGTTGAAAGAAGAATTAAGGTCTGGCTGAGAGCCAAGATTCTCCCTAAAGTCTTTTCCGTAAATAATTCGAACTTTGTTTAACAAAAAAAAGTTATTCTCCTCTTCTCCTTCAAGCTTTCATCTTTTGAATTATATATATATATGTGTGTGTGTTTTTTTTCCAACTTAACTGTTATATTCTTAAGTATTGTCGATTCGTATGATTCCTACTTGAATTTCTCATAAACTTATTTCAATACCAAAATAAACCAACAAAATCTGCATGAATCAAATTTTGAAGGATGCTTTTGCTCTACAATTTTCATTATGCATAACAAGAAGGGAAAATAAGGTTTTTAGGCCAAATTTTTTGGATTTGGTGATCTACACCTTTATTTTTTTAGATTGGTGACATATACTTTAGTTGAAATTAGGATACTATAATACCCTTAAATTCATTTATTGTGTGATTTGTTTCCAAAATATAAGATTTTTTCCTTAATTGTAGGGTTTGAAAATTGATTTTCAAATTTTATTCTCATTTATTTAATAATTAATTTTCGAATTAATTTTAATTTTATTCTGAGATCCATTTATGTTTATTTATTTTTTAGTTACATTAACTGAAATTATATTCTGATTTTTATCCACTTGTTATATTTAAAAAATTTAAATATTTTATATCCTTAAATTTGGGAAAAATAATTTAATAATTTATTATGCAGAATGTAATCTATCTAAATATTTGATTTCCTTAACTGAAAGATTTGATTTTTTAAATTTTTTGAATTTCAAAATTAATTTTAGAATTGGTATTTTAAATTTTCTAGAACATAGAACAAACTAAAGAATACATATTCTACATTTTGTAGAACGTAAAGCAAAATGAAGATTACGTATTCTGAAATTTGATTCTAAAATGTTTAGAATATTAGTGTTTCCCTAAATTTCTTAGAACATAGACCAACGGGCAGATGACGTATTCTGATATTTTCTCTTGTATCGTTTGGAATGAGCGTGTGCTCTAAATTTTTTGAAGAAAAACCAAAGTTAAAAATACAAATTCTAAAAGTTGCAGAACATGTACAATTGGTAGATTAGATTCTTTAAACTATTTAGAACATGTATAGACAATGGAATGTACATTATGTACAAAAATATTAAATTTAGAAATCCAAATTTTCATCTATTGGTTACAAATTAAAATTTGCATTTTTGATAAAAAAAACCTTATTATTTCATTTGTTACGTGTTTGAAAAATTAAAGTTGAAAAAATAAATTATTTATATAAAAAATGTAATTGTGGAAAAAATTTGCAATGTCCATAAAATGTGTAGATGGACAAATTTAAATTTAAAAGACCTTTTAATCCAATTTTATATATGCAGAATGAGAACACCACGCGAGTACATGAAACTCCCCAGTCTTGACCAAGGTGATAGGAAGGTTCCAAAGGGTGTTTGAAGAGCCGCAACATCTACTACCATCTCCAGAAAAGGAGCATGCCATCTTGTTGGAACCAAGGGTAAAACTAGTTATTGTCAAGCCATTTAGGTACCCACAAGTTCAGAAAGAAGAAATTGAGAAGCAAGTGGCTTAAATGTTGGGTGATGGTATCATCTAGGAGAGCAACAATCTAATTTTAAGCCCAGTGCTGTTGGTACGCAAGAAAGATGGGAGTTGGCTATTCTCCCTTGACTACAGAGGGATGCAATGTTAGGATTGATACAACAACAACTTATGCGAACATAACAAGTTATAAAGAAGTATGCAAATGGTCACAACAGAGATTTGGAGTTTGAGGTAGGAGACAAGATGTTCCTCAAGTTGAGACCATACAGACAACAATCTCTAGCTAGGAGGACTAATGAGAAGCTGGCAACTAGGGTTTATGGTCGTCAGGTTGCAGAAATGATTGGAGTTGTAGTTTATAAGCTACACTTACCACCTGAAGCAATGATTCACCCCATCTTTCATGTCTCCTAGTTGAAAGTTGCAGTAGGAAGTTCCTTGGAGTCCATCTCTTTACCACCAAATTTTTTTTGATGGAAGTTGAACATGAAGTTGTACTAGGTAACCGCATTAACAGTCTACCTCGACTCGAGGAGATACTTATCAAATATAAAGGATTATCCTTGCATGATTGTACTTGGGAATGGAAGGAGATCATACAAGGAGCATTTTCTAAATTTGACCTTGAGGACAAGGCCAATTCAAATACAAGGGGTATTGTTAAGGAGTTGGACCAGAGACCTCCTATACTCTATCAATACCGCACGAAGGGTAAAAGATCTCACTCTTAAGAAAGTTACATTGATTCCTTAAAGGTTATGACGTAGATTAGGGAGTCAGCAACTGTGGATCAGTACAAGAAATAATCACGTCATTGAATAAGTTAGAGGAGCAAATGGGAGGACAAGCCATGTGCAAATTAAACAGAAAACAGAGAGATGAACTTTTACTCTCTTAATTGGATAAATTACAAAGTTGGGATTACACAACTTATATATACTTAGAAAGAGAACACTATATAACTTAAGAAAACATCATTTTTGCTTTTTCTTGTTGAGAAGGATTAACCAGATTCAACTTTGATTTCTTGGAGGAAGTGTTGCGTCTCCTCTCCGTCTCTGTGTCGAGACCTTTCTTGTTCTCAACTTTTGTTTTCTTTTGTTGATTTTGGGCTTGAGCATTAATGGACTTTGTTCGTTTTGGGCTATATCTTTATTACCCAGTAATGTTATCTTGTTGCTCACACTCCCCCTCAAACTAGGAGTGGGAGAGCTAGACACGCCTAGTTTGCACCGGAGATCAATAAAAGACCGTCTTGGTAGTTGCTTGATGAAGACATCGGTAAGTTGAAGAGCCGCAGGGATGTGATGTGTCTCGATGTACCCGAGAACAACTTGTTTTCTTATGTAATGGTAATCTTTGTCAAAGTGTTTTGGTCGGTTGTGAAGAGCCGGATTGGCCGAGAGATAAACCGCAGAAAGATTGTCGCAGTGTAGCAAAGTGGGGTTATGTTGCTTGATTCCAAGGTCTCGTAGAAGAGCTGAAAGCCAGCTGATTTTGCGAGCAGTATCCCTTGAAGCTCTATACTCGGCTTCTGTTGATGAATGTGATACGCTGGGTTGTCTCTTAGCGGACCACGAAACCAGGTTTGTTCCCAACAAAACACAAAATCCAGTGGTAGAGCCCTGGGTTTCCTTTCATCCAGCATAGTCACTATCACAATACGCGGAGAGGACGAGGTTCTGATTTTTCTTAATCAGAAGACCCATGTCGATTGTACCTTTTACATCTCGGAGTATTCATTTTAAGAGACTGAAGTCTGAGATGGTTGGAGAGTGCATTCTCTAACAAACGAAATTCACAACGTATTGAAGATCTGGTCTTGTGATGGTGATGTATTGTAATTTTCCGGCTAGACTTTGAAAGTACGTCGGTTTAGAGAATGGCTCGGAGTTGAGATTTTCTAAGTATTGTGGGAGAGGAGTTGGTATATGATTTCACTCCGTCATCCCTGCTTGATGAAGATGTCGGAGGCGTACGCTCTCTGATGAAGAAAGAGACCACTACTACAAGATTCAATCTAAAATAGCGAGGGTGACCAAGGTCTTTCATAGAGAACCAATTGTTTAGAGACCGTAGGAGCTGAGCAAAGAGAGATTGATCACTGCCCGTAAGAAGAATGTCATCACGTATAAAAGCAAGATGAGCGTCAAGCCACGTTGATGATACACAAATAATGACGGATCAGACATGCTGCATACAAACCCAAAGTCAAGGAGAATGTGACTAAAGGTATCAAACCATGCCCTTGGAGCTTGTTTCAACCCGAAGAGAGCTTTGGTGAGACGACACACGTGATTAGGTTTTTCTCGATCAACAAAACCGGTTGGTTGATTCATGAACACCGGTTCTTGTAATTCTCCATATAAGAAGGCAATGGAGACATCAAGTTGCTTGATAGGCCATTCTTTTATTGTAGCAACATCAAGAACAAGGCATATTATGGCTGTACGGACAATGGGAGTGAATGTCTCAAGATAATCTAATCCTTCTTCTTGATCAAATCCTTTGGCAACAATACATGCTTTGAGTTTATCAACATCTCCATCCGGTTTGAGCTTTGTCTTAAATACCCACTTGGAATCCAAGATGTTCATATCATCAGTTGGATGCACAAAAGTCCATGTATTGAGCATGTGAATTCATCCTATTTCATCAAGAACCGCTTTACTCCAACCAGGGTGCTTCATAGCTGAAGTAATAGTTTTAGGCTCATTCGTAGTGAATTTAGAAGTGATGAGAGCATACTTTGGGTTTGTTTTATGGATTCCAACTTTTGACCTCGTAGTCATTGAATGAGAGTTGTCTGTTGGGGCTGGTAATGAGTTAGTTTGAGCTTGTTGTTGATCAGGTTCCATATCCACGATATTTTCCTCTATATTGTGTTCTTGAACAGAATCAATGTTGACTTGAGCTTGTTGTTGATCAGGTTCCATATCCAGCGTATTTTCCTCTGTATCGTGATGTTGATTAAATTCAGAAAGAGATTCCTCAATAATTACATTATATATTTGACTCAGTTTGTCTTTCAAGTTCAGGCTCTACAAAGATTGAGAACGGTCTTGGGAGAGCTTGAGGAGAAGGAGAAGGCACATTTGTTGGTACTGGATCAGTGTATTGCAAAGCTCGAAGAAGAGGAAATTGGTAATTCGGAATCAGAGGTTTGTACTTAGCTTTAAAGGGGAACAATGCTTCATCAAATATGACGTGTCTTGAGATATATACCTTGCCTATTAGAGGATAAAGGCACCAGTAACCCTTGTATTGACTATGATAGCCAAGAAAAACAAACTGAAGTGATCTTAGATCAAACTTGTGTTGAGCCATTAGTCGGAAACACAAATAACAAGCTGATCCAAAGACTCGAAACGACGAGTAATCTGATTTTTGATGAAGTAAAGTTTCATAAGGACTAACGTTGTGCAAGGCAAAGGAAGGCAAGAGATTGCAGATGTAATTCGCTGTGAAGAAGGCCTCGACCCAATATTTCAGTGGTGTGTGGCTATGGAACATCATAGATAGACCAAGTTCAACCAAGTGTCGATGCTTACATTCTGCCATGAGATTCTGTGATGAATTCCATGATTAATGAAATGATTTTTCAACGTATTGTTTATGAACTCTCCCCCTCCATCGCTTTGAAACTCTTTGATTTTAGAACTAAGTTGATTTTAAACCAACTTTTGAAACGCAATGAAGACTAAAACCAACTCTGACTTAGCCCGAAGAGGATAAAACCAAGAGAATCTTGAGAAATCATCAATAAACACCGCATAATATTTAAATCCTTGGTTTGATACAACTGGTGAGGGGGCCCAAAGATCACCATGAACACAATCTAGAGGCTTTAAAACACGCGAATCACAAACAAAAAATGGAAGTTTAGAGCTTTTCCCCATCTGATAAGGCTCACAAACATGAGAATTACTACTTTTATTGACTTGAATATCTTTGTCGGATTTAAGTTGTAGGAGAATCTTGTAGTTTGAGTGTCCGAGACGATGATGCCATGTTTCTTCACTTGCTGCACGTTGACGATTAGAATAGAGAGCCACCAACTCTTGATTCTCCAACACATATAATCCATTACTTCTTGGACCCTTGGACACCACTTTATGAGTGTTTAAATCGATTATGCAAACCTTATTAGCATCAAAATAAACTCCACATGGGTAATCATCACATAACTTGGATACGGATATAAGAGATTTTTGTATGGAAGGACAGACTAGAACATCTTTTAAGGGAATGGTACCTTTTGAAGAAGAAATCGTGGTGGATCCTACATGGGTAATTGGTAAGTAGGTTCCATGACCAACCTGAACAGTATCATGTCCATCATAAGTGGCAACAAATTGGAGGGTAGAGGTAGATGAGGTTACATGAGCAGACGCGCCGGAATCCGGATACCACTCGTTGCCGGTTTCATCAGAGATATGCATAGACAAAAAAAACTTGAGAGGGAACCTCATCCTGAATGTTTTTGTCAAAGCGGTCGTAGCACTTTATAGTTGTGTGACCAACGCGACCACATATTTGACATACTGGCCTATGATTTGAAGATTGCGAGACAGATTGATGCTGAGGAAAATCCCTTCCGCATGTAGTAAAGCCTCCTCTACCTTTGTTCTGACCAAAATGACCTCGACCTCTCTGGTTTGGCACATATGGAGGAGCACCACTATTAGTTCTTTCGGTACTGAAGGCGAGGTGAGGTGTTACGGAAGTAGAGTCTTCATAGGACTGTAATTTAGTGTCAAAGCCTTGAACTTCAGAGATAACATCATTGAAGGTTGGAGAGGGAATTTTTCCAAAGGAGCTTTGTATAACCGCAGCAATCGGGTCATATTCTCTGCCTAGACCGTGGAGAAACCCAAATATCTTCATAGATTCATGAATAGGTTTTCCAATAGAGCTTAGAGAATCACATAAAGTCTTGTACTCACGACAATAAGCAGAGAGGGAATTATCTTTCTTTGACAGGAGCTGAAGACTTTTACGAACAGAAAATTCTCTAGCAACACTGCTTTTGTTGAAATTTTTAGCAAGAGATTCCCAAATTTGACGAGAGGTTGAGAGACTATGAACATGACCAAGGACTTCCTCAGAGAAGGTGCCAAAGAACCATGACCGGATGAGTTGATCGGTGCAAAACCAAGACTTATATTGAGGATTTGGGGCTTCGGTGCTGGTTTCGCCGTCGACGACAAGAAGGGTTTGAGTTGGAGCAGTGACGGTTTCGTTAACGAATTCTATGAGTTTATGACTCGATAGGAGAGACTCGAACTGTGTCTTCCACAGTAAGTAGTTGGTGTCGTTGAGCTTGAATGTGACGGAGCTCGAGACATGGACACTGTCTGGAAACGGGTAAGAAGCTGCCATTTATACACCTCTTAAGGTTTCAAAAGCTCTGATACTAGAGAAACACAGAGAGATGAACTTTTACTTTTTTAATTGGATAAATTACAAAGTTGGGATTACACAACTTATATATATACTTAGAAAGAGAACACTATATAACTTAAGAAAATATCATTTTTGCTTTTGCTTGTTGAGAAGGATTAACCAGATTGAACTTTGATTTCTTGGAGGAAGTGTTGCGTCTCCTCTCCGTCTTTGTGTTGAGACCTTTCTTGTTCTCAACTTTTGTTTTCTTCTGCTGATTTTGGGCTTCAGCATTAGTGGACTTTGTTTCGTTTTGGACCATATCTTTATTACCCAATAATGTTATCTTTTTGCTCACACAAATAATCGTGGCACTATAAAATTACGTTTGTTAGCATCTTTTCGTTTTATCAAAAATTTAGTCAAAAGTTGTGAGGAGAAGAAAGACTCCATAATATCTTCGTCTTGTAAACTTTGGATTGAAGAATAAAGCTTTTGCATTTTCATTAATTCAAACGTTTTACATTATAACTCTTATCAGCGACTTTTGAACTAAAACCCAACAAGATGGTGTTTTTTACATTACAATGTATTAAAGTACATCAAATTTGGACATGTGGGTGTGATATAGTAGTGATTGGTATAATTTTAGTTAAATTATAGCGAAAGGTTCGAACCTCAAGTTTGTTAATGAATTTAATATTTTTTCCTTGAATTATACCCGAGAACATTGTGAAGTGAACTGCTCATAAATCAATATGTTCATTCCTAATTAGTTTTGAATTGTAATCACATCATATATCGATATGTTCATCATTTTGCAGCGTCGAAAATGGTTTTGCTCACATTATTTGGGAGCATGCCATTGTCATAATCTTCGTCCCACTCATGCTTAGACACCCCATTACTCATTCCTCGTGGCCCTAAGAGAAACATAATTGGTGAAAAGGAAAGCACCAGAAGCAAAAGCCAAGCAACATTTAATGTTCATTTTGTCGAAGCCAAGAATACATTACCCATATCCCTACTCTTTGTATGTACTACATGTGTACTTAATTGTATCTATCTATGATATATATATTTTTGGGGTCAAATCTATCTATCAATATTTGTAATACGATTTTATAAGACATTATTTAAAAGGAATAATGCTATGGTGGCCGCTTGTCTACCTATTAACATCAATAATTAAAAGATAGAATTGTGAAACATCTCACTCTCCTCCTTTATAACACCAAACCATTTCTCTTCTTTACTTACCGGTCTGGTCAAGAACTCTACCATTCCCCTGCTTTTTTCTCTCTCTCTCTAAAATAATTAAAAAATGCTAGTCCAAAAATTCTATTTTTTTTTATAATCTATGAATTAAAAAAAATTGAACTCAGCAACTTCTTTGCACTTAGTAACAGAAGTCAAAGCAACGTCTGTTTTCTCATGCTTGTCATTTAGCAAATTTATATACTACACTATGTTATGCTTTCTGTCCAATAAAATTTCATAACATATTTAGAAATATGCATTCTGCAGTTTTATTTATCCAATTAGTGGACGACACACGTCTACACAATACATAGATCTTTTGATTTCACCTATATACTACTCGTCTACTATGTCATCCAACGTCTGGTGAACCAACCAGTCAAAAAATTCAAAAGTCAACTTTTACTACATCCTAAGTTTTACACCCATGAAAGTATTCACATTACAAAAACATTAAGATGGCATATATAATGTATAATGTATACATACATGCATATTTCAAAATGCGTGGTCCCATATCATAAACTATGCTAATGTATGAGAAGACATCTAATATCTTCCTCTTATATACAGTTAACATCCATTCAAAGTTATAAGATTTTACTCTGTTTTCCAGAGAGAGAGAGAGAGAGAGAGAGAGAGAGAGAGAGAGAGAGAGAGAGAGAGAGAGAGAGAGAGAGAGAGAGAGAGAGAGAGAGCAGAGACAAGTTTTGCATCTCGGGAAAAGATGGATGAACCAAGTTTAATTCCGGCAGAGAAACTGGTCGCCGGTGTTGAGAGAAGGGAGTTGCAAGAGCTACTTAAGGCGGCGGTGCAATCTGTGGATTGGACTTATAGTCTCTTTTGGCAATTATGTCCTCAACAAAGGTTCTTCTTTTATTTAATCCATCTCTCACAATACAATCCTAATATCTTTACCCTTGTTATGCAATTAAAAAGAAAAAGTAATTATATGCATCTCTACAAAGTTAGCAGATTTTGTTTTTCGAATTGCATGTAAAAAAATTTCAAACCAAAAATTGCATGTAAAATTTATTCCAACCAAAATTTACAGATTTTTTAGAGTCTTAATTAGTAGTATTATTTTTTTTCATTTCTATTTCAATACATGTTTTAAAAGAAATTATATGTTTATATGAATTAGGGTTTTGGTATGGGGGAATGGATACTACAACGGTGCAATAAAGACAAGGAAGACAACTCAGCCAAAGGAAGTGACAACGGAAGAGGCTGCTCTCGAGAGGAGTCAACAGCTAAGGGAGCTTTACGAAACACTTTTGGCCAGAGAGTCATCGACGGAATCGAGGGCATGCACCGCATTGTCTCCGGAGGATTTAACGGAGACTGAATGGTTTTATCTAATGTGTGTCTCTTTTTCTTTCTCTCCTCCTTCAGGGTAAACAACTTTCTCTCTTGCTCTATATATCTCTCTTCTCATGTTTCTTAATTTGTTCTTTTTGTTCTACTTTAAAGTGAAGACAAAAATAGTATTGTGTGTTAAATGCGATGACAAAAGCTGAGGAGGTTGAGTTACTTGAAGAAGTAAGAATTGGGAATTAATGTAAACGTACACACACACTCCATTTTGGTGAACAAAATTGGACCATTGAGATTCTCGTTTTTGTTGATTGACTATCTAAAGTAGAAGCATAGATAGATAATACATAAATGCATAACAAAGTGGGTTCGTTATGGGTATAACTAATTAATGATTTTCTCTATCTATGTAAAAAATGTCAAATATGAATGTGGAAGTAGCAATTTGTAGGATACCGGGAAAGGCGTATGCGAGGAGGAAACACGTATGGCTAAATGATGCAAATGAAGTTGACAGTAAAATCTTTTCTAGGGCTATTCTTGCTAAGGTTCTTGTTATTTTTAATTCAATCATCACTACACTATGCTTCTGCTTCTTCCTATTTATATGTACACTTTTTGTATATTTAACCCTCAAATGAAATAATTATCTCTTCTTCTTTGCTTGGATGCTCCAATTCTACATCGGCTTTTTATGGTTAGAGTGCCAAAATTCAGGTAAACGTTGTCTATTAATTAGTTTAAAAAAAAAAAAAGTATGTAAAGCTATATAGTATAACTATCATTACTCGTCTTTTTTTTTTTGTCATTCTTGAGAATTGTATTGTGATGAAAAAATATAATACAAAAAATGTAGACGGTGGTTTGTATTCCCATGCTTGATGGTGTTGTGGAACTTGGCACAACGGACAAGGTACGGCGTATCTCTATATATACATAATAAAATAAATATAAAATAGTGTTTTTGGACATAGTTACATAATATAACATGAGATATACTATAATATAATACGCATGATTTTTGTATATTTGTGTGTGAAGGTAAAAGAAGATTTAGAGTTTGTTGAGCTCATGAAGAGTTTCTTCCATGACCACACCAAGTCAAACCCAAAGCCTGTTCTTTCTGAACACTCCATCTACGAGTTAGAGCATGAAGAAGAAGAAGACGAAGAAGAAGAAGAAGTAGAAGTAGAGGAAGAAATGACTATGTCAGAGGAAATACGGCTTGGTTCTCCTGATGATGAAGATGCCTCTATTCAAAATGTATGCTCTGATTTACATATAGAACCAACCCACACGTTAGGTATATGAATTTTTTTCTTTTAGTTAATTAATGAAGTGTTTCATATTTCTTTTCTATGTCTAAATATTTATCATTTGTAGATATTGATACACACATGGACATGATGAATCTAGTGGAGGAAGGTGGAAACTATTCTCAGACAGTATCAACACTTCTCATGTCACAACCCACGAGTCTTCTTTCAGATTCAGTTTCCACATCTTCTTACATCCAATCATCGTTCGCCACGTGGAGGATTGAGGCTGTGAAAGAGCATCAACATCAGCCAGTGGAAAAAGAGTCATCGTCCTCCTCGTCGCAATGGATGCTCAAACACATGCTCTTGAGAGTTCCTTTCCTCCATGACAACACTAAAGATCATAAGACGCTACCGCGAGATGAGCTTAACCACGTGGTGGCAGAGCGACGCAGAAGAGAGAAGCTAAACGAGAGATTCCTAACATTGAGATCAATTGTTCCATTTGTGACCAAGATGGATAAAGTCTCAATCCTTGGAGATACCATAGAGTACGTAAACCATCTTCGAAAGAGGATCAATGAGCTTGAGACTACTCAACACGAGCAACAACATAAGCGGATGCGTACTTGCAAGGGTAAGACATCGGAAGAAGTGGAGGTTTCGATTATAGAGAGAGATGTTTTGTTAGAGATGACATGCGAGTACCGAGATAGCTTATTGCTCCATATTCTTCAAGTTCTTAAAGAGCTTGGTATAGAGACTACCACGGTTTATACCGCCGTGAAGGACAATGATTTCGAGGCGGAGATAAGGGCTAAGGTGAGAGGGAAGAAAGCAAGTATTGCTGAGGTCAAAAGAGCCATCCACCATATCATTACCAATACTAATCTATAGTTTATTGATTCTAACTTTATTGTTGACAACTCTAGACAATTACAATTGTACTTATTTTGTTTTAGCCTCCAATTTATTATATTATCAGTTTTACATATACTCAACATTGTCAAAATCTTATGTAAGAATTCCAAAACATAGAAAGTAAGTAATGTGCAAATTTAAAATTAATGTAGCTAAATATCATATGTGTCACTTAATGAGGGTTTTAGCCTTTTAGGGGACAAATCAATTAAATTAACTAATGATAACATTTCAACTAGTTTTATATGCCATGGTGGAAATCTCAATATTTTCATTCATTTTTTTAACATAAACATGAACTTACAAATACATGTTACAAATTTAAAATATTCTTAAAAACAAATATGCATGATTGCTTGACAAAAAAAAAACATTAAATATGCATGATTGCTTGTTTTTAAACTTATATGTAAATAGAAAAAAATTTCAATGTTCTTTGAAAGTAGAAATTTTTAGATTTGTAACTTTTTTTTGTATTTGTGTTGAAATAAAATGCAAACGATGGATAATAATATGTAAATAAATAATTAGATTTAGCGAGAAATTGAAGACATACATAAATACAAAACTTTAAGGAAAAAACACAAAACAAAAAAAATGATTTTTTATTTTTCTTCCTAGGTGATTCATCTACGCCTTGTACATACATGAATTTTTTTGTAAATTCTATAATAAATAATTATCTACGCTTTGTTATCATTCATTCATATTTTTATTTTTACTTTTTTCATTTATATAAACACTTTTAATAAATGTTATAGTGATCTATGTATATGTTGTTTCTTTCGATCTTTCTTTATTTTTCTTCTCAATATTTTTTAATATTTCTTTCGGTTTTTCTTCTTCTTTTTCTTTGTCTTGTTTGTTTTATCTTACTTTTTCTTTATATTTTTCTTCTGGTTTTCCTCTGTTTTTTTTTGCTCGTCTCATGTTCTTCGTCGGTTTATCATTATTTTTCATCTTTCACCTTCTATTTTGTTCTTCTACTTAGTCTTTCATGATTGTTACTTATAGCATAAATCACAAGATTTTTCTTCTTTGCAACCATATTTTATTGTTTGACTTCTGCTTCGTTTTTTTTTCCGATATTGTCTTCGTCTTCATCTTCTTTTCTTCGCTATTCTAATATTTCATCTCATATTTACCTTCTCTTTGTCGTTTTTAATATCTATCAAAATCTTATTACGTAATCTTAAGAAAACTTATTTATTTGATTAATAACACATTTATCGTGTTAAATTATTTTTATTCATTAAATATTATTTTTATTCAGCAATAATCTTTTTGTTCAATATCTATTCAAATTTTGCAATATTTTAGAACAACTAATACATCACTAAACAAAATCGTTAGTTACAACGTACACTAAATCATAAATCGTAACTAACTAATGACTTCCAACAATAATTTTACAATAAAGAAAAAAGTAGTAACGTAAGCATATATTTTATTTTAGGTTTTTTGACATATTTTGATTTTAAAATTGATTTTTTAAGTTTAGAAAGGTAAAAATGAAAAAAAAATCAGACAAAATCACAACAATTAATTAATCGAAGTTTCACTAAAACAAGTAAATAATAAATGAAGCAAAATACAAAATAAAAAGTAATAAGATTCTAAAAAAATTTATTGGTTGTTACTTTTTCTTTAATCCGAAATCCATACGACAAAAAAATCTGAAAATAGTTGTTAATTTATAAAAAGGTTGGGGAATTTTTCATGGTTTTATTAGTTTTTATCAATAGGATTATAGTAATTTGTGTTAAAATACTGTTGGGGTAGGAATCCCCTCTCCCGAAGACAACGGATAGAAATGGCCTCGTTGGTTATAAGCGACGACTGGTGCCTAGTTCATTTACGTATCATATCGTATGATGAATCGCATCATGTCGTAAACTGTTTTATAACTGTTTGCGACTACTATCGAATAACGAATCACTTCCAGGCAAAGAACTGTTTCGCCGACTTCACCACTGCCGATTTCCTCACCCTGCCGATTTCACCTCGCCACCATCACTTTGCCGAGTTCAGATTGCTGAGTTCACCACTACCGAGTTCGTCGCTGCCGAGTTCGCCGTTGCCGATTTGGCCATGCCAAATTGGTAATCGTCGCGATTCATGAAATGTTTCGTATACGAGTTCGTTCAGCGATCTTGCCGATGTCTACTAAGTCAACGTATCACTCCTCGCTGAGATGAAACTATGGACAAGATAGATTTGGGCCGTAGCGACAAGTCCAACATCGCGCAACCCAGAAGACGAAGCCCATATGTCATTGGCCGGCTTCGACAAAAAGAAAACCCTTGCGACTTAGGAAATTATCTTTTTACTCTTTGTAATGGGCATAGCCGACTTAGACTAGTATATATACTCCTGTATCACCCTTGAGAAAGGGATCCACAACTTAATACACAAAACGCTTACGCAAACAGTTCTTCTAACGATTTACGATTATCAAAATTTTTCGTTCGTAGTTTAACCAACAAATCTCTCTTTCCTTCAAAAACTTTGACAAATCTAATTGTTCGAGTTTTGACTCCCATAATTTGGCGCCGACTAAGGGGACTAGAGATTTCTAACTCAAAAAAGCTTACGAACGACCGATCGATGATGACTACTGGTGACGATAACCAACTTACAGCCAAACAAAGGTGCACTGCCGAGCAGGAACGCATCGCAGAAGAGGAACATGTTGCCGAGCAACAACGTCTTTCATAACAGGAGTTTACTGCCGCTCAACAATGTGCCGATCAACAACATCGCGACAACCAGCAACCCATCACCAATAACACCATCGGCACCTGCAACGGTAACCCCTTAGTTCTTAACCAGCATGAAAGCGATGTTGGAAACATTGCTCAAGAGGACTTCAGAGCAAGAGAAGATCAACAAGGAATTGCGAGTCCTCGCAACCACGGACCGTGGTCTTAGAAGGGGAGATCCCATCTTACGATGACCCGTTGGGCGAATCAACCCTACAGCTCTGAACTTTACAACCCCGGTCAACACACCAAGAGTCCGAAGTTTTCTCTTTGAAACACCACCCGAGGAGCAGAACATGATTACGCCTGCCGCACCCGCACGACCTGAAACGACTACAACAACGTTGATCGATCTAGAAAACCCTATAGCTAGACCTACTCGAGAGCCCGAATCTATTCGCAGAACAGCGGCCCGAGCTGCACAAGTCAACACCGCTGCTGAGCAGGGTCAAGAGTCTCAAGATAAAGAAGACAACCCCCTCTGGCCGGAGCACTCTGAATCAGAGGAAGAACAAAGAGCAATGATTCAGGTTCAAAGAGACAAGATGGCTGCAATAAGGGCTGACATGGCGCGAACAACAGCGAAGATGAGAGATTTCCGCTCCTAAATCCACAAAGCAACTAGCCATGCTCCTGAGTTTGATAGAGACTTGGAGGAAACCCAGAACGTTCCATTCACCTCACGGATAACTAGAGCGGTGATCATTGACCCGGAAAAGATGAAAATTCTCGCTTACGATGGAAAGTCCGATCCCACCAAACATTTAATAGTGTTCTCAGTGGCAATGGGACGAGTAAGCTTCAAAGAAGGAGAACGAGACGCTGGTCAATGTTTAATGTTCGTGGGAAATCTCAAGGGACTAGCCCTACAATGGTTATCTCGACTTCCGCCAAGCTCGATTGACAGCTTCAACCATTTGACAGCTGCTTTCCTAGAACACTACGCAATCTACATCGAGAAGTGAATGTCTTATGCCGATCTTTGGATGATGGTTCAAGAGGAGAGTGAATCACTACGCAGCTTCCTGGACCGTTTCAAAGGAGTCTTATCCAAGATGGAAGGAATAAGCAATACAGCCGCTTTACATGCGTTAGAAAATGCACTCAAATTCGGACCCGCCTATCAGAATGAGATGGTCTTGCGTTCTCCAGCCATGTACCAGGACGCACTTCATCAAGGAACGGTCCATGCATGGTACGAGGAGCATAAGAAAGGTTTTCAGAAGATGGGGGAACCTAAGATTACCAACCCACCTCCTGCGCAAAATCAACCGAATTCAAAAAAAATAACTAGGGATCGGGATTCGTAGAGCACGAAGAAGGATTCAAAGGAGCTCACAATTATCAAGTGGATTCCCCAAGTTACAAACGAGGTCGTGGCTATGCTGGCCAAGGTCGAGACTGCGGACGAGGTTTGTGGAACAACACCTGGACGCGAAGCAAAAGTACATACGACGAAGCAACTTACTGAGAATTCCATAAGACATATGGCCACTTGACTTCCAATTGCTGCGTCTAGGCTCTCGCCTTACAAAGAAACTTGCGAAAGGCAAACTTGGCACCAACATTCGCGTTGATGACTTCGCTGATGCAAACGCTAATCAACAAGAGCAAACGCAGCTCCTGCCGCTACCATCGCCAAGACAAAATTGCAATGAAGAAACGCGACCAACTGCACAATGACAGGAGATTTTGATGATCATGGGAGGATCCTGTTACTGTGTGGATACGGTTTCTTTGATTAAAGCTGTCCAACGATGCGCAGACGTCAAAGCCAATCTTTCCAGGCCATCCAAGTTCCCAAACGATGTGATTTCCTTTGAAAAAGAAGAAACAAACGGAATAGATAGATCACACGATGATCCACTGTTAATCAAACTCGTCATCGCCGATTTCCTTGTATATGGGTGTTGATTCATATAGGAAGCCCAATGGACATTATTTTCAAAGACACGCTCGAGCGAATGGGAGTCGCATTGTCCGAAATCAAAACGCATCTGAAACCACTGACGGGTTTAAATTTTCAAATTCGTGTTTCGCATTTGTCTTCATACTTTCGTATGAGTTTCCTTCATAATTCATGAACAACCTTCACGGATTACGTTTTAATAGAGACGTATTTTTTCCATCACATCCTTCGCGGATTATTCAATGTCTTAACAAAACAGACATATCTCAAACATCCTTTACGGATTATTTTACGCCTTAACATAACATGCATTTTGATTACATCCTTCACAGATTAACAATTAAACTGTTTACAATACCCTCGTCGCTTCATGCCACAACGACGAACTCTTACAAATATTTCGGATCCGACTATCACATCCACCACAGGATTAAAAAAGCGCGCTATATAAATCATAATGATCATTATAGGAGCGGACGTGTTCATGGAAATATATCCGTAAACCCAAATGTTCATCCTAAACCCAACAAACATTGGTTCATTGATAAAAACGATCATTATAGGAGCGGATATGTTCATGGGAACATGTCCGTAAACCCAAATGTTTGTCCTAAACCCAACAAACCATATCATTGGTCATAACGCGATAACTTGTTCATCATTGGAGCGGACTCGTTAATGAGAACTATTCCGTAAACCAAGAATGATCATCATAAAACCCATAAAACGCATCTCTGGTCTAAAAAGCTATTGCATGATTTACGATTGGAATAGACTTGTTAATAGTAACTTGTCCGTAAACCAAGTATCGTCACTCAAAAACTCTACAAACAAATCATTGGTCATACGCGATATAGCATGGTCGACACAATTTTGGAGCGTATTCGTTAAAAGACTAACGTATGCGTAAACCAACATGTTCGTCAGAAAAACCAATTAGCATAACATTGGTATCAACTAAAACTTCAACGTATTCATTATTGGAGCGAATTCGTTAAAAGAATTACTTTGCGTAAACCAAAAATAATCATCATAAACACCCAATTATTAAAACATTGGTATCATCTAGGCAATCAAATCACTTGATCCAAGTACGTTACTTTTGGATCACATATATTAAAGAAACAACACTTGTGTAAACCAAATCGCATAACAAAATCATGTTCTAAAGTTAGACCATTTCGCATGATTCTCTAGCATAAAATGAAGAACAAAATAGGCAAATTTAAATCCGAAATCCATTAAGTCATCTTGCATCAACACAATGAGAAAGAAAAATGGTTGAGTCTATGAGCGGTGGATAAAGCCGTCCAGGCATAAATATGTAAGAAGACGTCTAAAGCAAAAGACTTCATTATAAGTTCAACAACAGAGCCACTTGGGCGGTAAAACAAGCAAAGTCTTAAATATAAGCAATACAAACGGAACCAAGTACAAAATTACAAGGGATCCTAGTTGTCTTCGTCATCAGGACCATCTTTCTCTTTCGTCGCACAACTCATCACCATCGTATCCATGTCGACTTCGTGTTCATATCCTGGAGGGAACAATGGAAGACCGGAACAAAACCAACTCGATCCCGAGGGAACATTAGCCTCGTTATTCACCATGAACAACTCGGACGAATCATGATCCGGAGTACGCTCCGGCAAATCATCGGAAACAGAAGACACAACCAAGTCGTCTCCGAGTTCGCGAACACGATCATTAAATTCTACGTCTCCGCTAACAAAGCCTTTCTCCCATTCAGCGATCTTGATTCTTTCGGCTTCTATGCTGGGGCGATTCTCACCTTGCAAAAGATCAATAAGCTCAAGATTGGCCTAACGTTTCCTATGGTAGTACAACTTATCCTTTGAATCTCCACCGAGAGACTTCAACTTTTCTTTGGCACAATTCATCTTGAGACAAAACTTTTCTGCCATCGAGCGCATCGCTTCCTTCACAGTACGTTTCTTCACAGTACGTTTGGACTTAGATTCGAACCTTGTTTTTTCAGTAGCCATCTGATGTTTAAGCATCTTTAACTCGACATCTCGTTGATGGCGCTTATTGACCAAGTAACGGATGTAGCCGATAGACTCGATGCACATATTTTCACATAACGCTTTCTCAGCTTCAAAAACTTTCTTCTTTTTCGATTCATTTTCTTCACTGGGTTGGCTAAACGCGTACTTTGCTCTCTCGAATATGGTTCATGCTTCAACGCCAACTTGTTTACGGAAGCGAAAAACTGTAACACGACAAAAACGATTCAATTCGAGTACGTTAAACAATGATGGGAAGAAGAGAAAGAAAAACGAAGAGGAATTGGGTTAAAATAAAAAATATCGTAGAACCCTACATCTTCTCATAATCTTTGTCTTTGGTTAAGGTTTCCAGAAAAGGAAACTGAGTACTCAGAAAGTCTACCGAAGAATACAAATCGGTCGAAGTACTCTCACCACCATACCGAACCAGATAATTTACAAAATAACGGAGTGTTTTCAATTTTGTCTTGCTGGTTTTCTTACCATCTTGGTTCGCCAGTTTCAAACACAGAGTTCCTAACACGATGTCTCTCGGAACATCCTCCAATCTCTTCGTCTTTTTCGAGCAGTCTTTCTTACGAGTCAGTTGCAGCTTAGGTTCCGGACCCGATAGCTCGTCAGTTTGATCGGGAGGAATAACAATACGGTCTTCAATCTCGGTCTCAATTTCCAAAGTTACGATGATCTGACTTTCAACGACAGTCTCGTCAATCTCCATGTCATTAGCATTAACAACTTAGTTGTTTCCCTCAAACTCTGAATTTTTCGCCTTTTTACGGGCCAAAGCTTCCATCATTTGAAGAATGGTGAGTGTCCCTTCCATGTTTTCTTGCGAAAAGAACTCGAAAAAATGAACATGTGATGTTTCAACTCGTTGGAAGGAGAAGTCTCTTTTCCAAGAACACCTTTCAGAAGCAAGAACGCAACCAAGTGTTTCATGTCGTCCAAGCACGGTGGAAACGGATAGGGAACTGCAAAAAACAACAACACACAACATAGGACAAAGTATAGCAGAATGAGCAAAATTCATAATGAGTACACAATATATGAAACAAATCTAGCTAGCAAGTCTAAACGAGAAACGTAGAACGGATACCCCGTTCTCTCCACTTATTAACTATTGTTTGCATCGATCTGGGACCGACGGAAGCCTCCGATATTTTAATGTAGAAGAAAGGATATGTCCAATCTCGATCTTTACTCAGAAATTCATCAATGATCGTGAGATTCGGTTTTCGGGGATAGCATAGATCAACTCATGATCAGCTTTTCCTTTTCGAAGTCTTAAAAGATTCATCAAGTGAGAAGCTTCAATATCTACGCCACATTCGAACCCGCAAACTATAATTCTAATTAAATGTCGAAGACCTCGCGGTGTTATTTGCCCTAGAGCTATGCTATAGTTCCATAAAATTCGAGGATGGCTTCCGGAATCGGAAACCAAAGAGAACACATGTCAAAATAACTCTCACACATAGTAAAGTGTTTTGGAGGCGGGTTATCGGCTCTATCGCAAAGCTCTGGAATTATCATTTCTACTTCCTCCGGAATACGGAATTTTTGCCTTAGCAAATTCAAAGATTCATCTGTACATATAGAGGAACCGGGTTCATCAGGAGTAACGCGTTTATCTTTCTCCGAAGTTGACTTTACAAAGTTGGATTTCTTCGAGAAAGGTTTACGTTTCAAAGGATTAGATATTCCAAAGAATTCATCCTCTTGCCTCCATCTTTCTTGTGCGTGTTTCCATACTTTACATGTCTAGGCGAGTATCTAGTAAATTCAATACCGTTGGAGTCAACGATTCTTCCATCGAAATCAAGTTTGGCGTCACAAGGGTTTGGCCTTCCGAATAAATTGACCCATTCATGGAGTGTGGGTTCGACATCGCGAGGATCATAAGAAAGTTCGCAAGTCATCTCCTCTAATATTTTTGCGATCTTTACATCACTCAAACATGCCATATAAGAACGAGTTCTACGGAACAAGTTTTGGTCAAGTCGCGATCAATAAATTTATACGAATACGCAAAAGTTGTTACGAATTCAAACAAAACCGACACGAGACTTGTCTCGAAGTCGGCACCAACAAACTCGGCGCACTATCACACAACCGACACAAATCGATCTCGGCGCTATCCCAAAATCGGCATCGATGGAATTGGCACAATGACACGACGTCGGCACAACGGCACGACGTCGGCACAATGCCGACATCGGCATTAACACTACAAAAAAAAAAAAAAACAAGATAAGGTAGAGAGAGAAAGTATCTTTCTAGAGAGATGGTGGAGAGTTGAGTTTGAGAAGAAGGGGTGAAATGAGGTCATTTATAGAGGAGAGCAAACTTTATCTTCTTACCTCGGGGAGCGTGACAAACTGGTATATTTTTCAGAAAATTCTAGTGTTATTAATTCAGCAACACTGCATAAAATTCGGTTCGACGCGTTTTCGAATCGTCATGAGAAACAATGGCAGTAAATTTCTGACCATTGTCTTCATACACATCATTTATTGCTACGCTACTATTATCATAGTACCTAGTTGGGGGGCAAATTGTTAGGGTCGGAATCCCCTCTCCCGAAGACAACGGGTAGAAATGGCCTTGTTGGTTATAAGCGACGACTGGTGCCTAGTTCATTTAAGTATCATATCGTATGATGAATCGCGTCATGTCGTAAACTGTTTTAGAACTGTTTGCGACTACTATCGAATAACGAATCACTTCCAGGCAAAAAACGGTTTTGCCGACTTCACCACTGCCGATTTCATCACCCTGCCGACTTAACCTCGCCACCATCACTTTGCCAAATTCATCTTGCCGAGTTCACCACTACCGAGTCCGTCACTGCCGAGTTTGCTGTTGCCGATTTGGCCATGCCAAATTGGTAATCGTCGCGATTCATGAAATGCCGATGTCTACCAAGTCAACGTATCACTCCTCGCCGAGATGAAACTATGGACGAGATAGATTTGGGCCGTAGCGACAAGTCCAACATCGCGCAAGCCTAGAAAAGGAAGCCCATATGTCATTGGCCGGCTTCGACAAAAGGAAAACCCTTGCGACTTAAAAAATTATCTTTTTACTCTTTGTAATGGGCTTAGCCGACTTAGACTAGTATATATACTCTTGTATCACCCTTGAGAAAGGGATCCGCAACTTAATACACAAAACGCTTACGCAAACAGTTCTTCTGACGATTTACGATTCTCAAAGTTTTTTGTTCGTAGTTTAACCTAGAAATCTCTATTTCCTTCAAAACCCTTGACAAATCTTATTTTTCGAGTTTCGAGTCCTACAACAAATTAGAGATTTAAACAATGTCATCATTTCCCCAAGACATGTCATTATTCTATGTCATAGTTTTTTAAGAGTTAGCCAATAAAATTAAAACATCTAAGCTTTTTTCAATAAAACCATTTTGCTTTTAATAGTAAGGGATTATTCTAAAACAAACTAAAAATTCTTGAATTTATCATATTATGTAATTCTATAATCGGATCGAACCACAAACAAAAAAAAGTTTGACCAAATTAAAGTTAGACTAATAAACAGTTTTAGAACCAGACCGAACACCGAACTAGTCCGACTGATTCCGTTTCCAGAGATATTTTACATGATTGATCTGCCAAAAAAGAAAAAAAGAAAAAAAAAAAGGAAAACAAAAACAGAAGAGATTTTAAATTAAAAATAAAAATAAAAAGCGAAACCTTCTTCTTGGTGTTGGCGTTTCGTATAAAAGTGAGAAGTAGCCTCGAAGGCCAAAATTCCTCTCTTTATAATTTTATCATCAAAAACGCCGATCTTTTGTTGGTAGGGGAAACGACCATCCGTCATCGGCGACGGAGAACTGGCCGGAGAAATCAGATTCCGATCAATTATAGAAGAATTTAAGGGAGGATGGGTAAGAAGAGAAAGTCTACAGCTACGAGCCTCGATGAGGTAGATCGGACTGTTTACGCCTCTTTCCGCACCGCCGCTAATTCCTTATCTCAGCTTTATACTCAGTCTATGAACCACCAGAAACTCTCTTTCCAAGCCGGTGAACGCCACGGTCTGGTATGGATAATCTCTCTGATTCTTGTCAATTAGGGTAATTTCAATTGGATTCTTAGTTTTTTGCGATTGATTTTGTTTTAGCATCGTTTTGATTGGTTCTAATTAAGATTTTTGTGCTCAAGTTTTGATTTCTAGCCTGAAGTTGTTAGGTTGCTCAGTTCTGTCTAATCTGTTTAGTGTTGTTATAAGTGAACAATATATGTGCATTATGCTTTTGGTGTTTCTTGTTCTCAGTTTATGTGCTACCTTTTGATTGTTTTGAGCATGGTTTGATTCCAGTTTAAGGTTTTTGAGCCAAAGTTGTTTAATTTCCTCACTTGTCTCCAATGTTATATTGTATTGTTGTTAGTTTTCTTTATGCTTTGGTGTTTCTTGTACAATATGTGTGTTAGTTTTCTTGTGATAATTTAGGTTTCTAGAGGACCCTCATGATTCCAGTTGTAATACTGGGAAAAATTCTCTATTTCATTTTACTTGTTGTGGGGAGCCACTGATTTTTCTTATAGACGGAAAGATTTCTTTTTTCTTTTGATTGAAAGTGTTTCTGTGCCATTGCATCTCCTATCAATGAAAACCTAAGCCAAAGAAGTCATACGTTTACTTTTGTAGCTGCAATCAATTTATAGTCATTACATAGCTATATGATTAAGTTTACGTCGCTATATGTTCCTCTTTTAATTGCTCCTTCATCTTCTGCATGTTGTTCTTTAGGATGCTTAGTCTCTGTTGCATTCATCAGCATTTGTTGATTCATTGCGCTTTTTTGTTCCATTTATTATTTTATCCGGCTAAATAATTTATTAGAACTGTAGTTTAGAATATGAAAACTAATTGACGAAGAAAAAAGGTTGAAGTCTCTCAGGATCCCCACCAATACGCTTAAGGGTTTCCAACTTTCACCTTGTCTCTCTTTCTCTCTATCACACGTCTGAGGATATAAACATAAAATCTCAGAACTCCCTTTCTCTATTACACTTGTGTTTGCTTTTAACTTTTTATGTAAATTCAACAAGATTCTAAAGATGATAGGATGAGCATTTTCTTGTATGCTGTCTCATTTACTATATTGAGTGTGCTTAGTATTTGTTGGAAAATAAGATGTTGACAACGAGAGTAAGATTTTGTTGTATGCTCTTGTCCTTCCATAATCCATGGTTAACGTGGATTGGAATCCTCACTTGAAATGAGGGATGATTTGTGTTGTGATGTGAAACTTGTAGGTTTGTGTGCCACGTTCTTGGTATTTTATTGCTTGCCGTCTTATGCAGCCTTAACAATTGGTATACACATTGTAGAAAGAAAGTGAGAATAAACTCTTACGGTCTTGTTCATCTTCCCTATGTCAGGAAAAGCTGTACCAATGGATATGGAGACAACAAGAAGGAGGATCAAGAGTTACACCTATGGATATAATCAATTACATTCAGGTTAATATGATTTCTATCTATCTAACCTAACCTAACCTAACCTGGAATCCTGGTCCGATCTATTTTCTGTTCTTGATTGAGTTTCTGCTTTTCTTAATGCAGAACGAGCTCGAGTGTTGCATAGAGGAGCCCCCAATGTCTCCTAGAGCGCCGCCACCTCAACCAACAATGCATGTCACGAATTCCGGACTCATGGCATCTTCAGGCACCTCTTGCCCAACAGGTGTTCCAGTGGTTCGGTCTGAGCAATGTGAAAACCAGGCCAAGAACTCTGTTTTCTCAAACGCCTTGTCAAGTCCGATACGCCGTAGTCTTCAGAGCTACCAAATTCCCCAGGGAGGCTACATATCTGGTGGAACCAGAAGCAGTGAACTGAACAGGGGATCTAACTCCCCAGGTTCTATTGATTCTTCAATGGACATGCATGCAGACTAAGAACTACACTCTCGTTTGATGATGTTTGCTTTATACAAAACCGGATTGATTCTTCATAATGTATCAATTGGTTCTTCTTATCTTGGAGGTGGTTTGCTCGTATTTTCGTTAGGGCTTCTAATGGTCACATGTAAATCATTGTGTCTGTGATACTTGTCACTTGTTTAACAATTTAATTTTCATGATTCAGACTGCTTGAAATCATCTAGCAAATGGTTGTTATCATAATTCTTAGCATAGTTATAAGACCAACATAGTGACCGGACCTAGACCAACATAGTGAGGTCCCGACTAGCCCGTCCTGGTTGGGTCTAGAAACATTGCCTTATTTCCAACATGCCAAACGGCTCCCACTTCTCCATTTCCATATCTTCTTCAATATTTCTCAACGTTTCCATGGTTTTATGTTTGATTCATCAATCTGATTTTACTGTCATCGAAATTTAGTTTCATCTATAAAAAAAAATTCGTTCTAAACTTCATCAATAAGGATTCTGGATGTGTACTATCTATTTATACTGTTTAGCATGATACTGATTATACTGATTTATTAAACAGTAAAACAGATTAGATAATGATTATAAACAGATTTTGGTATAGACGTTCAGCTAAAAAAAATATAGGTGCATAGACATTATCTGATGCAGTCGGAAAACCTTAGAAATAACAAGCGTTAAACCAATGTGATTTCTTTGTAGCTAAGTGTATAGCGTTGTTGTAAGCAAAATTCAAACTGAAGTAAAGCTAAATCCCACTCAGGACCGGCTCAAACATTTTATAGGTCTAGGGGCAAAACTTAAAATTCGGCCCCTAATATATCATAAATATTTAATCTAAATATTTTTTGAAATAATTCAATACATAAAAAATTAAGTTCTATTTATGAAAACGACAAGGCCGGCCTTGAGGGCAAGCGGGCAAAGCACACGCTTGCAGACCTTATATTTATAAAGAAAAAATTGGCCTTCGAATCCAAAAAAATCTCTTTAGTCTAGTGACTAAAACTCAATATTTTCCTTAGAACATGTCATGAGTCCGAAACTCAATAATGTTCTTTTGTTTAAATATTTTTTTCTAAAAAGTAAAGCGGGCCATTAACGAAACAATAATACTACAATCGCAAGACAACAAAACATGATCGGTGACTCGAGATTTTGAATCTAAGAGTTTTGATTGTCAAATTTACATAGATTAAGAACTTTAAAATTGAAAATTTGATAAAAAAAAAAATGAAGATAGACCTTGAATTGTGTATGTGAATATGAGTAGAAAGCTTGGAAATTTATTTTTTAGAGGAGAGATTTTTGCTTATTTGTGAAACTGAAAAAAACAAAATAACAAAAAAACTCTTCATAAACCCTCCGTAAAAGAAAAACCCTATAATAAAAAAAAATCTCATTATTGGGCCCCCTTTCTTCATGGGCCCCTGAGCCACACACCTTTTGTCCTCCCCTATAAGGCAGCACTGATCCCACAACTTCGGTTTATCACAACAAATACTTCGAATCATATTCCCCAAAGTTCGATTGGTTACCTCAGTTTGCCTATCAGTCTAAGGGGAAGTTGTATAACTTCTTTTCAAAGTCGTTCTAACATCTTCTAAAGAGTAATAATAAAATGATTGAGAAATTTGATATTTCTATATGAAGTTATTGACTTAGGAACCCCATGAAGACGCACAATTTCTCTGAAAATCAACTTGGCTAAGTTGGATGTATTTGTAGTCTTCTTACACGCTATAAAATGCGTCATTTTTAAGAATCTATCAACTATTACAAATACAGAGTCCACACCTCGTTCTGTATGAGGCAATACCAACAAAAAATACATAGACAAATCTTACCAAATATCTTCAGGAATAGGTATAGGCATATAAAGACCAAAATTTTGAGACTGGCCTTTAGAAACTTGACATATATAACACATTTTGACAATATCACCAGCGTCTCTCCATAGGTTCGGCCAATAATATATTTCCTCGAAGATAGCAATGGTCTTGTCTCTACCCAAATGACCACTAAGACCACCACCATGCTAATCTCAATCAATTTATCTCTTAGTGAAGAGTAAGGGATGTGCAACATGTCTCTCTTAAAAGGATAGCCATCTCGAATGTGGAAATATGCAGAAGGAAGCTTATCATCTCGAATGTGAAAATAGCCATCTCTTATCGTCACTTTCATACAACTCTTTCAAATACTCAAAACCCACAATCTCATGTGCCAATGTAATTAGTAGAGAAGCTCTCCTACTCAAAGCATTTCCTACCTTGTTAAGAGTCTCAAACTTATGTTGAACAATGAAAGGAAATTTCTACATAAAACTTATCCATCGAGCATGCATCTCGTTTATCACTTTCCGACTGTAAAAAAAAATTCAAAGTGTAACATCCCAAAACCAAATTGTGAAAGTTGGTAAGGGGTGTGGATCGACACCAAGGCTGGGTGTCGATCGACACCATATTTAATTGAATCGGATTTGGTTCGATTTTAATTGTCTGGTTTGGATCGGTTTGGGTTATGGAAACCCTAGACTCATGTTTTTAAGGCTGTGCAGCCACATTTTTCTATGCCTAAAGGCAGAAAATCATGATTAGAGTGGTTGAGAGAGATTTTGGTGTTTCCTACGCGATTTGGTGTTTGAGAGAGAAAGAGACAGTTATGTTCCGCTTGGTAGAGTATCAGAACGGACATGAAGAACAGATCGAATCGAGATGAAATTTCACGGATAAGTTCTTCTATCTCTTAGATAGCCTTAAGGAAAATCCGTTTGTTATTCGGTTGTGTACGCTAAGAGATATCTCTGTTTTCGTGAGAGAGGTTTGTGCAGAATTGGGTCTATGATCAGACCACTTCGATGGCGTTTTTTCGGATTGTCATATTGATTTAGGCAACGATCCTTATGTCTTTGGAACGCTCTTTGTGTCTATTTTCCGAATCATGTTTCAGATCATGATTCCGACGTAAACTCCATCTTTTATGGTCATTTGATGTTAGGTTGTTGTTATTTGACTTTGATGGAATTGATAGCGATTATTGTTTGTTTCATGGTTATTGCGTGTTTATCGTATTATATATCAATGTGAATGGATTGGTTTATGAAACAGAGTCGAGCCACGTGAGGATTTGGCTCAATTCAAGTTTCTACGATAAGTGTCAATCGACACCTAGAGGAAGTGTCGATCGACACCTAGAGGAAGTCGATCGACACACTGCTGTTTTTTTTGTGTGGTTGAGTTTGGTGTGTCGATCGACACCATAGAGAATGTCGATTGACACTGATTATTGAGTTGCATATTTTGGTTAATGTGCTTGTTTTGGTAAGTTGAACGTTGTGAAAATGTTGGTTGATTATGAAGTATTTGGCATGAGTTGTCCTTATTATGTAACCGGTAGACGGGATGACCGTCTCACTAAGTATTTATGAAATACTTACGCATTTCGTTTTCCCATGTGATGCTGGTAATTATGTGATCGTAGAATCATGGCAAAGAAAATATGATGATTAAGATCTCTAGGTTATTTGGTTGTGTTGGAATCTAGAACATGATGTTTAGGTTGCTAGTATTTATGGAAATTGATATTTGAAATCATTTTTTTAATTGGTTTATTGGATTATTAGTCTTAGAACTACTTATGTCTTTTCCTTTGATGATTGTTTGTTGAATTAATCGTTGAGAATTAATAATTATGGGATTATTAATTCGGATTAATTATTATAAAAAAAGCTTGGTTGTTTCACAAAGCTTGGGGGTCAGTGAACAAAATGAATTCACTCTGAATAAGGTAACGCTCCCACTGCCTTAATGCTCTAAATACTTGCATATAACTCTTTGTACTCCATTTCGGGCGACCCTCGCTTAATTTCTTGTTAAAGAAGACCACTGGTCTTTTCTCTTGGGATGGGACAACCCCTATTCCAACTCCACTAGCATCACATTCAACTTGCAACACCTTATCAAAATTGGGTAAAGCCAAGACTCGTGAAGTACAAAGCTGCTCCTTAATTAAGGGAAAACTCTTATCTTGTTAAAGCCCCAAATAAAACTTTTCTTTCTTCAAACACCCACTAATAGGAGCAGTGATGGTACTAAAATCTTTGATAAATTTCCTATAGAAAGTAGTTAGACTATGAAAGCTACGTACCTTAGTAACTGATTTAGGGGTAGACAAAACTCTAATAGCACTCAATTTACCTTCATCAACTTGAATCCCTTCTTCCCCAACAACAAATCCTAGAAACGACAACATGTTGGTGCTGAATGTACACTGTTCATATTGATGTACAACTTGTTTTCTTGTAAAACATGCAAGACTTGCTTCAAATGCTCCAAATGTTTTTCTTGGTTTTGTTGTAAATAAAAATATCATCAAAATAAACCACCATAAAAGAACTAGTGAAAGAAGGAAGAACCTGGTTCATCAATCTCATGAAAGTACTACATGCATTTGACAATCCGAAAGGCATAACCAGCCATTCATACAGTTTATCTTTGCTTTTAAAAGTTGTCTTTCATTCATCTTTAGGTCTAATTCGAATCTGATGGAATCCACTAAAAATACCTATCTTTGAAAACACCTTAGAACATGTTAACTCGTCAAACATAGGGTTGGAGAATTGATATTTGGTGGTTACCTTATTTATGAATCTACCATCAACACGCATTCACCACTGATTACCCTTCTTAAGAACAATAAGGACTAGCACTGTGCATGGACTCATGCTTTCACTGATAAATATTTTCTTCAGCAAATCTGCAATATGTTTTTAAAGATCTCATTCTCCTTAGGACACATACGGTAGGGAAGAACGTTCGACAAACTCGATCCCAAAATTATGTTAATCTGATGTTGAGTATCGTGCATAAGAGGCAAATCATTTGGCAATTCATCTTCAATCAACTCATTGAAATCTTTAAGATCTTCAACACTTCTTCTAAAGTTGTTGTTTCCTCCTTTACATCACTCATCAACCCTTTAAATACCAAAGGGTAGTAACATTTAGCTTCTTTAACATCGTCATCAAGCTCTTTTCGCTTTCCGTCATAACAAAAAAATTGAACTTCTCTTTTCTACGCTTTTAAAATTCAAAACAGAAGTCATGACAATTTTTTGTTTTCCCCATGTAAACAATATCACATTATCTCTTCCCCAATAAGTGATATCATTATCAGACTGCCAATGTTGACCACATAAACATGACAAATATCCATGTCAAGAATATCGCAAATTACCTCCTCTTTATAGTGCTTATCGATGAAGATGGGGACTTTGCATGTTGTTGTAACTCAAACTTGTGAACCTTTCTTCATCCAACAAAGCTCATATGGTTTCTCATGTAATTATGTGGGTAACTTCAAGTAATCAACTAGCTTTGAGAAACCAAATTGTTTGAGCTTCCATTATTTACAATCGTGTTACACTCCTTAAATAGAACAATGTGTTCTAAACAAATTTTTAGGCTACCATTTTTCTTTAAATGACATCAAAACTCTCTAAAGCACTTCATTAATACTCTCATCAGGCTCTTCATCAGCAAATTCATCCCCTGGATTTTCATCATCATCCTCCTCAAAGTCATCCTCTTCTTACTCTGCAAGAGCAACAAGCTTTTTGCTGGAGCAAACATTGGATTTATGATACTAGCCCTGATAACGAAAACACTTGTCAATTGAAGGCCTAACATACGAGTTATTCTGTCTTTGAGCTGGTATTTTATTATGTTGAGTATTATTAGAATAACTAGCTCTTTTATTACCAGAGATGAAATCTTTGTTTATTGCGCTCTTTTCCTTGTTGCACGTTGATTCAAAACTATTATGAGGTACTTACCTCTTGTATGATTTAAACTCACGAGGTGAATTTTCAATAAGCACAGTCTTCAAAGCTAAACTAGAAGCCTTTTCCACAGTCCCAACAATTTGTATATCCATCTTCTCTTGTATAGAAATTTTCAAGCCATTGATGTACCGAGTTACCTTTTGGTTTTTGTCTCTCCTAGGTCATTGCGTTCAGAGAAACGCATGAACTCAATAGTGTACTCCATCATAGTTCATTTGCATTGTTCACAATCAAAGTACATTTTGGAGAGAATATGCTCGTAGTTTTTTGGTAAAAATCGGTCCAACATCAACTATTTCATACATGCCAAATCTTGACTGACCCTTTCCTCTGTCTCTATCTTTGAAATCCCACCACACATCATCTGCTTTCTTTAATCAGATTGCAACCATCTAAACCTGCTTATTCTCCGGAACAACCATGACATCAAATATAATCTATCAACATCGATCTACTACTCCATAAAGGCCTCTATACTCATAATACCGTAAAACAATGGAATATCAACTTTTACGCAATACTCATGATCATTCCATCGATTTCCTTGTTCAACAACCTCTTCCTCCAAAAGCTCTTCATCATCAGAACCCAAAGTTTTTACAATAGCATTACAATTGTGTTTCCACCATGTTGATCCCTAATCGTTTCCCTTCTCCAGTCTATTTGTTAATTTTCGTTAACCCAAGTCAATTCTCTCCCTTCGCCTCTTTGTTGATTGTTGTTATTGAAATTTTTTATGATGGCATTAACAACCTGATTGGATAAGGCTGCTAACTGATCGATGAACAGTTAAAGCCAGCGTAAAACCCTTAAGATCTGCTTAGTTATGGTAGTTGGTTTGATAGACTCCTCGTGAGGATCTATGCCCGAAGATCTCTTTGAACGGTTTTAAGGATGCGGAATGATGATGATGGATGAATTTCGAAAGAGAAGATGAACGGTTTGAATGTGAAGGATGAAGAGATAAATGGATCGATGCGTACTTCCGAGAGATTTGAACGATCTCTAAGACTACAAAGCTTGCCCTTTGTGAAGGATAAAGATCCAAAAAGATGAACAAGAGGGGGATTGATGTGAAACTTCCAAGGGATGTAAAGAGATCCTTAGACTTTTGGCTCTTGAGTGAAATGGGATGAAGATCCAAATTTCGGGTTCAAGAGGATGATCAAACGAGTTTAAGAAAAGACTTATGATTTAAAATGTTTGATGATTGAAATGAGAAGTGGCAAGCCACTTATATAGGAAAAGAGAAGTGTACATGCACACTCTCTTGAAAAAAACAACATAATTAAAGGTTTGACTAATAAATGAAAAATGCATGCAAAACACATAGGAAATGATGAATTTTGACTCCAAGATCTCATAAAAACGTGATGGGCCTTTGATGGGCTTCCAAAAAGTCCAAAAATTAGCCTAAGTATGATAATGAGGAAATGGTGAAGTATGTGGGCTTGCCTCATTAAAAACCTACTTCGGAAAACCCATTGGGACAAAACCGAAGGTAGGGAAAAAGAGTACGAGTCCACATACCTCTCATTATCATCCTTCCTTGGCTCGAATCACAACCAATGCGGTTTGATGAGCAACTAAAGGAAGTTGGACGTTTAGTCTCAACACAAGCATAGAGACGGCTTGGTTGAGCTGTCTTATACATGACCTCGTCATCGGTCCACTCGGGATTTCTAATGCCTTAGTGTCTTTAAGAACCTCAATGTCTCCAAGTTGCTCCTCGGCTACAAGCGGTTCCGTGACTCCATGTTCTAAGCTGGACAGGGTTCTATCATTCCCTCCCTCTTCAAAAGGATTTGACCTCAAATCTGAATCATCTGCAAAATAAGGAACTAAGTAAGAAACGGATTCATAAAGGATTAAGGCCATACCTTTAAATTTGTTTTGGCTCGGCTTTGCATCAGGAGGTGCTTCTTTGATCAACATGAAACTATTGACGTCTTGGTGTTTATCCTGGTCCAAATTAGGTGGTTTAAACCGATTGTCTTCCTCTATCTTTTTAGTACTTTGGTCTTGATCAGGTGGCTTGAATCGTTTGTCTTCCTCTCTCTTTTCCTTAATTCCCATGTGGTTCAAGACTCCTCTAAAACCTGCATTTAGCTCTTTTGACAAAGACAAGTGATTCATATCTGTGTGATTATAGACTAAAGAATCTTTTAAATTTGAAACATCTTGTCTTAACTTAGAGAAAGTTCTAACCATAACAAACTCTGCCTTAGTTTTAATTAATTCAAACTTGTTGCTAAACAAAGATATTCTCAAAGAAGGTTGAAATTCACAAAATTCTTCCAATGATAAACAATTTCGCTTAAAGAACTTTTCAGGTGTTAGTGTTTCAAAAGTTGGAATCATTTTATCAAAAAAAGAATTTGAAACACGAAGTTCTTTCACATTTTCCAAACCAAAACGTTTTTCATCTTGAGCAGAAACCATCACAAGTAAATTAGGCTCTGTTTTAACCAAATCAACTTCCTTACAGTGCTTTTTTGTGTAGACACAAGGAAATGGCTCAAGGATTGGTTCTGGGACAAGGTTGGTCGGATGCTCCAAGTTATCAATCAATGGCGAACTCCTTGATGTTTCTTCAAGTAGTTTTTCATCAAGAACCTGTGAAAAGGAATCAATACTTCTCGGTTGCACCGGTTTGAAAAAGGTTAGTTTTTCACAAGCTTGATTACTTTCAAGCATAAAATCAGATTTCTCAGAAGGAAAATCACACTTATCTATCAAAGATTTAGAAGGAAGAGCACACTTAGCTTTTACGGATTTGCTATAAGAATTGAGAAGCTCAAGTAGCTCGTTCTCTAGTTGTCACTCAAAGAGAGTCTTAAGGAACATATTAATCATATGTGTCATTCAAAGAGGATCTTAAGGAACACATTAATTAATGTTGGAATTTGACTAGGTTTTACCGGATTAATCTCTATTAATCAACCTAACAGAATTCCATATAAGCCTAGGATCTAGGGTTTGCAAACTTTGAATCTATGTGATCAGATCTCGAATATACCTGGTGTTTATGCAGCGGAATTGAATCAGGGATTTGAGATCTATAGCGCCCCAAGCGTTGCGCCTCTACTGTTAGTCCACACGCACACAAACAGGAATCCGCAGGGTCGCTAGAGCCTGGAATCGGATCTTTCAGGGAATTTATGTTTCAGAGGCGGCTCTGGACCAAAAGCTTCTTCTCCAGGTCGTGCCTCATATCATATATATAGGCCCGGGAGAAAAATCCCTGAACCGATTCAGAATTAATTAAGTCGTTAAACCGAAATCCCTATTTCGGTTAAAGCCTAGTGTCGATCGACACCACCATGTGGTGTCAATCGACGCCTCTTCTAAAACATGATTCTTATGTGTATCTAATACACATCATTTGGATCATTACATTAATGATCATTCCCACATAAAGTAAATCCAGTTTGCTTAGGTATGTGACCCTGTAGGATCATATAATACTAGTAATGAGTTCATAACTCATAGATCATCAGCGGCTTCTAGCAAAACGTAATGACCACCTAGTATCATATGAATGTCTGATCTCGACAATACAACTATCACTAGAGTGAATACAAGTGTGATTTCAGGACATTCCCAACAATCTCCCACTTGTACTGAAATCATCTATTCCCATAACCCCTTCGTATCTATATCTCGATATGGCATAAGGCAAGATCCGTGTCATCCTTATTACAGCCATTATCATGTTCATCGAACTCTGATTTATACTGACCAAAACAAACCACTGACAATCACCTCGTTTGAGCGCGGCCACGCATTTCTCAGTATTAAATCTTCGATGGGCCCTGAGATATTTATCTCCTGTTATATAGGAGGGACAAATCCCATCTAGTTCTATCCCTGTTCCTTCACACACTTCATGATACGCCCAATCAATGCCTTTATAGTCACCTGTTACGGATAACGTTTGACACAGTCAAAGCGGACCAATTCATATGCAAGAAATCATGATGAACTCAGGTCTAAGGACTATACTCTATAGTCGTAACGAGAACCTCTCATGACACTTATATAACTATCTTGTAGAGTTCTCATTAGCGGGTCATGTCCGATCATATGTTCTCTAACATATATCTATGTGATTGACTTTAATACTCTTATTAATGACTCCATGAAACTTAGTCATCAGTCACCTCACATGCCAGTCTCACGCGGTTGTCAGTGTCCCACTTTAACAACCTTGACCAGGGACAAACATAATCTATGTCATTTATCACTTTATAGGGTTTCATGATCAAGTCCTCAACTTGATGACCTATAAAATGCCATAAATTACTCTTGGGACTATTATTCAATTATCCAATAATCAAATAATAAATGAAATAATTTCATTATGACATAACCAAATTATGCCTACATGAATATCATAACACAACTAAATCCTTTACAACTCCCACTAGAATTAAGATCACATCTTAATATATCCAATACCTACAACAGGAGGGTGAAACTCATGTTTAGGTCGTGGGAGAGGCTGCGGTGATCTGCTTGGAACCCTTTCCAACAAACCGCAGGCTGTGGTGCTCTGTTTGGAACCCTTTCCAACAAACAGCACTACAGTATAGACACAAGACATAACCCGGTTCCGACCGGAAATCGTCTTTGTCCGTCTAACCACTCTTCATCAGAAACCATTACTTCCTCAGTTCACCAAGCTTCTATCCTCAGTATTCCCAAATACTGAGAATATTCTTGGTAACTATCCAGTGACTTTCACATGGATCATATTGGTATCTACTCGTCATGCTTAAAACACAAGCAATATCTGGACGAGTGCAGGTCATGGCATTCATGATAGATTCCTCTGCATACGCCTGGGAATCCTATTCAAAAAAACCTTTCTTGCTCAGCCAGTGTCCAGGGACACTGCATCTTGCCAAGATTCATGCCATCAGACATTGGTATGAAGCCCTTCTTGGAATCATGTATATTTAATCTGTCCAAGACTTTATCACCATAAGAATCTTGACATGATCCAATTAGCCTAACCAATCTATCTCTATAGATTCTTATTCCAAGAATTCACGCGGCTACTCCCATGCCTTTCATTGAAAAATAACTTTCGAGCCAAGTCTCTGTAGACTAAAGCAACGGAACGTTATTTCCGAGAATAAGTATGTCATCTACATACATAATGAGAAATGCAACTACACTCCCACTAGTCTTCTTGTAAACACTTGGTTCCTCTTCGTTCCTGATGAAGTCAAACCTTTTGACATCTTTATCAAAACGAAGATTACAACTCCGTCATGCTTGCTTCAATCCATACATGGATCGATTAAGCTTGCGTTCTTTCCCAGCATTATTTGGATCTGTGAAACCTTAGGTTACGTCACGTACACATCCTCTTTCAGAATTCCAATTAAGGAAAAACTGTTTTTCACATCCATCTGCCAAATTTCATCACCATGATCAATGGTTGTTGCTAGTATAATCCGAATGGCTTTAAGCATAGCGAATGGGAACAGGTTTCATCATAGTCAATACCCTGATTTGCTTGAAACCTTTAGCCACCAGCTAAGCTTTGAATATCTGGATATTCCCATCTTGGATCTAGCGACTCCTAGCCACTTTTCGGAGTCCGGGCCCAACATTGCTTCTTCAAAATTCGTAGGCTCGTCATTGTCTATGATCAACAAGTCATGACAATCGGTCACAAGAAATCCATATCTCTCGTGATCGTTACGAATCCTTTCGGATCTATGAACTTCAGGCACCACAGGTGCAAGTTCTACAACCCTTTGCAGACCCAGCTACTACTCTTCCTTAACAGGTCGAGCAGTCTCCTGTGATTCTCGAACATTTTCGAGATACACTTTACTCCCACTGTTTTTCTTGGAAAGACAATCTCTCGCAAGAAAACATAGTTCTTAGCAACAAACATTTTGTTATCAGAACATGTGTAGAAGTAATAAGCCTTGGTTTCCTTAGGATAACCATTCAAAGTAGCATTTATCGAATTTGGATGCGAGCTTGTTAAATGTTTTACACAAGCCTCATAACCCTAAATTTTAGTAAAGACAAACTTGGAACATTTCCAATCCACATCTCATATGGAGTCTTTGCAATTGATTTTGTTGGAACCCTATTTAGTGTAAACTCAGACATTTCTAGAGTGTATTCCTAAAAGGATTATGGAAGATCTGTGTGACTCATCAATGATCGAATCTTATCCAATAAGGTTCGATTCCACCTCTTGGAAAACCCATTCCAAAGGGGCGTTCCAGGAGGAGTGAGTTGTGAAACAATTTCACACTCTCTTAGATGATCACTTAACTTTTGACTTTAAGTATTCTCTTCTGCGATCTAATCGAAGAACTCTAATACTTTTATCAATTTGATTTTGTACTTCATTCTGGAATTCCTTGAAAATTTTTCAAAAGAGGATTCCTACTTGTGACTCATTAGATAGACATCGCCATGCCCACTCTAGTCACCAGTATAGGTAATGAAGTCTTGAATCCTAATTTTCTCTAGCATTGGTGCTTATCGGGCCGCACACATCTGTATGTATAAAGCCCAATAAGTCATTGGCCCATTCTTTTAGTTTGATAAAATGGGCCTTAATCGTTTTGCCCAATAAGCAGGATTCAAATATCTCACATGATTCACAACCATGTGAGCCCAAAAGCCCATCACTATGGAACTTCTGAATCCTCTGTGGCCCAAACGATAATGCTGGGGAACCGATTTGTGTTTATGTCATAGACAGATATATATATTGGTTTAAGACATAAAACCCATTCTCTAATGGGATGCTACCATATAAAATATCATTTAGATCAAAAGAGCAACATTTGTCTTTTATCAAAATAAAATCATTCAAAATCTTACAAGAAAATGAAATGACATTTTTGCTCATAGCAATTACATAATAGCAATTATTTAGTTTCTAAAACCAAGTCTGAAGGCGACAACAAATGGAAACTTCCTACAGCTAATGCAGCAACCCATGCTTCATTCTTGTTGAGTATCTCCATTTGTCCCTTCTTCAACGTTCTACTGTTGCTCAGGCCCTGCACATTTAAACAAATATGAGCACCACAACCGGTATCTAATACCCATAAGGTAGAACTTAAAATAACACAAATACCTGAATAAGGAGTGTCATACATCTCCATTATTTCCTTGGAATCTTCCATGTATTTCTTGCATTTTCTCCTCCAATGCCTTGGTTCCCCATAGTAGCTGCAAGCATCATCATCAGATGGGCCAGACTTGGGTTTAGTGAGAAACTCAGGCTTATCCTGATTCACAATCTGGACGGCCTTTCTCTCACCCTTGTCTTTACCAGGTTTCACAAACCTTTTGCCCTTCTTGATATTGAGCTCAGCTGTCTTGAGCATATCATGCAGTTCAGTCAACGTCTTCGTCAAGACATTCTTGATGTAGTACTTGATGAACTCATCATAGCTCGTCGGCAGGGACTGCAGAATGATGTCAGTAGCCAACTCTTGGCTAATAGGACAATCCAGTCTCCTCAGGTTATCAATATAACCCATCATCTTCACGACATGAGGACTTACTGGAGCATCCTTTGGCAGCTTGCACTCAAATAGAGATTTAACCGACTGGTATCTCTCAGTTCGAGTCTGCTCCTGAAACCTAGCTTTCAGGCTAGTGACTATCTCGATAGGCGATTCCACGTTCTCATATTGCCCCTGCAATTCAGAGTTCATGGTATCCCTCATCAGACGGCTGACATCGACCACATCATAATAATGCTTATTCCAAGCATCATATACTGCATTTAAAGCATTGGACCTTAGTTTCTCGGGGAGAGCTTTCTCAAGGACATAGTCCTTTCTCTCTTGCTTGAGAACAATTCTCAAGTTCCGATACCAATCAAGGAAGTTGGATCCATTTAACTTGTCCTTCTCAAGGACGGATCTCAACGAGAAAGAGTTCTGATTAGACATAACTGTAATAAGAAAAGGAAAAATCAGTTATGATATTCAGAAAATGAGAAATCTTAACAATTAAGAAAACTCGCATTATATTCAAAACAATGTTTCCTCAAATGAATATAATGATCCAAGATCCATGTTTCACCAAAACCCGAGCGAGCCACTGGCTGTCACTCAAATCTTAGCTATATAGGTAAGCAACACTTTGCTAATCATATCCAATATGACTCTTGGTTGTCACTACAAGAAAACAGTCCATAAGTGACTGCGCTTTGTGACTGAAAAATCAGTCACTAATATTTGTGACTACTTTGAGACGAACTAGTGACTGATTTGCGACGGAGAAAACAAGTGTCGCACTTTAGTCGCAAATTTGCGACGCCAGAATCTGGTCATAAGAGTGTCGCAAATTAGCGACAACATTGCGACATATATTCTGTGGTTCCGTGGTAGTCACATATCAGTCACTAATTTGCGACACTTTTACAACGAACAGAATCGTCACAAATTTGTGACACATATGTTACCAAAACAGAAGTCACAAATTAGCAACTCCACCGTGGGTGTCACAAAAGCGTCGCTAATTCATGTCGGCAGAAGAATACAAAAGGGAATCTATATCGGCCAAAAGGTTACGAAAATGTAAAACGTGTTTGGTAACCGGTCACCTAACTCAAGAGATATTTTTCTTAAGGTAGTGGTAAAGTAGAGGGTAAAGCGTCACAAAGTTGTGACTCCGGTTTTGGCGTCACAAAGTAGAGGCAAATTATTTTGCCTATAAATACCACGTATCCTCCTCTCATTTCATTCACACAAATCTCTATCCTCCTATCTCTCTCTGAAAAAAAAAAAGTGTGGGAAAAAAAAAAGAGTTGGGAAAAAATAGTGTGGGGAAAATATTAGTGTGGGGGAAAAAATAGTGTGGGGAAAAAATTAGTGTGGGGGAAAAAATAGTGTGGGGAAAAAATTAGTGTGGGGGAAAAAATAGTGTGGGGAAAAAATTAGTGTGGGGAAAAAATAGTGTGGGGAAAAAAATAGTGGGGGGAAAAATATTCGGTGAGAAAAAAAAACAAAATGTGGCCTTATTCATCGCGGTCTTGGATGTACAACCGATTCAATTCAGCTACCAACAATATATCTGCTGAATTTGTGGAGGGGGTCGACCAATTCACGAGGTTTGCAGCAGCCCAAGAATTTGCTCTTAATAGTGGAGGTAAAATATACTGCCCTTGTGGTACCTGTAGAAATTTGCGTAGACCAAAACCAGTTAATACTGTAACGAATCATTTGCTTAGTAATGGCTTTATGGAAGGATATTACGTTTGGACAGAACACGGGGAAGATTATAATGTAGGAGGGGTAGGTAGTAGTAGCAATTACGAAAATGCCCAGTTTAGTACCGGTAATGATCAAATTAGTATGGGTAATGAAGAGATGAATTATGATGGTAGTAATGTTTACGCTGAAATGGTTGAAGATGCATTTCATGTTTCTACGCCAATGAATGAATATGAACATGAACATGATCAAACTGGAAATGATTATGTTTATGAAGAACCTACCGGGAACGCGAAAAAATTCTACCAATTGTTAGACGCTGCTAATACGCCATTGTATGAAGGTTGTCGAGAAGGTCATTCGCAATTATCGTTAGCGTGTCGACACATGAACATCAAATCAGACCATAATTTGTCAGAAGTTTGCATGGATTCATGGTCAGAAGCATTTACAGAGTATTTACCTCAGCCTAATCGTGCAACCCGATCATATTACGAGACGGAAACATTGATAGGAAAGCTAGGGTTGCCGGTTCATAAATACGATGTATGCGAGGATAATTGTATGCTTTACTGGAAAGAAGACGCGGCGTTGGAGAATTGCAAGTTTTGTGGAAAACCAAGGTATATGCCTGATACCGGAGGGCGGAAGAGAGTGCCAATTAGTAAAATGTGGTATCTTCCTATCGGTGATAGGCTGAAGAGATTGTACCTATCAGAGAAGACTGCAGCGGTAATGAGATGGCATGCTGAGCACGAGTCAAAAGACGGAGTTATGTGTCATCCATCTGATGCGGCAGAGTGGAAAAATTTTGATCAACTGCATCCCGGTTTTGCGGCGGAGACACGAAACGTACGGCTTGGATTATGTACAGATGGTTTCAATCCTTTCGGTATGTCAAAGAATCATTCGTTGTGGCCTGTGATCTTGACCCCTTACAACTTACCTCCACATATGTGCATGAATGAAGAGTATTTGTTTTTAACAGTATTGAACTCGGGACCTAATCATCCATGTGGGAGTCTTGATGTTTTTCTTCAGCCGCTGATCGAGGAGCTAAAAGATTTATGGAATAATGGAGTCGAAGCGTACGATGTGTCATTACAGCAAAACTTCAACCTGAAAGCCGTTTTGTTGTGGACGATTAGTGATTTTCCAGCATATGCTATGTTGTCGGGATGGATGACACACGGAAAACTAGCTTGTCCTATTTGCAAAGAAGATACAAATGCTTTCTACTTGCAAGCTGGTCGGAAGACGTGTTGGTTTGACTGTCATCGTAGATTTTTGCCGCAAGATCACCAGTTACGAAGGAACAAAGTTAATTTCCGAAAGGGACGTAACGCTATAAATTTATCTCCACCAGAATCGTTGACGGGGGAACAAATATACCGCAGTATACAGAACAGCAGAGCAAAAAAAACATCTAAATGTGGTGGAAATGGGCATAAAAAAAAACCTCCCGGCTATGGAGATTGGCATAATTGGCATAAAGAAAGCATTTTTTGGGAGCTTCCGTACTGGGTGGATCTAAATCTACGACATTGCCTTGACGTGATGCATATCGAGAAGAACTTTTTTGATAACATCATGTATACTGTGATGAATGTCAAAGAAAGAACAAAAGACACGGTGAAGTCAAGAGTAGATATGGACATACATTGCCACCGACCTGAACTGCGGGTGGATGAGTATGGGAATGCCCCATTCCCTATTTGGAGATTGCCCACAAGAGGAGTAGATGCATTACTAGATTGGGCGAAAAATCAAGTCAAATTTCCAGATGGTTATGCAGGAAACTTAGCAAGTTGTGCAGACATCAATGCCCGAAAGTTTTTGGGAATGAAAAGTCACGACTGCCATGTTTTCATGGAGCGGTTGCTTCCGTTCGTATTTGCAGAACTTCTTCCAAGAAACGTTCACCAAGCATTGGCAGGTACGTATACATATAGAAAGTCTTTTGTTACTTTTCTGGTGCTCCGGTGTTGATTTTAAGATATGTTTTTCAGCAACTGGAGCATTTTTTCGTGACCTTAGTAGTAGATCGTTGGATCAAAGCCGGCTGCAAATTTTGAAGGAGAATATTGTTATGATACTCTGCAATTTGGAAAAAATCTTTCCACCAGCATTTTTTGATGTCATGGAGCACCTACCTATTCACTTGCCATACGAAGCTGAGCTCGGGGGTCCCGTGCAGTATCGGTGGATGTATCCGTTCGAAAGGTTCTTTAAACATTTGAAAGGAAGAGCAAAGAACAAAGCCCGTCCAGCAGCATCGATTGTTAAAGCGTACAGGAACGACGAGATATCTAATTTCTCTGAACACTACTTTCCACCAAACTTATCCACAGCTGCAAGAAGAAGGTAAATAATTAAGAACCATACAATTTGTTTTCTGCTGTTGAATTCTATACATAGCATATTAATTAACAAATAAATTTTGTAGGGCTTCTCGATACATGGAAGGTGAAGTACCCATGTATACTGCACCAGTGCCAGATATATTTACTGGGTTCGGTCGCCCAAGTGGAAAATGTACAGAATTTTGGTTGAAAGACATTGACTATACGACATCGCACTCATATGTTTTGCGTAATTGTGAGTATTTTCGACCGTTCGAATGGTATTAATGTTTTCTCCTAAATAATTGTTGGTTACGTCATATGGTTTCAGATCGTTTAGTAATTTTTTGTTTCAAATGCAGCTACTTGGATGCACATATTCGAGTTGAAAACCCAGGACTATCTGCTGAAGAGGTCACAGCGAAAAAAGATGATGAATTCCATTCATGGATGCGCCAATATGTAAGTATTCCTATTATTTAATTTTTATTTTTATATAATTAAATATTATATAATTCTCTATGTAGGTGCAAGCGGTAAAACATGAACGCAATTTTCCAATGTGGGTTCACGAAATATTAGATGGTCCTGAGAATAAGGTGAAGTCGTGGCCAATGTATTTTACGAGGGGGTATATGTTTCACACGCGTGAGTACGGAGAACGAAGGAAAACAATGAATTATGGAGTTTGTGTTCGAGGACAAAATTATTCAGACGCCTCCGTTGAAGAAGATTTCTATGGCACAGTTGAAAAAATTATCGAACTCACATACCCCGGAATCTTGAATTTAAAGATAATCCTTTTTTACTGTCAATGGTATGACCCTACGCTCGATAGAGGGACCCGAAAGAACGAGGTTGGCGTTGTCGATGTGCTCTCATCTCGAAAATATCCAAAATATGAACCATTCATATTAGGTACAAATTCACGTTCCTCTAAACTTATGTCATACTTATAATTTGTACTAACATGAAATGTTATGCATTACAGCGTCTCAAGCTGATCAGGTTTGTTATCTTCCCTATCCAAATCCAAAGCGTTCTCGGAGAACATGGTTATCCGTTGTGAAAGTGAATCCGCGTAATCGAATTCAAGGAAAGTTTGTGGAAAATGAGGAGGTCACTTTGCAACAAACGGTCGATGAGAATACCACCTCTACGATTCATGAATTAAATGTCGATAGTTTAGTTGATGTGACTTATCCGATGGAAGGTCTTGCTTACGAAATTGAAGACGAAGATCCTATCGATGAATTTCAATGTAATTTATCTGACCACGCCTCCGACGAAGAACCATACGATGATTAATGTGAATATTTATATGTTTTTATTTGTATTAAGTGTGACTATTATATTTTTGTATGTGTATAAGTATGTAATTTAAGAAATTTGTATGAGGGTGTAATTTGCTTGACTAAAATAAGTTTTTCATTGAAATTTTTTTTTTAATCCCATATACATATACAAGTTATAAGGGAGCCTCACAATTACATTACAACGGCACAACGGTTTACACCACAATGCATACTATCACAGAACCCGGGTTCGAATCCGGGTAACCACACCCTTTTGTTATATTTACTGGAAAATATAGATAAATAAAAGGCAGTATAAGAGATAACAAATATATTTCTATGGCACATCGGTTTACACTGCAATACATACCATGACCAAACCCGGGTTCGAATCCGGGTAACCACACCCTTTTGTTATATTTACTTGAAACTATAGGTAAATAAAAGACAGTATAAGAGTTAACAATTATATCACTATGGCACACCGGTTTACACGGATTAAACTCCCATCCGACCCCGAGTTCGAATCTTGCCGACAACACCGTTTTTTAAATATTCGTAGTGACTAATTTGTGACGCTCTTGTCACAACATAGGGCTTAGGGTTTCAAATAGGGTTTGAATTTTGTGAAACCCTTAATAGGCGTCACAAATGAGTCACTAATTTGCGACTCTTTAGCGACACATTTGTGACCGATTTAAAATTTCCGACTGATTAGTGACTAATTTGCCACGCCATTTTACATTTTTAACATTTAAAACGAAAATGCATGCCTCCATGATTCATAGATGTATTCTACCTTCTACAAACTCAAATTCAAAGTTTCCAATATGTGTTTAAATATTTTTTATGAAAGTAAAAAAAATCAAACTAAGTGACAATAGGTTACTAGTATATACTTTAGGTTAAAAGTACTTGTTATTTTATGGTACAATAGGTTGGATTCATGTGTTTCTAAATTTTCTTTTTTATTGATGGTATAAAAGATATATCCATTTTCTAAGTGTATATGGCTTAGGGAAAGGCTAGATTTCCCAAATTTTGGCTCTAAATGTTTAGAGTTTAGGGATTTGAGTAGTGACTAACTTTCAGTCGTCACAAATCAGTGGCAAATTTGCCTCTGATTACCGACCCATTTGAGACTAAAATTTGGGCCACTCTTTACACTAAAATGACCCTTTTGGCGGTCCATTTTGCCGCCCAAACCTAAAAATTACCCACGCATTAGCGACTCTTCCCCGACGCCTGTGAAGAAACCTCGATTATATCGGCTAACCCAATGGTCATTTTCTGATTTTTCTCTAACACTTTTCTTCTTTTCTCTCAACCTCTCACGAACTCACAAAAAACCCTTCATCATTCCTTTCGATTCCCTTAATCCTTTTCATCATTCCTTTCGATTCCGTGCTAAATTCTTCTCTTTCTCTTTGTTGTTCATCTGGATAACTCGATTTCTTTATGGAATCGGTTACAGATTTCTATTATCGATTATGTTCTTCGGTTCGAAAACCCTAATCTCTTCGTCTTCTTAGTTATCAAACCCTAATCTCTTCGTCTTCTTTCTCGTTTTCGATTCAAACCCTAATCTCTATTTCAGAAACCCTAATCTATATATCTCTCTCGTTTTTGATTCTAACCCAAATCCAAAACCCTAATCTTCTGAGAAAGCATAATCTAGATGGCTGGGTCCAAATCAGTCAGAACCCGAGGAGGTAAATCAAACGGCCAAGGGAAATCAATCGGCGGAGGTAACGGCAAATCAATCTCCGCCGATGGAAACCCTAAGTCCACTACCCTCAGAATCGTAGGTTTTGATGGAGACCGTCCCTCGGCGAACCGTCTTCCGGTAGACTATCCCGGGAAAGGTAAAGGGATATCCGGTGGTGGTAAGTCTAGAGCACAATCAACCTCACCTCAGTCGGCCAACGCTGGAGATGGTTCACCACAAGGAGTGAGGTCAACAAACTTGGCGAGTTCTTCACATGACTCCAACGGGAATAATCAGCGTTCTCCCCCTTCTCAGAACAACAGCAATCTCTCCGGCTCTCGACGCAACCTGCTTCCACTCCAGTATGCATCACAAACCGCTCTGACTCAGCGACAATCAAACTCTCAGCCGCGAGCCAACCTCAATCTCAATCTGCAACCTCACCGCTCTAATGCTTCTACTCGGCCTGAGGAAGCCGAAGATGAAGAGGACGATGAAGAGGAAGCGAACGATGAAGAAGATGATGGAGATGGACTTGGTTATGAAGATCCTGTGGATGAAATCCAAGTTGGTGGTAATGGTGGGGAAAATGAAGACTATGGGGCACTGTTGGCCGCTGTGTTAGCCCATCCAGGGCGTGAAAGACTACCCTTCCTCAGTGAGGAACCATTGGAGGATACATTTTGGTAAGTCTATCAAAACACCAATTTTTCCACTGTTTATTGTTGAGAACACTGCTAGGTTGATCACATTGTGTGTATTAGACTGCTAGGTCGACCAAAATGTGTGTGTATTAGACTGCTAGGTTGATCAATATGTGTGTGTATTAGACTGCTAGGTCGACCAAAATGTGTGTGTATTAGACTGCTAGGTTTATCAATATGTGTGTGTATTAGACTGCTCATTTTTTGTCTCTTAGACTGTTAGGTTGCTAAATATTTGTTATTTGTTAAACAGCCGATTGTAATTGCTTATGTGTTATTTGTTAAACAGCCGATTGTAATTGCTTATGTGTGATTTGTTTAACCTCTGTTTATGTGTGATTTGTGATTTGTTTAACCTCTGTTCTAATTGGTTATGTTTGATTTGTTTATATGTAAAACATGCTTATGTGTGATTTGTTTAACCTCTGTTTATGTGTGATTTGTGATTTGTTTAACCTCTGTTCTAGTTGCTTATGTGTCATTTGTTTATGTGTGAGTTGCTAATGTGTGATTTGCTAATATGTGACTTGTTTAACCTATGTTTATGTGTGATTTGTGATTTGTTTAACCTCTGTTGTAATTGCTTATGTGTGATTTGCTTATGTGTGATTTGTTTAACCTTCTGTTTTCATTTTTGAGCAAGGTTTACTCGGGACAGAGGCTTACTGACCCGTGTCATTTCTGGAATATTTCGTCGAAAGTTTGATGGCCCATACTACAGTTGGACCGTCACACCGATCGACAAGCAAGAAAGATATTTCCGAACTTTTGCGGTAATATTCATTTCTATTAGACATGTTCAGTTCATTTTCTTAGCTCAATCATTTCATTCTTTTATGAACTGATTCTTTTTATCTGTAGAGCAACTACAATTGGGATGTTGGTATCACTCCGGTTGTGAGGGCTCACTTCAATCGGATTGCAATTAAGAGGATGAGAGGAATAGTCAGCCAAGTTAGGACCCGTAAACCGAGGGTGAGACCAATCTGGATTAGTGATGAGAAGCTATGGCAAAGAATGTGTACCTACTGGGCCACTGCACAGGCTCAAGAGAAGAGCACTACGGCTTCCAACTCAAGAAACTCAGATCGTAACGGCCGTGGCCCACACAAGCACAGAACAGGCCAGTCTTCCTACCTCACTATTCAACAAGATATGGTAAGCACATTTCAGTCCTCACATGTTTGTACATTTTATTATTTCCTTCTCTTTGAGACTGATGTAAATAATGGGTCTTACCTATTCTGACAGGAGCAAGAACTACAGCGAGCAGTCTCTTGGGGTGAAGTGTTTTTGAAGACACACACATTGCCGGATGGGAGCTTCATTGATCTTAAAGCTCAGGAGGTTGCTGCAAATTACGAGAACACTCTGAGAAAGGCGATGGAACAGCCTGCAGATATGGAAGAAGATTCAGCCAACTCCTCTCAACGGAATCTGACCGTCGAAGAAAAGAATGAGATCTTCTTGAAGGTATGGTCCCTCTTCTGTTCTGTTTATTATGTTTTAATCATGTACTGTTGTCATTGTTTATAAATCCTTGTTTTTGCTATTGTAGTGCACTGAGTTTGATCCTAAGGGTACTCCTTATGGAGTAGGTCAGCTCTCACACATGCGTAACAAAGGAAAGAGAAAGATCTCCTATGGTGAATCTTCGTCACAAGGACTGCAAGAGTTGCAGGATGAGCTTAAGGCAGCACGGCAAAGAATCTCTGACCAAGATGCAGCGAATGAGCGACGTGATGCGGATAATGCACGTCTTGCTCAAGAGCTAAAGGCAAGTCAGGACCGGATCAGTGACCTCGAGAAGAAGATGCTCGCCTTCATGCAGCAAGCAGCACCAACAGTTCAACAAGCTTCACCACAGGTTCCAGTTGTCATCACTCCAGCGTCTGCAAGTGACCCTCCATGTCCAGCCAATGGCACCACCGAACCACCGAAGTAACCCTCCCAATCTCTTTTACTCTCTCTCTAAAACTCTGAAACTTTAAAACTTGGAAGTTTATCTTCCTTTTAGAACTTGATAACATATTTTGTCAAGCTAAGTGCTTGATTTGTATATAATGGTTGTATATATAATGTTTCTGGTTTTATTTGAATGGTTTTTGGTGTGTTTTGGATTTCATTTTGAATGGTTTTTGGTAGGTTTTTCTTCTCACTTATAGCATAACAAAACAACAAAAATCGACACATAATTGTAACAAAATAGCAACTGAAAAGTGACCAAATATACGACCAACCAAAACCATGGCGTCGCAAATTAGAGGCAATTTAGTCACAAAATTGTGACTACCATGTAACTACGAACTATTTGAAGCAAGTGTCATAACGTCGCTCATCAGTCGCGGTTTTATGACTACCAAATGAGACACAAAACTGTCACAAATTACCGACTACAAAAGCGAGACATAGTAGTTGCAAATTAACGACGCTAAAAGTGGTCATCTGTCAGTCGCAAATTACCGACTACAAATGCGAGACAGAGTAGTTGCAAATTAACGACGACAATATTCGTCGCTAATTAACGACTACATGAAACGACACTAATTCGTCACAAAATTACGACTAATATATGGTGTCACAATTCAGTCGCTTATTTGCCACGCATTAGAGGAGCCTCATATCAGTCACAAATTAGCGACTGAAAAAATGTAGTCAGACAAGCGTCGCTAATTTCCGACTGATTAGTGACTCCGAAAATTAGCGACGCACGTTTTGTGACGCCGAGTTGGCGTCACAAAGTAGTCGCAAATGGGTCATTAGTGACGAATTTGTGACGCTTCTGGGAGTGGCAAATGGCCTGTTTTCTTGTAGTGTGTGGATAAGACATCTTATGTTTTATCCACCTGATGTTTATGGGCCCAGAACTTCTGATAGCCCATTCAAGCAAACCAATCTCTTCAGTCATGTAATAGTTGATGTCATGCACTGCAAGCCCATCAACACAATTACCTACTGCCTTACTCATGTCACTGCGGACACCTTGCACTGCAAGCCCATCACGCAATGAAACAAGTCTTTGACAGCTGACAAGATCGGGAAGACATCCAGAACATTTGATATTTAGTTGAGGAAATGAACTTTTAATCCTTAACACACATCATATATGCATTTAGGAATCCAATTTCATTAAATCTGGTCCGGTTATTAGATTTTAGGTTCACTATCTAAAATACTTACTGCCTCACTCATGTCACTGCAGACACCTTGCACTGCAAGCCTGTCACGCAATGAAATGAGCCTTGACAGTTGACAAGATAGAGAATCGATCGACACTACCTTAGTGTCGATCGACACTTACCTGTCTGTCACAGTTCTTCGAAAACCGATCAATCCAATTGAACTCGATTAACCATTGTGTCGATCGACACCAACCAGACCACAGCAAATCAAAATTTGCCGGTTTAATTGATCAGTTAACCAAGCGCGATAACCGATTCAAAATCTTATTGAACCGGTTAACCAATCGCTTGGTCGTGTCGATCGACGCAACTTTTGTGTCGATCGACACCAACTTGATATCGATTAATATATCAAACTGACGGCAATTCAAAGAGCGTGTCTGTCACAGTTCTTCGAAAACCGGTTAACTTACCTGTCTGTCACAGTTCTTCGAAAACCGATCAATCCAATTGAACTCGATTTCGATAACCGACAGAACCAATACAATAACCGGTTAGTGTCGATCGACACTACATTAGCATCGATCGACATTGATCAAACCAGATCCAATTCTCGATAACCGGTCAATCCAATTGAACCAGATCGATAACCGGTCAATCTAATTGAACCGGGCTGATAACCAGTCGGTGTCGATCGACACAACCATTGTGTCGATCGACACCAACCAGACCACAGCAAATCAAAATTTGCCGGTTTAATTGATCTGTTAACCAAGCGCGATAACCGATTCAAAATCTTATTGAACCGGTTAACCAATCGCTTGGTCATGTCGATCGACGCAACTTTTGTGTCGATCGACACCAACTTGATATCGATTAATATATCAAACTGACGGCAATTGAAAGAGCGTGTCGATCGACGCCCCTCAACGGTGTTGATCGAGACCAACCTCTCTGGAAAAAAAAACAAGTTACTTTGGCCCGTGTCGATCGACACCAGCTTGGTATCGATCGACACAGACAAAAAACCCTTATTCCAAATTTTAACAAAAACGTTTTAGGTCAAAATTCAATCTCATAAGCATCCTCTAATGAATTCAACTAATTCGATTTTATGCTTTAGATTCAGATTAGTTAAACCCTAAGGCTCTGATACCACTGTTGGAATTTGACTAGGTTTTACCGGATTAATCTCTATTAATCAACCTAACAGAATTCCATATAAGTCTAGGATCTAGGGTTTGCAAACTTTGAATCTATGTGATCAGATCTCGAATATACCTGGTGTTTATGCAGCGGAATTGAATCAGGGATTTGAGATCTATAGCGCCCCAAGCGTTGCGCCTCTACTGTTAGTCAACACGCACACAAACAGGAATTCGCAGGGTCGCTAGAGCCTGGAATCGGATCTTTCAGAGAATTTATGTTTCAGAGGCGGCTCTGGACCAAAAGCTTCTTCTCCAGGTCGTGTCTCATATCATATATATAGGCCCTGGAGAAAACCTAATTAATCCCTGAACCGATTCAGAATTAATTAAGTCGTTAAACCGAAATCCCTATTTCGGTTAAAGCCTGGTGTCGATCGACGCCTCTTCTAAAACATGATTCTTATGTGTATCTAATACACATCATTTGGATCATTACATTAATGATCATTCCCACATAAAGTAAATCCAGTTTGCTTAGGTATGTGACCCTGTAGGATCATATAATACTAGTAATGAGTTCATAACTCATAGATCATCAGCGGCTTCTAGCAAAACGTAATGACCACCTAGTATCATATGAATGTCTGATCTCGACAATACAACTATCACTAGAGTGAATACAAGTGTGATTTCAGGACATTCCCAACAATTAAATCAACCAATCAAAACATTTCAATTTGGCACGGTGGAAATATCTACATATTTCAATATTTCTAATATATATACGGCATTGATGACAAAAATATATACTTACCAAATCCATTACCATACCAGAAAACTCAAACCGATTCAATTAGTAGTATTTTGGTTAGTGATAAAATTGGGTTTAAACATATTTTATAGAGTTATTGACAAACATTTGTTTTTGTAAATATAAGATGTATATCGCTCGATTACATTCTTTGTCATACATTATAAGATAATGTTTCGCTTTTTAGTTTCGTTATTGTAAATCAATTTCTTTTATTTTTATATTTTGTATACACTTAAAACGTAAAACATATCACATATTAAGACATTCAAGATTCAAAAATCGATCGAATAATTTTTTTAATCGACATAATTATTTATCTAATATTTTTTTGGTATGCATGATGTAAAACAAAATATTTTTATTCTACAATTTATATTCCCACGCTTGACGTGGGTCAAAATCTAGTTTGGATTTAAGTGAGAGGTGAGATGATTCTTTGTCTCGCTATCAATTGTACGAGGGAGAGCAAGAGACGTGTGAGAAGGATTGTTGTGCTTCCTTCAATTCCTCTCTCTCCATATCCCGTAAACTCATGCTTTGAAGGCCATTCATGCTAGACGAGCATCTATTTTTTTATATGATTTCATATATGAATATGTTGATTTCTTTATTATTATATAGTCTTCATAAGTATATTAATTATTACAGTCTTGATTTGGGTTACCTAACTTAAAATTTGATAATAGGTATGTTTTAAAATAGTTTTAGAGGTGGTTATAGATTTATGTTCGTATATGTCAAAAATAAACGTGTTGACTAAGCCGTGTTGACAGCTGCGAAAAGGTCTCAGGTAAAGGAGAGCATCGTAGGTACTAACTCATCAGCCATGGCTCAATCCACTGTTAGAGATACCCCTTCACGACCACCGTATTGGCAGAGCCGTGTTGTTTAGACCGGAAGCTCTTCTGGGTCTATCCCAAAATCTCGAGTACTTCGATCGCTACTTGTGTTTTGGAAGAAAGAATACAAAGCTTATGAAGATGTTGAGATCTAGAAAACTTAGAGAGAATTTAGAGAGACATGTTTTTAGAGAGAGAAACTTTTTATTAGAAATGAAAACTTGTTCCTTACATGGATGGGTACATCCTTTATTTATAGGAGGGGCCTTTTAGATACTTGCCTAACTCCTACATACTTATAGATTATTCTACACACTTAGATATTTCTTACACATTTATTTTAATTAAACATAATACTTATTGGGCTTCTCTCTTATAGGGCTTCTTAGTGGACTCCTTATAGTGGACTCCTTAGTGGGCTTCTTAGATGACTTGGGCTTTAAGATGGCTTTCTAGTGATCCATCTCAAATTCAAGCATGTGATCTTCACAACATCCATAGCCATCGTCTGGACACACATACTTTGGCTCTGGTTCTGATTCTTCATTTGTCTCCATGATCGTGTCACTGGTGCAGAACTTTTCTATTTCTTCAAGGTCTAAGTCTAGGTCTGGATCTGCAGGTTCTTGTGAGTCTTGCCAATATACTCCTGTTGGTGGTGCTTTTCCACTTTTGTTGTTTTCTTCGTCATTCTTCACGTCAGTAAATTTGCCGCTTTTGAGCTGCTCCTGCTTCATCATATAGAACTGAAGGTCTTCATCAAGGTCCATCTGGTAGTCAACTTCGTAGAAGGACCAATTAAGCTTGTATGGAATAGCGAACTTTTGGATCGTGTTGTTGAGTCGGAATGCATGATTCTGAAAGGCTTCGAAAGTCTCATTATCAGCCATGTTGAAATCTGGACGGACTCCTCTGTTAAGATCTTTATGATGGATGAGTGTGGGCATTGCATGGATCTTCTTTGATTTTGTGTTGATGCTGACAAGTCGGTGGAAGAAGTAGATGGTGTGTGGGTTGAAGAACGGATTGGAAGTGGTTCTCCTTAGCTTCTTGAAAGGATAGTTGAGTGCCTTGGCTGAAGCACGAAGTTTACTACTCCAAACGTTCATTGGTTCGAACCACCTCAGAAAGGTCGATATACCATTAGTGAAACACTTCTGGGAATTAATGTGTTGATATAACCATGGTATCTCAAAGATAATACCAACAGTATACACCGCACAAAAATACCAGAGAAAGCAGATGACTTCTTCTGGGAGGTCGGTTTGTCGGATACTGAACAGATGAGCGAACGGATACGTTGGATGGATACCAAGCGGTGTGATGAAGTTGTTGACAATTCCGTGGTTGGACAGGATTATGGACTGGTAGCGAAAGATCTTTTGTTGAAGGTGGTTGTGAAGTTTTCTAGTCTTGATCAGGTCTTTTGCATCTTCAGGAATGTTGCTGTCGAAATCATAGAGAGATTTTGGTGAAGAACTGGATCCTTGACAGCTCATGATGGTGGATATTGGTTTTAATGGTTTACGACTTATCATATCGGCTAGAATATTCTCCTTGCCCTTTAAATAGGCTGAGTCGAAGTCATACTTCGAAAACCATTCACTCCAACGAAGTAGCTGCTGATGTGGCACCATCTTCTGGTTGAATTGTAACATCTTCGGAAAAGAGGACATATCCATTTCGATTTTGAATTTGTGTCCTATCAAATAGAACTCGAATCTCTCAATAGCCTTTTTGACCGCTAGGATTTCTTTGAACGTAGAGTGATAATGCATCTCTGACTCCTTGAAACGACCACTCTTGTAGGCACAGATATGTCTTTTCCCATCAATCTCTTCGAACAGTATTGCTCCCCAGTATTTGTCGCTTGCGTCGATTTGAACTATTCTTTTGCCAACAGAGGGAATCTTCAAAGGTGGTAACTTTTGAATTTCTTGCTTTAACTTTTTCACTGCTTCAGTTTGTCTTGTACTCCACTGTGGGGGATTCTTTTGCAACAGCTTTCTCAGTGGCTGTGTCGGCTGGGATAGCTTTGGAATAAATTCGTTAACATAATTGATTATGCCAAGAAATTGTTGCACTTGTCTTCTTGTGAGATTTTCGTCGGGGAATGCAAGTAATTCTGTTTCCAGATGTGGTTGTGGTGTGAACTTTCCTTCTGCGATCTTGACTCCAAGGAACTCAATCTCCGCTCTTGCTATCATTATCTTCTTTGCTGCGAGCATGACTCCATATTGTTGAACTAGGTCATGAAACTGCTTCAAAACCTTGACATGGTCTTCATTACTCTTGGAGAACAGTAGAATATCATCAATGTAGATTAGTGTTGTGTCGACCAATGGTTGAAATATCCTTAGCATTGCTTGTTGAAATAAGGATGGAGCTGTCTTCAGACCAAATGGTAGGACTTTCCATTCCAAATGACGATCTAGTAAACAGAATGCTGTCTTGTGTCGTTCCTCCGGTTTGACTCCGATTTGCCAAAATCCTGATTTCAAATCGAATTTTGAAAAAATGGTTGCTCCGGAAAGTTGCTGCAACAGTGCCTTTCTCGTTGGGAGTGGGAACTTGATATCTTGAAGGAATCGGTTCAGTGGTTTGTAATCAATCACCAGCCTTAGTTTTCCCCTGGCTTGTTCTGCTCTTTTGTTGACATAAAAAGCTTTGCATGCCCATGGTGAATTTGTTGTTGAGACTATTCCCTGTTGAATCAGTTGTTCACATTCCTCATGTACTTGTTGTAGAAGTGACGGGGGCATTCCCGCATGACTTGCCTTGGTTGGTGTAGTGATGATATTTTCTTTGAAAGGGAGTGACACGAAGAACGTCGGATTTAGCCATAACAGATTCTTGCACTTCTGAAGAAACTCACTGTGTGAATGTGCACATGATTTCTTCGTGATTTCTTCTTTTATAGTGTCGAACTCGAATGACATAATATTTTCGATAGGGAAGAGCCTTGGAATTGTTGTATAAGGCTTGAACAAATTCTTCCATCTAACTCCTCGGGGTTCGATGGAGATATCGAACTTTTTCTTCAAAGACTGGTAACAATCCCAACCGAGAATAATGTCTTTGCCTGGTGCAATCGATCCAAGTACTTGAGTCGTGATTTGGCATCCTGGGAAAATCTCGATCGTGATCGGTTTAGACTTTGCTTTGATGAACAACGATCCTGCATTCGCGACTCTGAACTCTTGATTATACGGAAGCCACATTGATGCCGCTAAAACGTTAGGATTCATGATTGATGTATGGGCTCCAGTATCTATGAAAGCAATGATATGAACTGGTCGTATCTTCTTTTCTGGATCAAAGATGGTTACTGGAAGATGAGGTGTCTGTATATCTTCTTCTCGTTGAGGAATTTCCGTAATCTTGTAACACCCTTCTTCATCTTCGGACGACGAATCTTCTTCTTCAGTATCTGAATATCCACATATTGCGGCTTGATCATCACTATCATATGATAGGACTGACTCGAGATCATGCTTGTCAAGGTCGAGGTCAGGAGCAATGTTAGATATCGAGTTGATGAGATACTGCTTTTTCTTCTTAGATTTGCTAGGACAATTTTTCGCAAAATGCCCTTCTTTGTGACAAAGAAAGCACTTTGTCGTTTTTCTGAAGCTCTTCTTTCTTCTGAAGAATCTTTTACGCCGAAATGGATATTTGCTTGGAAACCTCTTGGTCTCACGATGTTTCTTCTTCCGATCGCACGAACATGATTTCTTCTTCTTCGAACACTTGATAAACAAGTCGGATTTTGAACACACCTTTGTCAGATGTTTCGGAGGAGATTAGTGCTGTGTTATGTTGACAATCTTTAGAAAACAAATGTAATGGGGGATTTTCATTGAGTCCGCGATTTCGCGGGGGTTCGAGTCCTAGTTAATGTAATGGCAAACGTAAATTCATAACCCTAAAAAGAAGACGATGAGGCATGAGTTATTTACAAAGACGCATGAACATTAAAGTTAAATGCTACGTGGCCTTCGCTCTAGAAAAATTCTTGTACACATGGCAATCTCATGGGTGTTTAGGGTGATGATGTGTCAAGCCATAGAGAGAACCCTACTACTTTTATATGGAATATTTAAAATAATTGAAAATATTTAACTCAAATTCTCTATTTTATTTTGTCTTTTTATTTTTTAAATATTTTGTTAACTAATCAGTATCTAAAAGCTAAAATGGATTATATTTAGATTAAAAAGAATATGTTAATTTGTTTTACACACTCGTCTCATATTATGTTTGGTTAAATTTGTACTTGTTGATTTATTAAAACCATTGATATTTATTTTCTTATGTTCGTCAACTAAATATTTATTTTTTGGCTTATCTAAAATACTTGATTTATATTTATACTGCTTGAGTTTTTACTATGTCTACTAGGGGTGGGCATAATGGGTATCAGTTCCGGTTCCGGGTCGGGTCTTTCGGTTCCGGGTCTAACGGATATATGAAAAATTTATCCAAATAGGATCCGTTCAACTTTCGGGTCGGTTCCGGGTCGGTTCCTCACGGGTCCGGGTCGGGTCGGTTCTACTTTCAAAATAACTGTAAAAAACCTGCTAAATTCCGGGTATCATTCGGATATGGGTATAAAACGGGTTTTTTACCCATTTATACCCGTCTATAACTGTTTGTACCCGTATGTAACCGTTAACATCTGTTTTTATCCGAAAAAACACCACACTAATGTGACAAAAATATAGCAAAAAACACAAAGTCATAAACATACATTATAGCCTTACATGTTTCAGGACACAAGGTCACCAAAGTTTAGCAAATCAAAGAGGAAAACAAAACAAAAGAGAATGCGGGTTGAAGGACTCAAGGACTCAAGGCGCGTTGAAGGTGAATGCGGGTTCAAACTCTAAAGAGAAAACAAAAAGTAAACCGATTCATGAAGTTAGTAAAGTATAAACTGTAAAAGCTAAATGAAATTGCTATAAGAAATCAAGAATATAATTTACCTCTCATGAGATTATCTTGAACCTCTACATCCGCAAGCAGCTGTTCCTTTTTGACAAATCTGTCATTCATTCTAAACTCACATTTCATCCATTGCTCAAGACACATCAGAACTTCAATCGTGTAATGAGTCAAGCAGCTTCTACTTGGTTCTAAAACTCGTCCTGAGGTACTAAATGCAGATTCTGAAGCAACTGAAGACACTTGCATTGCAAGTATATCTCTAGCTATCATGGAGAGAACCGGAAACTTTGAAGTGTTAACCTTCCACCAAGAAAGCACGTCGTAATCTGTCCCGTTGAAAGTAATTGGTTTCTCAAGCTTCTCTTTCAAATACAAATCCAACTCATTCACCTTCTCTTGAAAACCTCCATCGTCGACAAGCTCCTTGTAGATGTCATTCATGCTTTCATACTGTAGACCATTTCCAAGAGCCGGATTCTGAGAAGCTTCTTCTCTAGACTGAGCAGAACTAGTAGTCGCTTCATTTGACTACGACAATGAACCTGGTTCACCACTTCCATTCTTGTTTACTACACTGTTATACTCGTCAAACAGATTCTTCAAAATATCCCTCACTTCCTCCTTGAGAGTTTCAGACTTGAGACCTTTACCATATAGCTTGTCAAAACTGTTCTCAACAAACACTATCTTCTTGCTTGGGTCAAACACGGATGCTACAAATATCAACTTATTCATCTCTACCCTACGATCAAATGGATCCCAATACTTGCTTAGTTTCATCAACATTGAGAAGGCTTTCTCACGTAATACTTCATCAGGACCAGGATTAGCACTTAGCATGGAGATGTTTGTAGTCATAGTCACAATCGCATGATACAACTTGTGAGAGCAGACAGTGTTTGAAGCCGAAAGAACCAAAGTGGCCTTGTAGAAGATAATGAGGAATTGGACTAACCTGTCAGCCGAATCAAAATCATCTTTCATTGGTGGTCCAACCCTTTTTTTTCCCTCCACGTCATCCTTGAAGTATTTGATATACGGAAAATCAAACTCATGCATCTTGTCAAATGCCGATCTGAACTTCAAAGCTTGGTCTAACATCACATAAGTCGAATTCCATCTAGTCTTCACATCTAGAGGCAAGCTTCCTCTTTGAATCCTTCTTGATTCCACATGATTCTCAAATGCCTTGAGCCTAGGTGTGGAAGATCTTACAAAGTAAATGGCATTACGGATAGCATTAACACTGTCAACTATCTCCATCAGACCTTCTTTCACGATCAAATTAATGATATGAGTAGAGCACCTCAAATGGAGAAAGTCACCGTTCAGAATCACCGCATCATTTCCTATCTGCTTGAACTCCTTCTTGAATATCTCCATGGCATTACTGTTAGCTGTGGCGTTATCAACGGTGATGCAGAATACTCGCTTGATGTCCCACTCGGCCATACAGTCAAGTAGAACCTTACTTATAGTTGCAGCTTTATGGTCATACACATTCTTGAATCCAATGATCATCTTCCTTAGTTGCCACCAAGCATCAACGAAATGAGCTGTTATAACCATATAACTAGCTCCTGTATGAGGTGCGACCCAAATATCTGTAGTCAGAGACAATCTCTGCTTATTCTCATCGAGAATCTTCTTCATCACAGCTTTCCTTTGAACATACATTTCCACAATGTCTCTTGTAGCTGTTCTCCTTGAATGAGGATCGGGCAACTGAGCTTTAGAGCAGAAATGTTTCCATGCCAAGCACTCAATGAAAGATAAAGGCAGCTCTGCTAACACCAACATCTCATTAGAAGCTTGCCTAATCACCTTATCAGATACTTTGCAAAGCCGTAGACCATCAGAACCATCAGTAGACAACACGGTTTGGTCTTTCTTTCCACTATTAGCAGCTTCCCACACTTTGTAAGCCTTGCAAGAGACCATGTAATGTTTCTTCAAGTTTGATGTGCCATTGCCTGATGGAGCGGTAAACACCTTCTTGCAATAATTGCAAACAACTTTTGTCTTGTCCTTCTCATGTCTATCGAAGTGATCCCATACTTCAGACCATTGCTTCTGCTTCACAGCGCTATCTTCTTCTGGTTTTTTTCTCTTCCCTTTGGCTTTCTTCTTCACATTCAGTGGTGGTGTTGGTGAGGTTTCAGTTACATCGTCCTCAGTCTCCGATCCACTACCGTCATTCAAGCCATTTGAATCCATCTGGGAAAGCAAACAAAACTACATTTACATTTCACACAAATCCAAGCAAAGTCTCATTACAAATTGACAAACATATACTTGGAAGAGAAGAACAATTGCATACCTTCGATCGATTTGCAGACGTCTCTGATGGAGGAGACGTTGAGAATCGGTGGTTAGGAGCTTCCAGTTTGAGTAAATTGAATAAGAAAGAGGATTTAAGTTGAATTTCGAAAAGGGTTTCTGAGTTCGGGAAGCGGAACAGACTAAAGCAGAAGACAAGTTATGGCGGATAAAACGATGAAGTTATCATCGATAATGAAACGACGACACATAAGGGTTTGTGTAATACTCGGTTCTAAGCAGGTACCCATCGGGTAAACGGGTAATACCCGACCCGACCCGAGACCCGCGGGTATAGAAGCAAAATATCCAACAGTTACTTTTAGCTTAAAACAGTTCTAACCGGACCCGGTTTTTTCGGGTCGGTTCCGGGTCGGGTCCCGCGGGTCGGGTATTATGCCCAGGCCTAATGTCTACTTATTTAACCATTGACATATTTTTTTATCATCGTCGACATAATTTTCAATTTCGTCGATTTATTTAAAATGTTGAATTATATTTTGTTTTTTTTATTTTGTACTTTGTCGACTTATTAATCATAGACTTATTTTTCTACCTTTGTTTAGTTAATTTTCAATTTCGTTGACTTATTTTAAGTTGTTGACTTACATTTTGTTTGGTTGATGTTTAACGTGGTCGACTTATTTAAACAACTAACTTAATTTTTTTAATTCGTCAACTTCGTTATTTTTGTTCATCAATTTATTTTAGATCGTCGATTTCTATTTTGGTTTGGTTGATTTTTTATCTTGTGGACTTTTTTAAACCATTGACTTAATTTTTATGTTCATTGATTTGATATACTATTATCTTAATTAATGAAAATGTAAATTATATAATTAATTAAAATGAATTCGGAATCTCATTATTATTCTTGAATTATTTATTGGTTTTAAGAATTATAACTAAATTTTATTCAAAAGTTTATGTTCATAACGATGTTGATTTTTTTTTTTTGTGTGTTTTATGTGTAGTTATAGATTCTTAATTATTTGGACATTGTGCTATTTAATCATTTTATTTTAATAATTTTATTTGTTTTTCACTATGATCATTAGTTTTCATAACTCTAACACTTGTTTGCATATTTGGTTAAATCCAGTCTATATGATGAGTTACAATTGTTTTCTTAGACCATTTTTGGTGATTCGATTTGTTTACGTTTATTAAAACAATTGCTTTTTCGCTAAAGTAATTTCAGTTTGGTTTGGTTGTATTAAGCCTTAAAACCCTTGAAAAAGAATTTCAAAGTTCATGATAGAAGAATTTATTTTGTTATGCTGTAGTTAAAGACTTTAAGATACTTTAACATAATTACTAATGGAAAATTTTGTCAACTAGACACTTTTAACTTATATATTATGCAATTTACGCAATTTACTATTTATAATTAGTAAAATAGGCATGTTTGACTTTCACACTAGTACACATTTTTACAAAGCACTACTTTTTTTTTTTTTTGTCAACAAGCTCTATATATTAAGGGATATTGGCGTGTATATTACTCATTACACTAATAATTAATCATCTAACATACCCTACATTATAATTAGGTAACTAACATCCCTAAAACATAAAATGACCACTTTACACTTAATTTGTTTCTTTAGATTTTAGATACAACTTTAATTTACCCTAATTTTTTTCTTAACATTCTTAAAAAAAAAAACTCTCCCAGCCGTTCCTCTCATTCTCCTTCTTCTCCTCCTCCTCCTCCTCCTCCTTCTTCTCCTCCTCCTCCTCCTCCTCCTCCTCCTCCTCCTCCTCCTCCTCCTCCTCCTCCTCCTCCTTTCTTCCGCTCTTTCTTTATTTAATGTTGCAATTCACTCTTTTATTTTTATTTTTTACTCTATATCATTATTTTATCTCATAGATTGAAATCTGAAGTTTAAGATGAATTACCGCTAAACATCGATACAGTTAAGATGTTGCGTGGTCTATTAAATCAAAAGTAAGTTTATAATTTTCTATTTTAAACTCTCCCATCCGTATAGTGATAGTGAACTATATGTACATAATCCCCTATATAGTTCACTATCATTGTGTATTTAAATTTATTGTATCTTCTATATAGTTCACTATCACTATGTATGGTACATAATCAATATAGTGAATTATACATAATCCCCTATGGAATATAGTTAACTATAGTTGTTATGTTCTAAATATAGTTCACTATATTGTTTATATAAGTAAATAACATTTTTCTATAGTCAACTATTTTATGAAATCGGTAAATAGACAACTATACTCTGAAAATAGTTAACTATATATAGTTAATAATAGTCAACTATACTCTCAAAATAGTTAACTATAGTTGCTATGTTTTAAATATAGTTCACTATATTTTTTTATATAAGTAAATAACATTTTTATATAGTCAACTATTTTATAAAATCAGTAAATAGACAACTATGCTATGAAATTAGTTAAATGTGCTTTTAGATAGTTACAAAATATATAATCTGAGATAGTCAACTATATCTTGAGTTTAATATGATATGTAGTTTCAAAAATACAATAGTCAACTATATTAGTAAATAAATAGTTAACTATGTTACTAAATAAATAGTTAACTTTTACTGTAGTTTTTTTTTTAATCTTCTTCTCTACGTTCTTCTCTAAACTTTTTTTTTTTTTGCAGAGCAGATTTATTTTTTGTTTTTGAAGAGATACAAATTTTTTAGAGATAGAAGAATTGAATATTTTTAGGGAGTTTTGTTTATAGTTTACCTTAATTACATTATAAGGGCATTTTATTCATATATTTAATTCTCTCTGTTAGTTACCTAATTATAGTTTTGGACATGTTACTTACCTAATTATTCTCCTTAAAAGTAATATTCACCTAATTAACCCATATATTAAATCACATTTGGTCGATAGAAACATCCTAAAATCGGGTACTATCTACCGACTCATCGAGATCTACATGAAAAAATATGTGGTTACGTGCTCGTGCCCCTTTTGCAAGGGCATCGGCACGGTCATTACAAGAACGAGGAATATAAGCTAACTGAAAGGAAGTAAAATTTTCTCTAAGTTCTGCGAAGTGAACTCGGACTGGAAAGCTGGCCAATCTGTCGGATCGTCGATCATCGTCAATAGGTTTGAGGAATCCGTTTCAAATCGGGCATTAGGTAAACGTTTCTGACTTTAGATAATCCATTGCCCAGAGGAGTCCCTCGAACTTTGCATGTAGAGCTGAGAGACTTCTGCGGCATCCTTGCTTGCCAGTGTGTGTTTTCCCAGATGTGTTAGTGAGCCACCATCCGAGACCACTCGTGGGCCCTTGATCTACCCAAGATGCGTCCACTTGGCAGATCCGGATATGTCGAAATTCGGGTCGGATGGTATCTTCAGTTTGGGTAGTATTTCTATCCTCCTCTTTGTCTTCTTCTCTAGCCAAATTCGCACATCGCCAACTTTCTTCCTCTAACTGGGCTACTTGGAGCATAATCGCGGCTGATACATTCTTCCAATTGAAGAGCTTGTCATTCCTAGCCTTTCAGATGAACCAAATGATCCACGTGAATGTATCCCTTTGAGGTTTGGGGAGACCCTTTATTTTACCCTCCAAAATAGAAAATTCATATTTTGGTATAGAGATATACTCGGAAAATAACCTGGAAGGGACGGATAGTTCGATAAGGCCCACACCTGCAAGATCGGGGGCATTCAAAAATCATATGATTAATTGTCTCCTCTGGTGCACCACATCTGGGGCAGCTCATGTTGTTTTCAAGGTGTTGGTTAGTAAGTCGTTGGCATGTGGCTATACACCCTGTAAGGCTTGCCACATAAAGTGTCGAAGCTTTCTCGGAGTCTTGATTTTCCAAACTTGGCTAAGCAAACCTGTGATGCTCGGCTCGGATATCTGTTGGTGCATATCCATGACGTTCATGGTGCATGGTATACACAATGTTCACAATCAACACTCTTCACCATTAACACTATTCACAGAGGATACTATTCATGGATAATACTATTCACGACAGAAACACTATTCACAACGGAACACTATTAAAGGAATTAGTATTCACGAAGAATATTATTCATGAGGGAACACTATTCATGATGGACACTATTCACAACAAAACAATATTCATGATGAAATACTATTCACGACAGATATTCTTTACGACGGACCCTATTCACGGTGTACACTGTGTGAATCCACCGTAAACAGTATACACCGTGTATATCTACCGTGAATAGTATACACCATGAACAATGTACATTGTGTGCATCCACCATGAAAAGTGTACACCGTTTATATCCACTATAAACAGTAAACATTATGAACAATATCCACCGTGAACCGTAAATAGTGTGTGCACCGTAAATAGTGGAAACCTTGAAATGTGTACACCGTATATCATGGACTGTGTACACCATAAATAGTGAAAAGAGATTCTTTTACTAATTGTTAATAGTGTAATAGTAAAAAGTGCAAATTTTTTTAATTATAAAAAGTAAACTGTCCATTCTACTAATTAAAAACTTTAAACTCCCTATATTCCTAAAAAGCCATTACAAATTTATAAATTTTGAGGAGTACATATGTAAGAGCTGTAATTCTTTTAGTAGGGTCATATCCAGCCACACTTTGGAATATAGTATCTTCATTGTCTTCAAAGTCAATAAATTTTATAATTGATTTCAAACTCTTAAGTTTGCTCGTCCCCTCCAAATAAGATGTAGTGGCTCTCTATTTGTCCGTGACACAAGTTGAGATATCTTAAGGAAACATAACCTAATATTTTCTCTAGCAATCCACTAAGATTGGCACTCCATGATAAATTCCAAATGGGTTAAATATAGTGTTTATAAACCAGTTGCATAAAGCAAAAATACAGAGCTGAAGATGGGTCATATAACTTACATGACAGTGATCACTCTTAAACATAACATCACACGTAATAATGATAGAAGCATGAGTATACGAAATTAAAGAGTTTTTTCTTTTATTTATAAACAATTGCATAGCTTTTTGCTTTACGCATTGGAAATGCAATGTAGTAAAATAAGAGAGGAAACAAAACATAACAATATAACAACCATTAACACACATAAATTCGTCTGAATGGGTTTATGGCCTTTAGGCGTTCTTACCTCATAGCTAAAAACAGTTGGAAATTGGAGTAAGCTGGATTGGCTGAGAAGCTTATAGCCGCTTCAAATATAAAGGACTAAATTGTGCTAAAACTAACAAAGAAAAAACAATCTTCTGATGGAAAAGTAAAGATGAATTTCTACTGCTCATCACATTTGGAAACAGAGAAACTATGTGCTTCACATTCTTTATTAAGTCCCTTCAGCTACGTACTATATTCAAGGGTATTGACAGAGACATCATCAACAACATAAACGCAAGAAGAAGCATGCGACATTATGGAAACTTAATGTTGCTTTGGCTTCGGTGAATTCGAGAATCCCGAGTTGTTCTTCCCATTTAGACTGCTTTCCATTAATTTTTTTTTTTTTGCAAAGGAAACAAACAATTAGGTTGTCTTAAGTGTAAGACTTAAACTTTTTATATTAATGATATTAACATTAATATCAAAAAAAGAATGATCTCTACGGTAAAATTTAACCAATGTAAGTTTGAAGCTATATGTAAGTATATTAAAGAAAGATAATGTCTAAATGGAAAATATATACATCCGTTTTGAAAAAAATTAGATGAGCAGGAGTTCGAAAGATTTTAACTATTAATAAGATTTAACAACATTTCACTTAACCCCAAACAGCTTTATGCAAAATTTAAAATAAAAAAAAAAATTTACTGTCTCATCAACAAGTGAAATTATGTTATAAATAAGCCACAAAACATTCTAAAACAAACAATGGAGAATGATATATTTACGTAAAACACGGACAACCTTTCTTTAAGTCATAAGTAACATTATTATAAGTTACTAGAATAAGGCCCGCGTTAATACCCAGATTAACACATTAAATTATTAATAAATATTTAAGTTTTAATTAAAAACCCGTTGAATTTGAAAGAACATAGACTATAAATCAATAGAGATTATTTATATCTCAATTCTTATGTGATAATTGATATAATGTGAATTCATAATCATATATATAACATAATTCAGATCATACTTAATATTTTTTTTAACTATCTAATAAATCGTAAAACAACTCAAATATTTTAGAATTAAATCAGAAATTAGTAAATTTTATGTTAGTAACCTCATAGAAAACATATAAAAAATATTATCAAACATCCATATATACATCTTATTATATCCTCTGTACATCCCATATATTATTACTTATATTAATTTAGACTATTAGAAATTTTCCATTTATATTATCAAACATTACATATATACATCTTATTATATCCTCTCTACATCCCATATATTATTATTTTTATTAGTTTAGACTATTAGAAAATTTTCATTTAATTATTTGAGTAATTATTTGGAAACTCTTTTTGTTAATTTTTCATTTTTACTTAACTAAATTTAATTTTTAACACATGTCATCATCTCAATCAATAATAAACACTTGTCATGATCTCGCGAATTACAATTTTGTTTATGTTTCACGCTCTCGTCGACCGGCTTCTCTTTTATATAATAAGATAAGTCACATATTTACAATGTTAAAAAGAGATGGACTCTTATATACTTCTAATTGGTTTAGGTGGAGGCTTGAATTTTTTAAAAAGCGAAGTGAAAAATCGCCTGAGAATGGAGTGAAGCGCATAGTTTTATGATCCCTTATGTAACTTTTAGCTGCAAGATGTATTGTTTATATTGCTCTCTTGTTTTGTTACAAGCCTTGTAGGAAAATGTGATAATCCTAACCCGATCTAAACTCTCGGCGGCACCGACGTAGGTAACCAGCCGCCGCTCTTCACTGGTGACTCTCCTCTCCGGTGGTTCTCTTCCAACGTGATAACGGATCACTCATCCTCACTCAAACTCAGTCATGAACTCATCTACTCATTCGGGAACCCACAACACCAACACTGTTCCGGTCAACTTCGATCTCCTCATGCCGTCATCGGAGAGGAGAATGGACCTCGTCCTTCCACCTTCGACGCTCTATACACTGGAGGATCCAATTGAAGCTCACAACTTGGTTGAGGATTCTTCTCCTCCTTCAATTCCTCCTGATGGCGAATATCTCTCTAAAGCAGCATCTCCACTTGTGAACGAGCCC